>CM040184.1:22617422-22769922 GCA_022606455.1 Callitettix versicolor | reverse complement strand
GTTAATTTTGTGGAACAGTTAAGAGCGCTGTGTAGGTTAATTAAGAGCATACTGCGAAGTCTACTGTTCTTTGAACTACCAGTGTATAACATCTTGAAAATTTGTCAGTACTGTAATCATGGTACGACCCAGACCCGGGACTATGAAATTAGCGCCGATCCGGTCCATTAATCCCATTTTGAGTAAAAATTTGTTATGACCATAAAAAATGTGTAGGCCAATCTAGTGTTCCAATCTATAGTTCGCAATTTCCGATTTTATTCAAATCTGACACAAAATGAATTTTTGGTAATAGCTTGGACAAGTTTATTTCACAAAAAAAATCCGTTCAACAGTTTCAAAATGGCGGTCATTTCAAATCTTAAAAAAATAATGTTTAATGTTATACTTTATTAGAAATATGATTTCCCTGTCGCAATCTGTAACTTATACAGATATAACGATGGTGCAGTGTTAGACAAAAATATTAATGTTGGTAATTTAAGCCACCATATCAGCGAGACAGCTGCGTGCCGTGAGTGCTTTAGGCCTAGCCTACCTGTGGATCGATTCCTTCCAGAAAATTCCTATATGCAGAGAGAGGAAATATAACTTTTTATGCCTTACCATCAGTTATGTTAGGTTATTAAAACTTAATTTTTTTAAATTATGCCTCTGTTATAATTAATTTGATATTAAACACTACATTTTCGATAATAGAACACAGGTAGTCTATTCAGTGTTTCAAAAATTTTGAATGAAACGTTGAACACCACAAAATCCTAGAAAAGTAACAATTTAAAAAAACTAGTTTGTTTTACTTATATTAAATCGATAATATTTCTGTTAAAAGGCAGGATAATTAAAAAATTACTTCAGGTACTGTTGCTGCAGGCCTACAACACTGACTTTTATGTTATTTTAAGTTTAAAATCTTCGAAAATATATTGAATTAATATAGAAAGTAAACAAACATTTTTAATTTGAAAAATAAACAAATACTAAACTTTAAAACAATTATTAAACTAATTTACTCAATTATTCTACAATACACAATTAGCAACACAGCTTACGGAATAAATTTAATTAGAAGACACACCCACCTACAAACTAATCTAATTATTGTCCATTTATAAATACAAAGCCAATCACTATGCAAAACTATTTTTCAACGTTTTTGAAAAAAAATCTCGTAATTCGCATCGATAATCGAAATTCACGTCACTTTAGTTCATAGAAGACCTAATACATTTTCACAACCGCACTAATTCAGATGCTGTAATTGATTGATAATACATGCGCTGACGCGACCTAGCGGGGTTTTAGCGAACTTCGCCGCGCACGCGCAAAGACAGCATTTTGGTTATTGAAAATATCTTGAGATGGAACATTATGGTCGAACGAGAAAAAACCCATGCCTACTTCGTGGGTCAACTCTGCGAAATATTAAAACTGTTACCATAGAAACCATGTGAGAACTTATTTATAATTTTGTTTTTATTCAACAGCTGTTACGAAAATTATCCTTTTTGTTATCATAGTAACCAGTATTAGAATTGTTACCGTAATTTCTCGTGGAAACTTACGCCTTTTATAACCCTTCCTAATAGCTTAATTTATAAAAATGTATCGTTTTCCCTCAAATTCGAGACAAAGACCTTTAAAATAAGCTTTGAACCATCTTTGTACGACGAATTTGGCCTTATGAAATTATGTAATATAGATAGTCAAGTACAACACTATACACATTTTAAATTATATATAGACTAATTATTGATACACGTAGTCCCTAAGTTATTCAAAAAGGGAGAATAATAACTGTAAAAGATACAATTTCCTTAATACTTTTATGGTTATTTATCCGTCAAAGAATATTATCCCGTGTTCAATTTCGAAAGCTAATATAACAACAAAATTAGAAAATCTTGGAACTTTTGAAATATCAACTTAAATTGTTCGAATATAATTTTAATGTTTTTTCGAGTGATATCTGTTGTTTTCAAAATAAAATAATGTTATAAAAACATTATTCAAACTTTCTCACATTCAGATACCCCAAAATACTGGTTTGGAGGCTATCGACAAAAACGGGAAACTTGGACTAATTTCTCAAAATCGGTTCATATGTCAAAATTTTGGTCATACAGCATGCGAAAATTTATAAATCAACTCCGCGTCTCAAATTTTCAAATGTAACGATTGAAGAGAAAAACCGAAAAGCAAAACAAACCAGACGGTGGTCAAGGTTTTGATATCTTTAAAATCTAAGTCGCGCGTGCCAAAATGAGCGACAGCTGTTGCTTGCTGAACTGTTTAAGACATATCACCGCCATCTTAAACTGCTTTTAGAGAGACAGGATTTACTTTTGTGCGAGTATCCTTGCGACATTTGTGACGTTGCGAAATGAACACATGCAAAATGCGCCAAAGATTTTCGAGTTTCCAAATTTACAATTTCACGAAAATAGCTACAGCAGTCTTCGACACTGTAACTGTCAATTTCTTTCTTTTAAAATTTCCTACTCTAAGTTATATCACTGAATACAAACGGACTAGAAGTACAGCCACCATTATAAAAATTGTGCTCGATATTAACGGCTAAAGTACAAGTAATTGGACTATCTGTCGCTACGAACACTGCAAGCTGCAAGGACAGGGGGGAAGACGTTTGAGAAAATAAACAGTACTATTATCTATTTAACTGTAATTGAACACTCTCCCGCAAGATGCCACCAGCAGCGAGCGCTCACATACCTTTCATAAGAGTTATCATTCTTGTACGTTTTTATTCAGTGGTTATATCTATATCAAATTATGTACGGAAATTTAAGCAAAATCTGACGAAACGATTTTTGAAATTAGGCAGATTTTACAGTGTTTTTTTATAGTTCCAAATCGTTTTTTTCGTAGATATAGCGGCAAATGTGTTGCTTTGTATATTTAGGTACAAAATTTGAACGAAATTGTTAAAGCTAATTTTGAGAAAATCCGATTAAATGTTTTAGTGAATAAGGGCTTGAACAAGTTTTTCTTTAAATTAAAAATAGTACTGACGTATGGACTATGTGCAAGCCAAATTTTATTGAAATCGTTCAATTAGTTTTGTCTTCAGCTATGAACAGATTCATGGAAGGCAAAGTAAAAACTGTTTGACATAATTGACCTATTTATTCAAATGTCTTTTAGGCTAATATATAAGTTTTATATATATATATATATAGCCTACACACACATATATATATATATATATATATATATATATATATATATATATATATATACACACACATATATATATATATATATATATATATATATATATATAAGTTTTTTTAGACAAGAGGAATGATTTGGAGAAAATTTTGAAAATCAGCTAAATTTTCTAACAAACTGATTCAGCTTTAAATTTCTTGATAAGATTCGGTTCAAATATATGGAAAGCACCCAAGTGAAATATAGGCCTATAGATGCCTGTTTCTCCATAAATATGGAGCCAAGAGCTATCTCAGAAATTGAAAATGTTTTTTTAAGCTTAAAAATGTTTAATTTTTGAAAGCCGGTTGGTAACGATTTAATAAAAACGTGCGTAGCTTAGGGCAGGTACCAAAATTTGAAATAAAAGAAACACAGTTTTAAGAAATTTAATTCAAATGAGAAGCGGCAATCTAATTCTCAGTACGGGTTCGGTGGTCGAGGTGGCAAAAGCATCGGTTAGTCTCATGTGTCACATAAATGCACACCTAAAAATTCTTAGTTCGATCCGTAGTTGCTCCCGTTGCTTTTCTCTGTTACCGTTAACACTGATCCCTCGCCCTCATTAGTCTAACTGGCATAAAGTATAGACGTTAAGAAAAATCCAATTGCCAGTAAAACTTTTCTACACAAAATGTCCTCATTAGTCTAACTGGCATAAAGTATAGACGTTAAGAAAAATCCAATTGCCAGTAAAACTTTTCTACACAAAATGTCCTCATTAGTCTAACTGGCATAAAGTATAGACGTTAAGAAAAATCTAATTGCCAGTAAAGCTTTTCTACACAAAATGTCCTCATTAGTCTAACTGGCATAAAGTATAGACGTTAAGAAAAATCTAATTGCCAGTAAAGCTTTTCTACACAAAATGTCCTCATTAGTCTAACTGGCATAAAGTATAGACGTTAAGAAAAATCTAATTGCCAGTAAAGCTTTTCTACACAAAATGTCCTCATTAGTCTAACTGGCATAAAGTATAGACGTTAAGAAAAATCTAATTGCCAGTAAAACTTTTCTACACAAAATGTCCTCATTAGTCTAACTGGCATAAAGTATAGACGTTAAGAAAAATCTAATTGCCAGTAAAGCTTTTCTACACAAAATGTCCTCATTAGTCTAACTGGCATAAAGTATAGACGTTAAGAAAATCTAATTGCCAGTAAAACTTTTCTACACAAAATGTCCTCATTAGTCTAACTGGCATAAAGTATAGACGTTAAGAAAAATCTAATTGCCAGTAAAGCTTTTCTACACAAAATGTCCTCATTAGTCTAACTGGCATAAAGTATAGACGTTAAGAAAAATCTAATTGCCAGTAAAGCTTTTCTACACAAAATGTCCTCATTAGTCTAACTGGCATAAAGTATAGACGTTAAGAAAAATCTAATTGCCAGTAAAGCTTTTCTACACAAAATGTCCTCATTAGTCTAACTGGCATAAAGTATAGACGTTAAGAAAAATCTAATTGCCAGTAAAGCTTTTCTACACAAAATGTCCTCATTAGTCTAACTGGCATAAAGTATAGACGTTAAGAAAAATCTAATTGCCAGTAAAACTTTTCTACACAAAATGTCCTCATTAGTCTAACTGGCATAAAGTATAGACGTTAAGAAAAATCTAATTGCCAGTAAAGCTTTTCTACACAAAATGTCCTCATTAGTCTAACTGGCATAAAGTATAGACGTTAAGAAAAATCTAATTGCCAGTAAAACTTTTCTACACAAAATGTCCTCATTAGTCTAACTGGCATAAAGTATAGACGTTAAGAAAAATGTAATTGCCAGTAAAACTTTTCTACACAAAATGTTTCTCAAAACTTGATAAATCAGTAATAAAATTAGCAATAAACTGAAATCGGTTCCTTGGTTAGTGCGTTTACTTTCTAAGATGTAATAATCACGCCACGCAGTGTCTCGCTGACTTGATAGAAGGAAATTTCCAACGATTTTTTTTTTTTTTTGTCTTATGCTAAATACAATAATATAATCGTATTTCCAAAAACGTATAAAATAAATTCTAAGAATAGTTATAGACCGAAATGACTGCCATTTTGAAACGGTTAAACGAATTTTCCTGGGTAACGAACTAGTCCAAGCTATTATAAAAATCGATTTTTGTACCAAATTTGAATCAAATCGCACCAACGATCTCCTATTACCATGATGGCCGCTTCAATAGCTCTTTTCTAAGAGAAATTTCCTAAAAACGTGCCCCCCCACAAAGTGGGATCCAAATGCACCTGAGGGTCCAGGACCCAGGCTCAGCAGGGGCCTGGAGATGAATTTTTTGAGGTAAGTTTGGAGAAAAAACTTTGAAAATATTTGTTAACTGTAAAAATTAATGTTTAATGGACGATAAAACCAACCAATAAAAAAAACAAAACCCATTCAAGGCGTAGGGTGATCAATTTTTGTCCAATTCGTTAGAAACTTGACCATAATAAGGGGCCTGCTTTAGATTTTAGGTTCCGGGACAAAGTTTTCATGTGGAGGCTATGCCTAAAACTACGTTTCTCTTCTCGAAAAATTACTCTCCTCATTGCCGAATTTCCGCTTTTCTTTCTGTAACTCATAACGGAATTCCGTGAGCCAGACGGTTTGGGTGCTTAAGAACTACTTTTAGCCTTTGTTTTAATAAAATACATTAAAAACAAAAAAGTAAGCCCTACATTTATTAAGCTATGCTTTTCCATCAATCGCGAAGTTATTGAACCAACAGGCCACGTTAGGTCTCTGCTTGAAGTAAAGAATTTAATATCTCTGTTTATAAACGTTGCCACCCGCGTCCATTGTCCGCCAGGTAATGCGACATTCCTGAAGCCACACTTTTATTATACCGGAAGTGAAGTATGAAGAAAGTATCACGATTGTGAAAAAAATCAACCTTGTAGATTTTGTTAAATGCACCCGTTTTCAGGTCCCCAAAACACAAAAAAGTGTTTTTTTATACGGATATTTGTCCAAGAACGGATTAAAGGAGAAGCAGAAGGGCGACCGTTCCTCCTGAGACAAAAAATAATAAAATTTTTAAAATTAAAGAACCTACTTTACTTCCATAAAATAGAAATATATGTTTAGCTTCAAAGTGGGTATTCTGGATAAGGGTCAAGGAGCCATCAGAGGGGTCCGAAACCCGTCACATTATCCCGATTGCAACTTGGTATGTTCAGCAGAGTCCCGCTTATCCGACCTTCCGTTTAATCCTACCTAGTCTCAAAAAACAATATTTCAAGCAATTTAAAAGATCTGTAGCAAAACCGAATGTACACTGCCCGAGCGCCACTTTCGTGTCAGGCCTTTACGCCTACGTGTCACTTACGCGCCCAGCCGATGACCTATATTCTCTTCAAAAGAAAGAGGGGTCGACCACCCTTATACCTGCTCTGTTCATATCCGTATTTTAGTATCAATTCAGGTTCGTAGAGTTGACCTTTAAAGTGCAATCTGCTTGTATGTGTTCCGTAAAGTTTCACGTACTTTTTTCGCTGTTTTTTAAAAGGTAAAAGATATTCGCATGGTGTCATGCGATACGTAGCGGCGAGAAAACGTCAAACAGTTGGTAAACAAAAAACAATTACAAACTTTGTCCCTCAAGTTTGATGATTTCACGTACTGCTCTTTACTACTGTAGTGAGATTCTGTGTGCTGTTTTATGTTTTAGTACAATATATTCAAAGTTTTTTAATGCAACCAATTCAATACTTTTAAACATTTCTTAATGGTTCTCCGTGTGATCCCACTTTCCCGCTAATTCGACCCGGTTTAGACCGGATTAGCAAGACTACTGTACATGAAATTTTGTCCGTACGTACACGTAAATGTACATTTGTGCACTTTGTTTATTTTAAATCAGTTTTCACTGACTACTGTATCTCGCCAATGCCAGTTGTGAGCTGAGCACTTCTCCACTTATCCCTAGATTAGGTCCTTTAACGTGTGATGGCAACATACACCATATGGGACCACCATTTTTACTTTCCTTCTCAAGAGAGGCACGTTTGCCGATTTATAGGCCTACTCACGTTAAAAATCCCACTAATCTCGTTCGCACAACCCTGTACGAAGCTAAATGTGCTAACCACTACTCTACCAGCATTGACATTTTCCTAATGTTATTTTTAAAATAAAAGTATATAACTTAAAGCTAATAAAAATACAACTTTCAACAACTAACAGAATACTATTACAAACGTTTTTTAATGCCTATTTCAATATTTTAGCTTTTAATTTGCTTCTATACGAGGTGTGTTCAGAAAGTAACGAGAATTTTTTAATTTCGCGGGCTTGGAGAGTCCGATTGTCAAACATTTTTTTTTATTATTATGTTGGTATACATGCCCTTGAAGTATGACAAAACTTTCAGCAGTTTTCACTGTTGACTTTGTCTGTGACAGCCACTAAGGTTAGACGTGTTTTTATGAGCTCGGCGATTTTCGTTTGTTAAAAGAAATGGATCAAAGAATTTGTATCAAATTTTGCGTAAAAAATGGAATAAAGTGTAACAAAGTGTGTGAAATGTTAACAAAGGCCTATGGTGAGTCTGCTATGAGTAAAGCAAGAGTGTACGAATGGTATAAGCGTTTCCAAGAAGGCCGTGAAGACGTTGAAGATGACGAACGCCCTGGACGCCCCAGTACATCAACAACCGATGAAAACGTGGAAAAAGTGAAAGAAATTGTTACGAACAATCGCCGAATCACAATTAGAGAGGTCGCTGATGATGTTGGCATATCGATTGGATCATGTCATGACATTGTTTCCAATGTTTTGTGTATGAAACGCGTGGCAGCAAAATTCGTTCCAAAACTGTTGAATTTTGAACAAAAACAGCGGCGAATGGAAGTTGCTCAGGAGTCACTAAATGAAGTCAACGACGATGCAGAATTACTGAAACGTATTATAACAGGTGATACGGATATGACGTCGAAACTAAGGCTCAATCATCCCAGTGGAGGCATTCGGGCTCGCCAAGACCGAAAAAGGCTCGACAAGTGCGGTCGAACGTGAAGGTTATGCTCACTGTGTTCTTCGATATTAATGGCATAGTGCATCATGAATTCCTGCCACCAGGTGAAACGGTCAATAAGGAGTACTACCTACAAGTTCAACGCCGTTTGCGTGAAGCGATCCGAAAAAAACGGCCGGATCTGTGGGAAAACAATTTATGGCTTTTGCACCACGATAATGTACCAGCTTCATTGCTTGTTCGTGAATTTTTGGCCAAAAACAGTACTGTAACGATGCCCCAGCCTCCATATTCGCCAGACATGTCCTTGTGACTTTTTCCTATTTCCAGAAATAAAGAGAACTTTAAAGGGCCGTCTTTTTACAGCCGTAGATGACAGTAAAATCGCATCGCTGAAAGAACTAAAGGCTATCTCAATGGTCGAGTTTGAGAAGTGTTTCGAGGATTGGAAGAAGCGATGGCACAAATGCATAATCTCCAATGGGGACTATTTTGAAGGCGACAACATCAATGTAGAAGAATAAATAAATATTTTGTTCAAAAAATTAAAATTGTCGTTACTTTCTGAACACACCTCGTATATTCATAAAGACTTGCATATAATTTGTGGCTTTTTTATGCTAGTTATGTAACTAGCATCTACATAGTTTTAAAAAAAACTATGCACCTAAAGAAATTAAGTATTCTTTTGTCAAATAACAGTAATTGTTTACACTTGCTTCATATCAGTTTTAATTCTCAAAGCAGTTTGCACAACGCTAATTTTTGAAGGTATTATTTCAAAAATTGTCATCCCTAGAGAGGCCTTCCTGTAAGCTGAACTATCTGACCAACAGCTCCCGCCCACAAAATTGCATTAATCCGTCAGCGTGTTTGTCCTTTGTGTGTCTAAGGACATCAGAACACATTTTAAGGCGCGGTGCACACTACCGCGATAAGATACGCTAGGCATTACAGTGATTACAGGAAGGCGATATGTTTACTTCTTGATACGATAACCGGAGTACAGTAATTAATTATATTTTTAAACTAATTATCAAAATGAGCTTAGCAAGTAAATACATACTATCAGTGCCCGTCAGTATTGCACCGTAGAAGCACAGAAAAATGAATATGTATTTATGCAGTGTAGGTTGTTTTTTTTTAAATAATGATTTTTGAAATGTTTTTTCTTTTATTGCATACCTAATTATCCAATGAACACATTAACATTATTCACCCGCGGGTAAATAATTTTTATAAAGGTACTTATGATTTTACGTAATTTTTCACGGAACTATATTGTGACGTCATTGCTGTTTACATTGAACGAAACATACTAGACTTACTACATCGACTTAATCCTCATGCACATTTTTTTTTTTTTTTTTTGTGTTTAACGTCCAACTATTGTGCACACTTGGGCTAATGCAAACGATGGGATGATTTATAGCGTATGAAAATGCCAAGCCCTCGCCGGGAATCGAACACGTTAACGAATTCTAATAGGCATTACTTAATACGTATTTGTTCGTTCTTGTAGTAAAATGGCGTCCGTTTAATTAAATAGGCTTTTAACCCAACAAGCATGTGAAAAGCCTTCAGTTTTTTGAAGGCCCCGAAAAAAAGGTCCTACAGTTTTTTTAATTTATTTTTTTTTGGCGATGAAAATCATATACGCTAATTTCGCGCTGTAGCAATTTTGAGGTTATGCGAGTCACTTTTATTTTCGATTTTTATCGTACTTCACGGATTTTCCGCGCTTTTATATTTTGGATTATTGCTTTTGTACGTGTAAAAAAGCGTGTTAGCGAAAAAATTACAGGAATATCGAAAACAAGCTACACTGCATATTTACCAATTTTCTGTAGTAGAAGGTAAGAAGGCGGTAACAGGTGTACCTGTATAATGCAACACAGTTCGGCAGTGGGTTTCCCGCGAAACGTTACAACACTAAACACGGATGGCCACCAAATGCGGAGCGGACTACGCATTCAAAACCTAACCTATTGCTTTTAATTTAAATGCGGCCACGGAGCTGAGCGAAAAGCGGCGTCGCTGGGCTGCGCTCCGCGTTGCTTCGAGTTTGTCTAGGTTCGGTTTTGAAGCTGACTCCTTTTCCCCCACCACGCTGACCACGCCTCCAATTATTATTTCTTCTTATTTAGGTTACTGTTACCTAGGTTATGTTTTTTTGAACATAGTATTTTTCTGGAATCACTTACAGTACACCTAAATATTTGGATTTAAAAGATACAAACGCATTATTTAAACTGACTGACTTCACTTCCAATTGCCATTCGGCTTAGCTTAGCGCAGCTTCGCTCCATATTCGGTGGCTGCCTGGCTTTACCAAATTTGACAAATCTATCCTGGAGTAATTTTTAACTTGAAATTCTGCAAACAGGTGTTATTTTTAATAAGAGAAATGAATGAAATAATCGGGATCATTTCCAGTCATTTTCACCTAACAAACTGAGTTCTGGAGCGACAATGTCAAGATAATACCCAATAACCAGCATTCCCTGTATCCTCAAGCAATATTACACCAACAAATACAGCTGGCTTGTTGCTGTCATTCAAGTGTGTCCTTGATTTGTAGCTTTAAATACAATTTCTGTAATTCCAAATAATGCATGCTGCACTCGTATCGCGATGGGAGTTTATCACTTACTGTACATCTATCGTATATGTAGCCTGTACTGCGCCTAAGGGATTTTCACTGAGGGAAGGGGAGATTCACTGGGGAGGTTTAATGCCCATAAACTTGTGTTCCTGTAAAACAAATTTAAAAACAGCCACTTTCTAAAGCTATGAAAACATACACTGAAAGGTAAACAAAAATGCCAGTTTTTCATGATGTCCAGGCCCTGTAGTTGTACATTTCATATTTGTATTTACTTTATCATTCCGTGAAGTATACAATTAAATTCTCACTATACGAAGTATAAACAACTACAGTCAAAGAAAAAAGCCGATATTGAGACATTTCAGCATAGTTCAAAAAAAGTATCATTTAAAAATATTGAAGTTGAGATTTTAAAAAAAATTATCGGTTTAAAAATCCCTTGAGCCAAAAAAAGGGTTTTATTTTGATGTCCTGTGCATCTTTCTGTATGTCTATGCACACAAGCACTTTGTTGGAGTTTAAAAATCAGTTCATCAGATTTTGAAGGGCACAATATAGAGTAGTGAATATATGTGTCTTGAGTAGAAGAATGAAAGTTGTATGAGTTAGAGGTACACTAGGATTGCTAAGCCCATCAGATGCTCACTTCAGCGACCTCAGCCGGATATGTCAATAGCTTCTACATGGATATTTTAGGTAAAAAGGTTAGGACTTTTGAAAAAATAAAAGTTTCTAAAAAGGTTCTTTTTTACTGTATATTATATATATATATATATATATATATATATATATATATATATATATATATATATATATATATATATATATATAGTGTGTATATTTATAGAATGGAAGACTTTAGGACGACGAAGAAAATACTCAGGATTATAAAAGAGAGTAAATGCTGCATGGAATAGCTAAAAGAAGTCCAGAGGAACTTATGACAGATCAACATAGGAAATCTTGAGGATCGTGCTGAATGCCGGAATAAAATTAAGAAGGTTAAATTTCCACATAAAACATCACAACAACCTGGAAAGAAGTGGACAGCTGAGAGAAGGAAGGAGCATTCGGATAGGATTTTTTTTTTTTTTTTTTTAACATCCGACTATTGTGCACACTTGGGCTAATGCAGACGATGGGATGATTTATAGCGTATGAAAATGCCAAGCCCTGGCCGGGAATCGAACCCGAGTCCTCAGGGTGAAAGCCTAGTACGCTATCAACTAGGCCACTGATGAAGAGATTCTGGGAGGAAAATAGGGCAAACACCAGAAGATTAAATCATGTATTTCAAGTTCAATCACTCTCCTAAGGGGAAACAATCAATTAAATAAATAAATAATATATATATATATATATATATATATATATATATATCCCATAAAAGTTTCACATATTTTCAAAAAGCGTATAATTGGCGCATTGTTTATTTTAAGAGTACATTAATCTTTACATGAGTATATAGCTAAATACACACATTACATCCTGTGTTTTACTACTTTTTCCAAAAAAATATCAAAACAAATTACAATTTATTTTATCTATTGGTGACTCCTTTCAAACATAGCTTCAAACTTAGTAGCTTGGCGTCCAATCAATTTACATATTAGTTTCGCGTCCAGTGGAATATATTATTTTTTTCAGACTCCTTGTTTGTTGTCCAACACAGTTGCCACATCTCAGATATTACATGCATACCTAAGGTGACTGCATGTTAAAGACTGCTGACTCACATATTTGGAACTTTTTTGCCATTTTTCCTTGTTTCATTTTAAACACATTACTAGACTTAATATACATTTAAGCTTCTATTCTGCCAATGAATCAGCTTTTATGACATACTGTCTTATTAATGACAACCTGTCTTTTTATGTGTTATGACATTCTGTCTTTTTAATGACAATCTGTTGCTTTATGTGTTATGATTATTCTGTCTTTTAAATAACAATCTGTTGCCATGTGCATTTGTTTTTGCCGCAAGAGTGCAGTATCTAATTGAAATATGTTTTTTTTTTTTTTGTATATGGCTGTAGGTGTTTTTTTTTTTTTTTTGATTACAACAATTAATTAATTCGAACATTAATTATACTGTTTTGGGCTGTTGCTGATTACAGCAATTATTTAAGAAATTCACAAAGGTGGGAAATACTTTCTACCGATTTCAAATCAAAAATATACTTCAAAGAATATAACACAAACTTTCTCACATTCAATCATTTCAAAACAAAAACAAAAATCAGAGACTTGCTAGCTTTGAATTTTTACACATACGGAGATTTTTACCGACAAAATTAGCTACAGTCATTCAAACATATGATAAATAATATAATACAGACTATATTGCTTTCAAAAATATACCTACGCTTATACAAATACTATTTTTAAAGTCACTGAACATGTGTAGAATATGCATAAAAATTAATCAAACTTAAAATTGTATGAACATTTTTAAATGATACTTCCCAAATAGGCTATAGCAGTTGTTTACGAGAACAATTAAATTAGAATCAACTGATTCAGTATTTCTTCTTTTTTTCAATAACTCGTCTTTTTTACTTACAGAAGAAATAAAAACATAACTGTATCTGTATTTACAACTGAAAACGTATTTATTTCTTGTAATTTCTGTGTAGAATTAATTATTGCCATTATATTCCATGATGAAAATTTTAAACTGCCAACATTTTGAAAATAATATAATACAGTCTTTATTTTTGTACGCATTTAAAACATTAATTAAAAAGTGTGTATGTGCTATCTGAACACGCCTTAACCATTTACAAAACTTAAATGCTGTTTTGTAAAAACACAAGATGCAGATTATCTGAAAACAAAACGGTTTAGGAAAAATATTTATAGGAACTTGTGTGTTTATGTAAGAAACCCACTCCAGGAGATTAGGGCTCTATTTCAGAAGCACCTGTACGTATTTAATTAAAAGAGATTTAGGGATGTTGGTATGTTTCTAATAAAAACCTGTTAGTATTGAATGCATATAATGTTAATCTACAAAAAAACATATTTTGAGCACTTTTATGACTGTTTTCAGATTTAAAATACGAGGGTTGATCAAATATAAACGAGACTGACTTTCTAAAAACTTTTCCGTTGGACATTGAACTCTAAAGGGTGGGGTTTCAGGTAGCCTGGGAGGTTTGGGACGGGCGTAGACGGGCAACATTTCCGTTCGGACCCTTCAGTATAAAACTATACAATGAGTGAGAGTGAAGTGCACGTTTCCGTGGAGCAGAGAATTATTATTAAGTTTTTGGCCAAGGAGGGGTCAATCCGACTGAAATCTTTCAGAGATTGACGGCTCAATACAGGGACAGGACCCTGTCAAGAGCTCGCGTTTTTGCTTGACAGTCTTTTGCTAACAATTAAATATATTAACCTAAGTGCAAATTTAAATGCGATTCTGCGGTGGAGCGTCCAATGGCTCAATGAACGCCTCGAGAAATTTAAATGCAAACGTAAATATGAAAATGAATTTTTTGTTATTTTTTTTTCATAAAAAATAGTGATATTATTTGTATAAATAGTGCTACTAAAAATTTGTTATACCCATGCACATTATATGTCTCTGTTTAAAACTGAACACAACTTAGAAATGGTCCCATTCCCAATCATCATGTTTTGACAAAGAGTGAGACATTGCCAACTCTCTGGATGCAAAATCTTAAGTAATGTATATAATATATAGCTACTCAGCGGTATGAGGGAGAGAGAGAGAGAGAGAGAGAGAGAGAGAAAGAGTTATTAATAATAAATTGATCAAAACTTAAAATATTGCTTTAGCTGTAAAAGTGAAATTAATAGCATGCAAGTGTACGTACATGCAGGTTGTTCACGCACCTCGCAGTTATCCGCTTGATAGGATTCTGATGAGCTCGACACTCTAATGCTGAGCGGAACGAGTTCATTGACACGAGTGTGACAGAAGAGGCAGTGGAAGTAGGAGAAGGGAAGCTGACCAGAGTGACACTGTCTGGATCTGGTGTAGCCGCTGTCACCAGCGTATCGCTGTCTGAATCTAAATGGCAGAAATATATATAAACTTAATGTTCGAAGTACATATAAAATAAAAAAATAGTTTACTTTAGTCATAGAGACTATTTTTACACACTATTCTTACTCAGCTCAGTTTTTTAAATGAGTAGTATTACTAAAAAGTTGTTTTACCACTATACAGGGCCTATATATTTAAATTTCATAACATAAAGCATACTAGTATAACTAAAAGGAAACAAATATTTTTTTAATTTACCTGCATCAAAGGCTTCATAAAACTCATCATCATCTGTGTCATAAAATCGAGGACTCCTGACACGAACTATAACACACACATAAATAAAAACTAATGAAAATCTTGAAACTTACCCATAAAACACTATAACAAATAAACCAAAATATGTAATATGTTTTAAAGCAAAAAGTACACACACATACATACACACACACACACACACACACACACACACACACACACACACGCACGCACGCACGCACGCACGCACGCACGCACGCACGCACGCACGCACGCACGCACGCACGCACGCACGCACACGCACGCACGCACGCTGCACGCACACGCACGCACGCACGCACGCACTTGCACGCACGCACGTGCACACACACACACACACACACACACACACACACACACACACACACACACACACACACTCAAGGATTAACCTTAAATATTGTCAATATTTCGTTTAAACATTTTTAAAATTAAAAACTAAAGTTTTCATATAAAATTTGTAATAATTTTTTTAAAGATAAATTCTTTCAGTTGTTCTTAGAAGTTTTTTTGTTGCATCTCTTTACTATTAAACCCATACAGAAATGTAGAGTATCTGCGGATTGATGGAGAGATCTCGTCAGCAGTTTCCTGGGATGGCTCAGCATTAGCCGTTTATTATTTTAAAAGGTATTAGTTATCTCCTGATACAAAAATTATCCTTTGTGGGAATTAGGTAGGTATAACCTGTGTTAGCTCTATATTCATACCAGTCTTCTACTTCCAGCACCCTTCCTCTAATCTCAATACGCCACAAGAACAGTGCACAAACTATTTACATATTTATCATAAAGCTAAAGTAACTGTAAACATTAGTACTTCTAAAATCATAGTTAGTATTGCAAATGAAAACAATAGTAGGAAACCAAGTCATTGGCAAGATGGGAACTGTCACTAAGTTTGGGTTGTCACTATAATAATGTATAGTTATTCAGGATGTCTTTTAATCTTACAAAATCACTGTTCAGCTGTCTACAGATATAAACTTATACTTGCTTGAACTTTGATTAATTTTATAACTACATATTACACAATATGTTAAAATTTGTGTTTACAGGGATCCACATTTACAGCGTTTGGAATGACGTAACACTTGGTACAAATTCACAACAAAGCTAGAAAAAGGTCAAAAGTGTGTAAATGGTTAAAACAATGGGAACAACATTGTTTATCCCAATGATAAAATTATTACTTAATAATGATGTAATAATGTAATAATGTAATAATGATTACTTACTTGATGTAATTATTTTTAATTTTGTAAAACTTGTATTTATTATGTTTAATAGCAGAATAACGTTAATCTGTTGAAACTGGGTGTCAGGAATTGGCAAGAGTTAACTGGCAGTAAGCAAGTCCAAGGTTACCATACTTACTGCTATTAAAGCTGCGATTATGCGACATCGGAGGTGAAGGTGACAGATGCGACACAATCGATTGTTCCAACTCATGATGCTCCTTGGCAAGCACACTCAATGCCTCCTCTAACACTCGGCACTTCTCCTGTTCCTGTCGCAACTGTAACTTTCTCACTTCCTCTTGCTGCTTGATTAGATTCAGGCAATGACCTAGGGATGACAACATACTGGATGCTGTCTCTGTAACATCTTCAAATTTCTGAAAACAGATAAGTGAATGTGTTACAAAATGAATTTTATTTTGATTAATGCAGTTCTCATTTACACACGATTTATAAAGAGCCCTGTTTGAATAACTAATTTAATCAGAAATTCTGGTTCTTTAAATAATAACTTTTTAACAAGAGTTATTGTAGAAAGTCAATATTATGCACAAACACTTTTTTTTAATTTAAAAATGTTTTCTTTTTCACTTCTGTTTTTAAAGTATTTTGTGCTCATTGCATATTTATATTTTATGCTTATAATTTGCTACATAATTTTTCATTGTGTTAACAATGCATGAATAAAATAGAAAATACAGTGATACCCTGGCTAAAGGTCGACCTGGACAACGGTCATCAGACAGCAGTCTAATTCACAGAATGAAAAATGACCCGCATAACAGTTTAGGTTTTGGATAAAAGGTGTTTTCATTTTGTTTAAATTATTTCTAAGCAGATATTTAAACATGGAGATAACATTGTGCTGTGCTACAGAAAGTACAAGATGCTGAGTTAAGACAAACAAGCCTTTGATTGATGGGAGTTTTGGTTTTTGTAGGACAATAACTTCTACGATATTTCTTAGAGTTATCTGTTCTCAGAATGCTATTATTCTCTTTTCTGTCATCCTACCTAATGTTACTTAGTGTGTCATCAACTCATTTACTGTGTGTTTAATTTGTTAGCCCGTTCAAAAATTTAAATAGTTATAATATTATTGTGCATATTTTTGATTTTTAAATTTAACGGAACATTAAGTGTCTTTGTGTGTGTTCAAATTTTTGTTTCAATCCTGTTTTCAATTTTTTTGTGTGAATATTAATTAAATTAATTAAACTTTGACTATTGAACTAAAAAAAGCTACAGTATGAACTAAAAAATGTACAGTATTGATTTGTCCTGTGTGTATATTTGTATAAATTTAGTTAAAATAAAGTGTGACTTCTGTGGATTTTCTTCATTCTTCATTTTTTACATATTAATAGTAAAACCTCAATTATTTTTTTTCTATGTAACTAATTGAAATATGTTCTGTACGTCTCTATTGTAAACGCTGAATCATACAACAGTCTTAATTCTGGAATGAATTAGGACCATTAACAGGGTACCACTGTATAATAATCAAGGAAAAAACATTGCATGTCTTTCTTACATTCAGTTAGGTCCCTCATGAAAACGGTTCCTCAGATTTTGCTGAAATTTTAATCACATATAAAGGTTTATAACTTAACTCATTACTGTATTCTAAATTTCAATATAAACAAATTAATGGTTGAAAACTAAATTGGAAAAACTACTTTTTTTAATGCAAAAACCACATGTAGGTTATCAGTGCCCACAAGTACTTTGAGCTTTGTGGGGATTGAACCCACCCCGATCTTGAAACTTGAAAAATAATTTTCAGTTTTTACTAAAAAAAAGTTGTTTTGATAGCAAAAAGTTTAATTAATTAAATCAGTCGCATATGGTTACCTTAATAGTATGCAGAGATGAAGTTTTATCAGAATCATCTGTCTGATTGCGGGAGTCCAAAGAATTGACAATATCTTGCAGTCTTGCATCCAGCAGCTGGTATCTTGCTGCAGCTGTTTGCAATGCATCCTTTAATAAACATAAAATACCTGTCTTACATGAGTATATTTAAGGGTGGTCATGGGGGCATTGTTCTCTCATAGTATATAGAAAAAAACAAAATTTTATGAAAAAATATAAGAATTTTATTCTGATATTTGGTTTTTTTTCAATTTTACTTACAGTTAATTAAAACTAATGTAAGGCAAAATGTTGAAAATAGCTGCTGTGTAGTTTTCAAGTATTAATATTTCTATAACTGGATAAGTTTCAAAACACAACTTTTAAATAATAGTAACAGTAACGATGTTACAAGTACCTTGTGGTTGTTTGTTTTTATAACAATAACAAATAATAAATGTAATAAATAATAATAATAATAATTATTATTATTATTTAATTAAGAAATCATAATATTATTATTTCATAAATCATAATATTATTAAATCATTACAATTTTATAATTTTTAAATGTATTCACCTTCTTTAAAGATGATTGTTAACAATATAAAACTAAATCATGTACTTTTGGATAATAAATTTATAAACTGAGTCATATTCTATTAAAGATATATATATATATATATATATATATATATATATATATATATATATATATTTGGATATATATATAATTATAAGAGAGAGATCAGTGAGATATAGAGAGAGTAAACAATAAAGATCTCTACAAGTGAACACTACAAATAAAATTTGTGTACATAAACTTACTGTTCATCTCACGGTGATGTAGTACACATGATGTCAATCTATATGCTACGTTACTGTACAGATAGGGGCTACTAAAAGGACATCTTCAACTATCCACCACAAATACAAGGACTTTGGACAAAGGAACAGTGAAGATATGTTTGCTAACATGTAAGGTTTTTATTGTAAGCAATAAAAATGTTTGCTTTTTATTGGTATAAAATAAAAATGTTCAATGACGGTTCTTTCGTTTATTTACAGAAAACATAATTAACATTTTCTTTCAATTAGTAGCCAATTCACAATTTTTATAAATTCTTTAAACAATAATAAACTAGCCGAATAATTGTGCCTCGCTACAATGGAGTAAACACTTTGGAAATTTTACTTGAAAACTGTAAAAGATAGAAAACAATGTTACATTACAAAGATGTAGAAAATTTAATTCTGACTAATGATTTTCATTAAAATTTATATTCAAGCAACTGTTTAGTAGATATGGATATAAAAAAGAAGAACAATAACCAAGCATTTTCTTATTCCGATGCCAATTTTTGTAAATTTAATTGAAACCAGCTGACCAAGATTGTTGATTTTAACACATGGCTCATGGGTGTTCATTATCTGTAATTTGTTATCATTTCAGACAACCAAACATACAGACAGATTTTCCTCTTTGTATACTAGTAGAGTACATAGAATATTAATCTGAATTAGATTAATATTATATAATATAAATTATAATAATACACAATGAGAACATTTTATTATTTGTTATTATTATAAAACACACCTAACATAACCCTTAAGTGGGCACGCTAGTGGCAAATTAGCTGCAATCTTTTATTTTCACATCTTATGGTTGGTATCGATGAAGAAATGTTTTCAGGGCTTTGAGTACTTGTCAAGACCACCTTGAGGGACACGAACTGTATAAAAAGAATACCTTATCTTCAGTCCGTCTGAAAAGAAGGCATTAATGCAAGATAGTTACGTCTGCGGCCCAGTTGCCACGGCGCGCCCAACGGTGCAACTGCTTTCGTAGTGTTATTCACACTATATTTGTGCATACATAGTCACTTTTACCCTTCAGGTAGTTTTGTGTTTAGTGTTTTAGTTTAGTATTTTTTACCATGTTTCTATTCTATTGATGAAGATTCCAAAAAGTCGATTACAATAGACTTATAATTTGGATTATACAATTTTGATTATTACAATTTGAATTATAAAGCTACAAAATTGATTCTGTCGATCAAATGTGTGCCAGTTACTCGACATTCCGTAGCACTACACATTGGACAATGGCCCTTTTTAATCAGCATTTAGACATTGCCGGAATAAGTGCAAATATAATTTAGAAATTCAACCATCTGGATTACAGTGAGTGAAGACACAATTTTTTGAAAAAATTGGCACTCAGTTTCATGAGTGGACACTTGAAGCTAGAGCGACAATCCTAATTCTTCCAAAAGATCTTCAAGTTTTTTTGGGCAAATATAAGTTATTGGAAAATCAACAGGCTCAAGTACCAACACTTAGACCTATTTGTTGTATTTGCAGACCACACAAAAATAACACAACCAAAATTGTCTGCATAAGAATGTTTTAGGAATCACGGCCAGATGACCGCTGTTTGCATGAAGCTGAAGCAAATCTATAAGAAAGTGTTAAAAGACAAAAAATACCATAATTTTGTATGTAGTTTTTTAAAAAGATATTAATTTTTAATATCTTGACAATGCACATTGAAAATATGAAAATATAAGTAGTTCTTAGACTACTTATATAATGAAAAATAACTGTCATTATATAACTTCCATGAATAACTGTCATTTCCAAAAGTGTATATATTTACTACTATCAGCAGGGCCAGGTTTCTGGTTTTGCTACTCAGCTATAAAGTTTTTATGTACTGCCAGGACTTGACTTGGGACTTCTTGGCCATTTTTTAGGTAACACCTACCCAGCATAACACTGCAGTCATGATGTCATGCATCTCATGCTTCCAATGAGCAAGTTATAAAGAACATAATGGTCCTCTGACATAAGGTACAGACTTCAAACTTTGAATTAGAGCCCTAACGAGTTAGCAAGTGTAGCATTATATATATATATATATATATATATATATATATATATATATATATCCGGAAGACCACAGAGAAAATATCGAACCTGGCAGCAGATATCAGAAGAAGGAGGCTTCAGTTCTATGGACATATCAGTAGATTACCAACAACGAGACTTGCCAACAGAATCCTTAAGTATATACAAGGAGTCAAATCAACAACGTTGTGTATCACACAAGTCAGAATAGACCTACATGACGCAGAAATAGACTCAACAGACACTGAAGACAGGAACGCATACAGGAGAAAGATGCTCGGTTGGAAGGTCCCAGAGAATGAAATCCCAAAGAGAGCATGGGAGAATGGGAGAGAATGGATGGAGGAGCGGAAGAGGATCCATGGGGACAGGATGAGGGAGGTGTAGAGGATTACAAGGAACAAGACATGAGTCGGAGTGCTTTGCGTGATCCAACAGGGTCTATAAGCAAATAATAATATATATATATATATATCACTATTTGATTTTTCATTTTAAATTAATATTAAATGATTCATTCATGATGATTGATAAATCATTCATTAAATGATTTTCATTTTAATATTAAAATACATGTTTCTGCAGCACAAACCTGGTCGTGATTATGGGTTATAGAATCAGAATTGGTAGTTTTTCGCGCTTTAAAGTTTAGCAGAACTTATTCATTAAAACTTGATTCTTTAATTGAAATAATCAAAATCCAAAATAATCCCTGATATTGGTTAGATGGTTGGCTTTCCTAACTTACTTGCATGGAGCCTAATGGTTTAATGATGGTCTCTTCATCATCACTGTCATGCAACACATTGCCCTGGTTGATGTAATGTGAACTGTACGCTATGTGCTCGCTCAGTGCACTCAGCCACTTCTGCAAAGTTACAGTTATTATATAAACAAGATTAATCTGCTTGTGAATTTTGCAAAAGTTTTAAGTTTCTAAAAAATTTAAGTTTCTAATAAAAAAACAACAGTGACAATTTTCTATAAACAGTGATAATTTAAAATTCAGATGATGACGTAAGTAATTTCAAAATAAATTTGTAAAAATATTTTTATCTTAAGGATATGAAATTTTTCCAATTGAAAGGGGTCAGATTTGTATTTTTCAGTTTTGAGCAATTAAAAACACATTTTTGGACCTAAAAAAATTTTTTTAATTATTTTTTACAAGTTAAAATTCAGGAAAAATTTTTTTAAATAGAATAAATGGAATTTTTCAAGTTATAACAGTTAATTTTATAACTAAAAAATATTCTACGTATATAATTGCTATTAGAATCTCTGTCAAGTTTTCATTTGAATAGAAACTCCTCGTTCATCACAGAAAAAGCTCTAAGAAAAATTGTAATCGATTATAGTAACAGCTTGGACAACTCCGTTACCCAGCAAAATCTGTTTAACAGTTTCAAAATAGTGGGCATTTAATTTTTTTTTTTAATTCTTAACCAATTGTCTCAAACTGTTTTGAAAATGGGATTTCACCATCTTAATTACCGCTTTAAGCTGCATAAATTAGCATTTTGAATTTTCAAAATCAGTTGAAACTTAGAAATTTAGAAGTTTAAAATTTTAAAATATGCAGATTTTTTATGGTGATTATAATGGCAAAAATCAAAAATAGTCAGATAAAAATATTACTTTTGGAAATTTGCTTCTCTCACATCAGTAAGACAGAGTGCCATGATTTTTTTTTATACATCTGAAAAAGTTTTTGGTTGCTCTGTATATGTAATACTTAATAAGCGATATATATTTACGAAATGTTAAATAAAAATAGCCTCAATGAACAAATTATTGTTTTGGTGTAGAAGGACATTTAGTTATGTTTGATTTATTTGTAAAGTGTATATTGTTATTTAAAAATTAACACTGTTATACATAAATTTAAAATCTTCATTAATATGTTACAATTAAAAAGTAAATAAAACAAATGTATGGGTATTTGTTATTCTTGTAACAGATTTACAGTAGATCCCATCTAATATAGTTATATCAGAACATGAATAGGCTCTAATATAACTGTATATAACCTAATTTGACCTAACAGCAAGTGTTAATTAATAATTACCATACTTATTACATGAATCAGTACTCAAGTATCAATTAAGTATCAATTTACGAGGGTTGATCAAATATAAACGAGACTGACTTTCTAAAAACTTTTCCGTTGGACATTGAACTCTAAAGGGTGGGGTTTCAGGTAGCCTGGGAGGTTTGGGACGGGCGTAGATGGGCAACATTTCCGTTCGGACCCTTCAGTATAAAACTATACAATGAGTGAGAGTGAAGTGCACGTTTCCGTGGAGCAGAGAATTATTATTAAGTTTTTGGCCAAGGAGGGGGTCAATCCGACTGAAATCTTTCGTAGATTGACGGCTCAATACGGGGACAGGACCCTGTCAAGAGCTCGCGTTTTTGCTTGGCACAAGGAATTCGCCAAGGACGGAAGCAGTAGAAAACCTCAGCCATGATCGTCGCCCGACCACTTCCGCCACGGATGAAAACATTGATGCTGTTCGAAGCTCCTGGACGAAGACAGACATATATCGCTGCGATTTATTGCAGATGAACTCCAGTTGAGCTATGGTAGCGTTCAAAAATCGTTACATCAAACCTGGAACTCAGCAAAGTATCTGCAAGGTGGGTTCCACGAATTTTGACCGACATTCACAAACGGAATCGTTTGGAGATTTGCCAGCGACTATTGACCCAATTTGAACGAGATGGTGAGGCATTATTAAACCGGATTGTCACCTGTGATGAAACATGGGTTCACCATTACACTCCCGAGTCAAAACAGGCAAGTATGGAGTGGCGGAAGAGGGGAGAGAGGGCGCCTCTGAAGGCCAAATCACGATCGTCTGGCCGGGAAGGTAATGGCCACTGTATTTTTCGACAATATTGTATTTTTCACGTCGATTTCCTCCATCAACGACGCACAATATTATTGCGATGTTTTAGAGGCCGCAAAACAGTCTTTTGTAGGAAAAGGAAATTTAAACCGGCGAGAAACATCATTCTTCTTCACGATAATGCCCGACCACATTCGGCGAACGCTACGAGGCTTAAACTCGATCAAATTGGCTGGGAACCAATGGAACATCCCCCATACAGTCCAGACTTATCACCCTGCAACTATCACCTGTTTGGGCCACTCAAAGAGGTGCTTGGAGGCCAGCGTTTCGAAGACGATTCTGCGGTGGAGACCTTCGTGCTCCAATGGCTCAATGAACGCCCGAGAACTTTTTACGAAGATGGAATTAAAAAACTTCCAATCTGGTGGGAAAAATGTGTTACTCGTGCGGGAGACTATGTAGAAAAATAAGTTGTATCAAAAATAATTTGTAAGTAAGCAATAAATTTTTTAAAAAATCAGTCTCGTTTATATTTGATCAACCCTCATATACAATCAAAGTACAAATAACTACACAAGATAAATTTAGGTCCTACACAAGGAAGTTCATACTATATCGTAAACATTAAGTACTCATACAGAACTTCTTACGTATGTATCAAACAACATCCAGATATATTTAAGATACCATAGCCCTCAGAAATATAGTTTCAGACGTATCTATAATCACAACAGATAAGGAATATTGGTCATGTGTATAGAGTGACATATTATGGACACCGGTCATAGGCATAACTTAGTGCTGAAAGCCAATTTTAAGAAATAAGAACTTGCTTCTTTATTGTTATCTTCTCAATTTGCATAAGTACAGTTAATGGATTGGTGTAACTGACTGAATTCATGTAATGGGCCATTAACGATTGTCTCGCATAATAATTGTGCAACGCCTACAGGAATTTATATTATTTGCTAAAATCAATACATTGGTCAATTTTTTATGGAAGTTTGGCAGATCAAATGAGTGAAGTGTTTAGAAAACACTCATTAGGATGACGAAACATTGAAACAAATCCAGACAGCTGTGAAATCAGTGAATGTGTGATCAATCCCTTCTGGAATTTCAAGGCAAGAATGTAAAAACTATCTTTTTTACCAAGACTTAATACTGTTTCATACCTGCCTGTTAACTTCACCAGAACTGTCTTCCACATCGATAGGTACACTCAATCTGTGCATGGTGCCATCAGAGAACAGAATAGTAAATGCTGACAATGCCATGTCAGATGGTAAACCTTGTGCTCCATCCAAATACTTGAAATCTTTCCTTTTCACTCCAGAGCTTGCATCTGCTCGGCTGTTGAAATAAGTCAACACACCTCGTTCCAACACAGCCTAGTACAAAAAACAATAATTATGGTTTGGTCTTTTTTACACCTTTTATTGAAGTTTTTTTTTGTAATTTTAAGGTGAAAAGCACATTGAGGCTATTATTGCCTCCCTAAATGTAAGTATGAGTGTAAAGTGTTAAAGTCGTAAGTGTATGTGTGTGTTAAGACTCGGGTCCCATGAAGGACAACTAAATCCTCTTAATAGGTGCAGCTAGGCTGCACCCCCCTGTGGGGGACCTTTTATGAAGTATTTTTTTCTTTTTATTATTAGGTTTTCACAAAATTTCTCAATTTGTCAGTAATTTATTGGTAGAATTTACAATAGCTGTTTAATAATATAACTGTTTAATAATATAACAAACAGCTACACTTGGCACACTTATTTGGTAAAAAATTATTCACCAAGATAAAAAAAAACCTTTTAACCTATCTAAAAACTGGAAGGATTAAAGAAATGTTAACTCCTCAAACAATAGAACAGAGAGGAGTTTTTTAAGTGAAAGTTAAAGCATGTTCACATTTCACACTATTATCCTATGTTTAATAAAAGTAATCGTAATAAAAATATAGGCAACCAGACAAATTTTATTACAAAAGAAATTTGTATACAAATAACCATATTTAAATTATTACGATTATGACCTATTTTCTTCCATCTAGTAGAAATATAGTTATTTGTTGATATAACTATATGATGAATATAGTTATTTGTTTACAAATTTCTTCTTAAATTTCTTCTTAAATCACCTCTGTAAAAGCGACTACGATTTCAAAACCTCACACCATAATATAAATATTATGGCCATAATATGTTTTATCTTCATGTCATAATATGAAAGGTAAAATCCCTTTGTCAATGTTGTTACAAAATTAACAAAACATTGAAAACACACACCACAAACTGTGACTGGCAGTCCAGACTGTAACGACATGAGTTGTGCAGTAGTGTTTGGGCAAACCAAATTTTATCGTTGTGTGTTTTAATAAAGATCATGTAATTTTGTTTAGTGTTGTGACATGTGTTTTCAATGTTTTGTTTTAACTTTGTGACAACCTCGACAGAGGGATCTGACCTTTTATATTACAGCATGAAGATGAAACAGTAAAGTTTTTTGAAACCTTTAGGCGATAATAGCCTCAATGTACTTTTCACCTTAAACTCAAAAAAATTTTTTTTTTTTTAAACCAAAGTAGCCTATATGAGGTGAGTTAAAAGATCATTAGATGGAAGAAAAAAGGTCATAATCCTAATTATTTAAATATGTGGTCTGGTGGCTATGTTGAAATATTATAACATTTATAATACAAAGTTCAACAGATAGAAAATAAATTATTAAATAAACTTATCTTATAGGAATGGCATTACTATATTGAGTATATTCTTCAACCTTTCCTGGTTTTGTTAATTTTACATTCGTTGAAACATGTAAGATTACCTCAATTCTTAAAACTTATTGTTGCATTCACAATAACAAACATTTAAAGTAAAATAATATATTTTGAGAAAGGAGATGATTTGAAATGCATCAGTGAATGTAAAACTGACAAAGTTAAATAAGGTGGAATAAGGTTCTAAATACAACTTGTATACTATATTTAAAAACATTGTAATAATATTATTTTCTTAATAGAAATACATAGTCATTGTGATGACTCACCCAGACTGGTTTCCACCCAAGGAAGCGAGAACGTTTTAATAGTTGGCCTTCAAACCTAACAGCTGTTTTTTGCAACTGTCTGACAGGACGGACACACAGAACTTGCCTCATCTGTTCATCCTTAGCCAAGTCTAGAGCTGTTTGACCTGTTAAAGTTATTTTATAGTTATAGTTTGCTTTAAATACTAATTACATTCCTGCCTGTTTTTTGATGCCAATCACACTTTTTCTGAATAACTTGTAACTATAATTAACAGCACAAGATAAAACTTAAATAGATACAATATATAACTCTTTAATGAATACCGCTCTTCTGGAATGTCTGAGTATATAGTGTCCAAAGATTAACCATTGGTACTAAAACTAATCAAAAGAAAATGTGGAAAAACTTTCAAAATGCTTTGAAATCAAACTATTTATGATTATTATTTATAAAAATGTAATAATTAATTAAAATATTAATAAACATAAAACATTACAAAATATTTTTATACAGTGTTTTTAAAGCAAGGATTTCTATTTTTTTATGTATGTGTATTTACATAGACGAAACACCTTTCTTTGTATTTTTGTAGTTTTCTCTTCTCTCCGTCAAGTACCTGTCTTGATAGTAAGTATTGCTTGGCACTGCATTAGGCTGATAAGAACACATTACACAAAGATAATGTTAGCTCAACTGGACAAAACACAAAATACAAACTGGCAGTTTTTTTGAACAAATACTGCAATTGAAATAAAGCATGGATATCCAAGCCGTGTAATATGTCACCCACTTTAGACGTTTTTTTTTGCTTCCTATAATTAACTGTAAACTTTGCTAATCTTTCATTTCCTGTCACTAAAACTTTCCTAGAATTACATCATTAAATTATTTTACAAGTCTTGAATACACAAAAAAATAATAAAGCATTTTTTGTATACATACATCAATCTTACTAGAACAACAGTACTCCTTTATATACATTATAGTTGGAACGATCCCAAATGCAGTAATCCTTTAGCACCTGTTACAAGATTAAAACAAAATAGCAAGCTTAGAAAACAAATTTTAACATTAGGCTACTAATCTAAAGCATAAAATGTTAACATTTTTATTACCTAACCTCTAATATTTCTGATAGTAGTGTCAATTCCATTTTGTAATAGCAATACAGCGGCTTCCTTATGCCCTCTGTAGGACGCACAATGAAGGCAAGTGTTGCCCTGAGTGTCAGTGCAGTTAATGTTGGGTGGATGATCCCCTTTCAGCTATAAACAAGTATTACATTAAACAATTATAATTTTATCATTAGCTACAAAAAAATGACAATACAGTGGTCCTTGCCACTGAAAGGAACAAGAACAAAATTATACTATATTCAAGTGGCATTATAAAAAATAAGTAAGGAATAAGAAAAAAATATTACTATTGCACTGTTATTATTTTTATTTACTATGTTGTATTTATGTCTTTAAATGTTAAAATATTTACTATGCATAATTTGTGCATAAGAAACCTACAGGAAAATATAGGTTTTTTTGTGTTTCACGTCCAACTATTGTACACACTTGGGCTAATGCAGACAATGGGATGATTTATAGCGTATGAAAATGCCAAAGCCCTGGCCGGGAATCGAACCCGGGTCCTTGGAGTGAAATCCTAGTACGCTATCAACTAGGTCACCGAGGCAGCAGGAAAATATAGTAGGTATATTTTAAAATATAGTATTAAAAACAAGAAGGAATAATATTACATAGTCACAATCATCTCTGAGCCTAAGTATACAGTGAGATACACTAAACATATGGCTCATCAGTCTTGAACAACTATAAATCTCAGCAGAATGACAAATGTTGACAGCTTAGATGCGTTTTTATCAAAAGCAGTAATTTTGACTGCACTTATCTGCCATTTTTATTTTATTTTTTTTTTTTTATTTACTTAACATTGTGTCATTATCTTCAAATACACTTGGCACACTACTGCATACAAATATAATTTCTGATGAACATTATTTACATCTTTTATTAATAAAAATATATGTTTTTTATCTTGTTAAGATGATAAAAATATACATCTTGTCAAGATGTAAAAAATATATATCTTGTTATCTTGTTACCATATCACTAAGTGTTTCCAAAGCACCATCTCGTGCAGCAGCAAGTAGCATCTCTTCTTTGTGTTTGGACTCAGTCTTCTCTGCTGCTCCCAACAACTTGGCCGCCTCATCATCCTGGCATACTTCTTTTGCTGTGCGACCTTCTCCATTCCGTATATTAACATCAGCATTTCTTTGCAGAAGGAGCAACACTAGATCCTACACAAAAAGTAAAACATAATTACAACTTTGGACAACAATAATCTAAGTAAATTATCACGCTGTATGCTAAAAAATTACTAGACCAAAAAGAATGGATTTTAACTTTTACCATTTTTCAGAAAGAAACAATACACATAAAAAAATCATAACTCGGAATAATCAAACACTTAAATGTTTATATGGTAATACATTATAAAAGTTCATAACAAGATTATCAAAAACAAATTACTTCGTTATAATGATCCTTACCTATGAAAATAGAAACGCATTATAACAAATTTTAAGACAAATTACTAATAATAAGACAGCAAGAAGTTTAAATAAATTTAATACCCTTGTAACAAACCTCTCTTCCAATAAATGCAGCTTTATGTAAAGCTGTATCTCCAGCATCATTTACAGCATTAATTTCTGCACCATGATCCAGCAGAAGCTGAACAACATCTCTATGTCCAAAATATGAAGCGAGGTGCAAAGGAGTCCAGCCTAAATTACTTTTACTTTTGCCTGGAATAGAAAATTAAACTGTAATCTTAAGTTACTACTGTAACCAATAAATAACTTAAACTAAAACACACCAAAAAGTCAACTTATGAAGTTATATTGGCTCTTGATGCCAATGATTAATTTTTTTTCAGCACCACCTTACTGCCATTAAATAATAATTCTACAAATTGTATCTGGTCTTAGTAAAAACCATTAGTCATTGAATACAACATTTCTTTTCACATACCTTTATAGCAGTCTGAACAGTCTACTGTCATACATCAATAGTAATCCTGTAATGCATGTTATGCAAAATCCTTACAATACAATAAAAAAAGATAAAACAAAAAGTATATTTAAAGGCCCCATAATATATAATAAAAATTTGATACAGAATATTTTTCTCTTTTTTTATATGTAATATTTAGGTAGTCCTATATTATTTTTAAAACATTTTATGTTTTATAAATTTCAATTTTCATAATTATACTATTTAACATTTCTTCAATAATCTTGAGCAAAAAATGTTCAAACACATATCACTTCACTGTATTGACATTTACCTTTAAACAATAATTTATTTGCATTTTTTTAGTGGTGAATAAAAATTTATGTATGCAATATTAATAATTTTCCTAAGTATGATTACATTAACCTAGTTGGTTTTCCAACTGGCAAAAAAAAATTTAGATTTTGTATTACAAGTTTACACTAGAGATTGGTATACAATAAAGTCTACCTTAAAATTTAAAAAAATTAATGTTTACATGTTTTCAATCAAAATATGAATAAGACTTATAATACAAAGATCAAAATGTCAAACAACAGGCTAAACCTACCTTTACAACTAATGTTAAATTCTACATTTCCTTCAGTTTGAGCTTCCAGCAGGTTATTCAGTTCATTGATTTCTCCATTTCTTGCACTATGTAACAATAAATCTTGCAATTCTGATGTACTATGATTAAGAAACATAACTTTCGAATTGTTTACAATAATTATTTTTTACAGCAAATTATTTGTCTAAACATTATTGATAATTATTTTAATGTAAAATACCCAAATGGGAATAACTGAATTTTATATGCATTTACAGAAATAACAAAACTGATCATCAACAAAAACATAATTACTGATTATTAAAAATTTGCACTGTGTCAAATTTGTATCAACCTGAATTATTTAAGGTTATTTTGACGTTATAAAATAATAAAACGATCATGCGTACTTGCTTTCCTTTATTAATACAGTAATTTGCTCACTCTTCAAGGGTCAAGGATAACACATTTTGAATTGAAGTGTTAGATTCCAGATGGAATATGGAAGGGGATACTAGTCATTACTTACTATTTTTTATTTTTGTTAATCATAGATATATTTTTAACACAATTCCAAAGATTCAACCTACACGAATTTAATGCATTAAACAATTAATTATAATACTGTTCTTAACATAGATAAACCTTCTACTTATATGAAAAAGGTTTTATATATGTTGGATTTAGTTTAAGACTGCTTCTAATGCACGTAATTATTAATACACCAACTTTTGGTTTTTTACAAAGCAAGTATTCTAATAATTTGCATTGTACAATTATTATATTGTTAAACTGATTAAATTTCACTATACACATTTAATGAATACAAAGAATATGATATACTTGCACTTGCAAGTATATCATATTCTTTGTATATCTAACCTTAATTTAACTTGTTTGATAATTTGAAATTTACTTAATATTGGACATTAAATTACAATTTATTTCAAATTAAAACGAATAGTTCAAATTCATTAAATATATTTGATAATAATTTTGTATATTCGCCTTCTATATATTATTACATTATTATTTTAATTGTAGAAATTTACGTACTTATTAAACCACCCCAAGTTTATTAATTGGATAATAATGTTCTTAAACAAAATTTATTCCTAGATAATTTATGCTGTACCGTAACACAGTAATATAATATTTACTGAACAATAATATATATCATACACTTCTGCCATTAATCATTGCATAGAATAACCACTCAAAAAAAAACATTAAGATTCCAATGTAGTTGGTCATGACTAAAAGTGCGGGATTGAAGATTTGTGTTTGTGATTGTAATCCGTATTTGTTTTGTATCATAATGTTTGCAAACTTTAATAGCTTTTAATTTAATGTTTTGACTTTTGGTTATGAATTTGTATTTAAACAAATTTTCTTTTTAAAAGAAATGTTAGTATAACTTAAAAAGTTGTTGTATTGAAATGAACTTAAGATCTTGTAGCCTTAATAGTAAGTACTTTCATAGGTTATGTTGAACTTCACAAAAAAAAATTATCAATTAATTGTTAGTAACCCAGTCAGTTTTCCAGTATAATTTTCTAACTTAGAGAATATATCAGTATTTATAAATAGAGGATAACGTTTAAGTAATAATTTGTGTTAATAGGTGTTTTATATTTGTGAAATTAACATTAAATTTAACAAAAACTTAAGAAACCAGTAATGATTTGAAGTAAAAAATGGTTCACTGTACTACTGTTTAGTAACAAATAAATATGACTTTCCAGTACTTTTAACTATTTTGGTAATTTGTAAGCCAAAACACTTTGTATGTGCATAGTAGTAATAATACAATATATGAAAGCATGGAAAGTTTGAAAACAAAGGTGACCTGCATAACCTAAAAATTACTAACTGTAGATTACTTTTTTAGTTGTTAAAATTTTGTACATCCCCATATATTTCTGTGCATTAGCATTCTCACATTTGCAATTTTGATCCAATTTTATTCAAACTTGGTACAAAAACCGATTGGGAATAACATGGACAATTTTGTAGGTCTAACCCAGCAAATTTGCCAACTTTTTCAATATATATTTATGAAAAATTGTCGAGCATATATCACTTCACTGTATTGATACTAACCAGCTTTGTACGTTTCAACAAATTCTCTAAAATAATAATTTATTTGCATGTTGTTAATGGTGATTAAAAATTTATTTATCAAATAATAATTTTCCAAAATGTGATTACATTAAGGTATATATATATATATATATATATATATATATATATATATATATATATATATATATGAAATGTGTATACATATATACCATTTTATAGGGCCTAGTATACAAACACAAACATTTTAAAATATGTAACAGAACTTTAATAGTTTTTCAAATGCATTGAGAAATCAATGTATATATAAAACACAGTTTTTAAACTATGCTTTTAAATTTTATAATCATTAATTTCAGAAATGTGTCAATATGAGATAACAATTAATAATCCTTTATATTATTAATTATTAATTTGTATGGTTTTTATTACCGATTTGGCTGAAAATGGAAGAGCCATGTTAAAATAAAAATTAAATCAATGTATAGTTTTATTTAACATAGTCCTTCAATCTCTTTCTTGCAGAATAAAATGAACAAAAAAGCTAAACAAGTTAAAAGCCAAATGTCAGATGACAAAAATTTTTTTGTGTGTAAGAAAATGATTAAGGAAAAATTGCTTGGAGATTCAAACTTCACTGGTTTTGCAAAAGAATTTGAAGAATTATATAATGTTTTACAACGAACTATTGAATTTGGAGAAAGTGATTCTGTTTTAGTTATTGGCCCAAGAGGATCTGGAAAAACAAGTGTGGGTATTTATATTATTTGGATATTCTCTTAGAGCATAGATTAATTTAATAGTAGTTCGTACTTTGACTTGGACTTTTTAATGCTTTATTTTCCTTTTTTAGTAATCTGAATGATTTTGTTGTTTTGCAATTATTAAAAATATTATTAGGTTATAAAAATCTCATACTTAATACAGTTTAAAGAGCATTTTTATATTTATACATTAAATTTCATGCAAAATTATGGTAAATGTCTTCATTACTGTACACATTTAGAAAAATAACATACCCACTACATTTCAATGTGTAGGATGCAACGTTTTTGAACATGTGAAAACATAACCATTGTGGAGAAAATGTAGAAATTTTGAACAGTGACTAAGAATGTTTTTTACAAAATAATTTTAATAATAATCATGTTTCATTATATAGTAGGCCTACTTTCATTACAGTATAGTATATTTTACTTACTTTTTTTGTAAATTTGATTTTTGTGTTTACAAATATTTAACCCTAGAATGAACTGGCAAAAAAAGTTACGTAAGTGGACGGGCTGGGTCTGACAGACCCAAGAATTAAAAATCTATAAATAATTTCAAATTATTTTTATTGATCAAAAAAATGTTTTTATATGAAACCTTGAAGTGTTTTTAGTAGTATAACACTATTTTAACAAAATAATATTGCACCCAAATAATGGTATAAAAAAAAGTAAGTAATCTTGTAAATTTTTAATAAAAAATTACATGATTTTTTAAAAATAACATTAATAAGGTAAGATTTTTTAAATTTTGATTGGGTTTGATTTTACCTAATATATAAAGAATTATTTTAAGGGAAAAATATTAAGAATTAATTAAAATACAAAAATAATATGTTTTTGGAGAGGACAAATTAAGTTAATTTTTACAGCAATATTAACTTATGCTTTTTATGTATACGTTTGTAATGCTAAAATACATTATAAACATTTCACTGTGGTTTAGACATAACCAAATTTTACACTCTTTGCGATTTTGTTTTGCTGTCTTTACACATGGAGCATCTTCCACGCTTTCCTGGAGCAGGATCCTCTTTAGGTTGAGCTTCATATCCAGAAAATTTAGTTGCTAACTGCCAAATCTCTTGTGGGTGGTTGTTTTGCTGAGCTCGTATGGTCAAGTAGGGTTGCAGCATCTGTTTTGACAAGTTCTTGTCAACGACAAAAGCACTTGTTTAAACTTGTCAGTAATATTAAAATGAACAAAGTAAAAATTAAAAACAGTCCTAAAACACAAATCCTGCTATGTGGATTTGTACACAAAGTAATATAAGTGGACGGGCTGGGTCTGACAGACCCACAAGATATTCAAACACATGATAACTGATGACTAAGAGCTGATTGACAAACATGCAACAGTAGCGCATTCTGTAGACTCTTTTAGGAAGGTACAGAGAGAAATAATGGTCTGCAACGCCAATGACCTTGAATCTAACGTAATTTAAAAAAGACTGGGTCTCACAGACCCAGCCTGTTAATTATTAACATTAATAGGGTTAATAATGTTAATTTAATTATTCTAATATGCATTTTTTTAGTTTGTTATTTTTTTAAGTGAACAAATGTCTTTTTTATTCAGTGTTTAATGTTTTTTCCTACTTTAATAATAAAATGTACTAACAAGATCTGTATTATTATTTTGTAGTAATCATTTTATAAGTTAAAAAATTAATACGTACACACTTCACCTTTTTTCTTTTTTGTTTACTATTTAGGAAAATGGATACATTAGAATCCTAATAATGTTAAACCAATATAGGCAAAATAATTTTTACTACAGTAGCAGAAAATTTTGTGCTAAGCAGTAGTAAAGCCATTCTAAAGCATCTGAAAACACAACAACAGCCTATGTTGTGTTAAATATAGTATTGTACAACTAGAACTAGTAAAAATAATATCAGAATATTCTGAAATTAAAAATTTATGTTTATTATTCATAGAAATGACATTAGATAAAAAAACTTATAAATAGAATTGGCTCAAACAAATTAAAAAAACCTTTTTTGAATGATATTCAAATCAAGGTCCCACTTCACATTCACAACAATCAAATGTAATATTTTTCACTTTTTTATCTTGTTTGTGCTTTATACATAAAACAACAGTTTACACTTACGATCACACTATATTTAGGAGGCGATAATAGCCTCAATGTTCTTTTCGACTTCAAACACAAAAGCTTTTTTTTAATTTCCTTTTTTTTACTTTCTAACTCCATTGTTTTTTTTCAAAGGAGAATGTCAATTTTCTAATTATACAACTAAAAAATATTTTCATAACTTCATTAGTATAAGTTAAATCACATAAAATATAAATAGGGCTGTACATCTTATATGGGAGTAAAAGCAGGTCTATTAGTGCTGTATCATTTCTGTAAGAATTATTTCAGTTATGTTCTATTTACTACTTACAAATCCTAATACTATTTTGTTGTTGCAGTTATTAAAAAATGTGTTATCAAAGCTTGAACTAAAAGATATGACAGAAGATACAGTTCTTGTGCAGCTGAATGGATTGATACATACGGATGATAGTTTGGCCCTTAAAGATATTATTTGTCAGCTTCATTTAGAATCTCTTGCTGGTGACAGGGTCACTGGTTCATTTTCAGGTAAATGATGGTTTTGTTTGTCATGAAATTACGTAAACATTTTGTGTCATCCTTATTGTTTATTGAAAAAAGAACTATAAACACAGAACCCAATATAACAAAAACAACCAAATTAAATAAGTCTGTTAAATTGTCTCGAAATGTGTGGGCAGGCACTTTATATTTTCCAGTTTGTTCTTGATCCCACATTCAGGCCTGCTTCACATATATTCGTGTGTTTTAACATTTACAATTTAATTCTGATTTGTTTCAAAATTATCATATAAAAATCGATTTTTGTAATAGCTGAGACATTTTTTTCTGTAGCAAAATCAGTTTTAAAATTGTGGCCATTCAAAACCTTTAAAAAAATTTTACCTTTGGCCACCAAATGCGGGCGGAGCTGTGCTGAACTGAACCGAGCGGAGCAAGGCTAGTGGAATGAAGATAAACGGCAACTGAAAGCAGAGTTCAATCAGTTTAAATAATGTGTTTTTATCTTTTAAATCTAAATATGTATGCTTATTGTAACAGATACTAGGAAACTAAAATATTTAAAAACCATACTCTATGTAAGAAGAAATAATAAACTTGGATAGAGTCAAAGCTATGTAGAATGGAGCCCAGCAACGTCGCTTGACTCTGCTCTGCTCTGTTACGCTTTCAGTGGTCGTACTTACATTAAAAACAATAGGTTAGGCTTTGAATGCGTAGTCCATTCCGTTCAGCTCACCTCCACTCTGCATTTAGTGGCTACCACCTCATACTTAAAAAAAAACTGACTTCACCATAATAATCAGCATTAAATAATGCTTAAATTATACTTTAAAAATTAATTTAAAATATAAAAGTGAACCAAAAACCAGTAATGGTAATTTATATAGATTTTAATGCAGGTTACAATGTAGAATAATCAGATTTTCAGGGAAGTTGAAATAAAAAAAAATGATTTTTTTTAAGGATTTTAATGGTAAATAAACAAATTTTGCAAGACAGTGAACTTTTCTAAGCTGTTACCAAAATTAACTTTAGTGCTAAATATTTTTTTCAAAATACAACAGAAACACTACTATCTACTTGATGATAGAGTCAAATGTTTTTATTTTCATAAAAAGTAAAATATAAGTGTATGTGTGTGTGTGTGTGTGTGTGTGTGTGTATAGCTTTTTATTTTTGTTTTGAGATAATAAAACTCAACAACTTAAGTTTGAATCTAACACAGTATTACACAGTCAATATTTACATAGCCTACCCTAAATAGTTATATAATTCAGTACTTTTCTCATAGTGCATTGAAAAAAGATGATGCCCTTATCTTTCTTGCTTTTTAACAGTAAATATATCTGTATCCTTAGAATGATGCATTGTATTAACAAAACCAATTTACTGCTTATGGGTCAGACTACAGTACAAATACTTGCATAAGATTTTTTTCACACTTAACCAAACTACTAAATATTAATGTTACAGACAACTTACTGTTTTTATTACAAAGTCTACGCACAGGAGATAAAGATGCTTCCAAACCCGTCATCTTTGTTTTAGAAGAGTTCCATTTGTTTTGTACACATCGTAATCAAACACTCTTGTACAACTTGTTTGATGCAGCACAATCAGCACAGGTGACTCAAGCAAATATAGAGCTTACAACATAATAGTGATATTTTGTCTCCAACATGGTTTTTATATTCTTGGCCTTTACACAAAAAACTTTTGTATTCTCTTAATTTTATGTATTCATTTTCTTTGATTATATTTCAGAAAGCATCATTATTTATATTATTAAATCACTTAAAACTAGTGTTTTATAGGGAATACAATATTTAGTTAAAAATTTAATGTGTGAATTAAAATGTTAATTTATTTTCACATATGTTTTCTAGAGACTATCAACTCCTTCCATACTAATCTTAAGCAATGTTTACATTAACCCTGTGAAAATAAAAATCAAGTTGTTTATCCAAAATTTTGAAATTTCATATTTGAAATTCATAAATTTGATGTTAGGTTTATTACAACTAGGATGTAGCCTTGTAGATTATTTACTTTAAAAAAATGCAGATTTATTTATTTACTCAAACAAATTCTAACTTTATATAACCTAATATAAATTTAAACTCAACTGTCTTTTGGCACAGATTTCAGTATACTTTCTTAAGATAAATGTTTTGCTATATTTTTTTTAAAACATGGGTAATATAAAATTAATTATATTAAAAGAAGTAAGTGTTCTGGGAAAAAATATTTTACTATACTTACTTGTATAAGAGAATAAAATAAAGTATTGTAATTTATTTTGGTTGAACTATCAGAACAATCTGTCAGTTCAGATATTTTTACATCAGATTATCAGCCAGATGTTTTACAATAGGTTATCAGCCAGATGTTTTACAATAGTTTGTTAGCTAGATCTTTTACAATAGGTTATCAGCCAGATGTTTTACAATAGTTTGTTAGCTAGATGTTTTACAATAGTTTGTTAGCTAGATCTTTTACAATAGGTTATCAGCCAGATGTTTTACAATAGTTGTTAGCTAGATGTTTTACAATAGGTTATCAGCCAGATGTTTTACAATAGGTTATCAGCCAGATGTTTTACATTTGGTTATCAGCCATTTTGTTTTTATAATAGTTAACAGCAAGATGTCTTATTATAGGTTACCAACCAGATGTTTTACAATAGGTTATCAGCCAGATGTTAAATTAAATTTAGATTAGAGGTTACATAGTTTTATAGGCCCTGGCATCGCTATCAGATGATGTATTTTGCAACTAAACCTCTTTGGTACCAATTCAATAGAATAATTCCTTCAACGAGTGTGAGCAGTCCACTGACAATAAGCTTATTCAGCAGGTGATACATAGAAATGGTAAATTATTATCCTGTTCAGTTTTACCCTCAAACAATAGTGCTCAATAATGAGGCCTGTGGATGTCAGTTGCTCTCTAAACAGAGCCCCTCTTTCAATTGATGTTCCTGGATGACAGCCTCCAGGCAGGCTTGGAGGATGGTTTCCTATCATCCCTATCATCGCAGTGAGGTTTTCCCACTATTTTTGCCTCAACGCTATTCTCATCAGATCTCAGCCTCATATGGTGTGATGAAGTTGCACAGTCCCGAGCTTTCCTTTATAAGAGTTGAGTTTCTCACCCCCCAGATTTCATCCTTGGGAAGTATTCTGCTTCTAACTTAAATTTGAAGTCTATTTGCTCCTCTCTTCTCAGTTTGCACTTTTGCACCATCTAAAGGAAAGACAGTACAATAAGGAAGTAGACATTTGTAGATGGTCCAACTGATTTTAAGATTTTCGACACATCTCTCATTAATTCCATCACAGGGTTTGTCTAGGGTTTTGTGGGTTGCCGTACAGTTTACTCCTCTTTCCTGCATAACCTTCACACAGCTTCCTTGTAGTACATTCCTATCCTGTTCAAGTGCATCCTCAGACCACAGTGCCTTGTAATGAGCCCCATGGCTTTCCTGAGTGCTGTGCCCAAGATGCCTGCTGCCCCTTTAACACCTCCATGAGGAGACACTTGCTATAGTAATTCTCATGAAGGTTGTCTTATCTTGCCTGAAGTTGCTTGTTAATCCAACCACTCTCCACCCCACTCCCTGGTATACTTAGATAATATTACAGTACAACTGGAGGTCACTTGGTAACCAGCCTGCATTCTCAATGCTAAGCTCCCTCTTAAAACCAATTATTAGTGCTAAATATGATTACAGTGGCTCACTATATACAGATAATTGTATTTAAAAATGTTAAATACTAATATAAATACTGTATGTAATACTTCAGTATCTAAAGTACATTACTAAATGATAAAAGTCTTACGTTACAAATTCATACTACCATGTTACTTGTAGTGTAACTTTTGAATTATCTTAATTATTTCAACTTGATGCAGATTGTAAATGAAATACACCATTTCATTTTTAGGCACCAATATGTGTTGTCGGCCTTACTTGCCGTGTGGATGTGACCGAACTTTTAGAAAAAAGAGTCAAATCACGTTTCTCACATAGACAGATTTTACTGCTACAGAATAATCCATTTAAGTCTACGTTAGAACTTACGCAGTCCCTCCTCAGTATAGATGTCAGCGAAAACTTAGCCTCATACCAGTTGGACCCTGTTTTTATTCATTGTTGGAATGAAGCTGTTAGTCATCTGGTTTCTGAACCAAAAGTCATTGGCGTCCTTAAAAAACTACATATTTCATCTTCTGATCAACGTGTGTTGCGAAATTTTTTGGTAAGCATAGTTTTAATATAAAATTAAACATTGATGATCCGAACTAACTGAGCCAGATGTGGTTCGTATAACCAAATTTTTCGAATTGTCAAACATATGTGTGTGTGTGTGTAGGGGGGCTAATAACAGGTTAATTGTAGAGTACTGTACTTAAATGTGATTTAGAAATAATAATAGGCTTACAAAATAAAGCGCCACAAAATGACAAAAAAAATCCTTTTCTTTTTTAATTCATTAGAACATTATTTTTTATATTATTCTTGGAAATGTTGTGGTGGAAATATATGATTAACGAAATGTTCAATTCGGAGGAAGGTAACTCTGAACTAGGCATGGTTTGATGATTGCACAACATGAATCCAGATTCTGTACTTACACAATATCTTTTTTTCAGTATTTGTACAAAAACACCAGTTAGATTTTAGGTTACAGCTGATTAGACAATTCTTTTTTTGCCTTCTTTGATTATGTATCAAGGAAAGAATATGCAACTGTCTTTATCAGTACAAAGCAATACTCACTGACTACTGTGTTTAACATCACGGCACTTTTTAAGCAACACAAGACCAACCTAGATACCCAGATGGAAAGAAATAAATTTAAAAAAAAGATGTTTTTATGTGCAAACACACAAACAGTACAAAAAGCCTACATTTGATTCTTGTGAATGTAAAGTGGCTCTTTGTACATGACCTTGATTTGAGAGCCATCGTTTGAATAAAGGTTTTTAATTTTTTTCAAGAACTTTATTTTTAGGTTTTTTTAGCCTAATGTCACATCTTTTGAATAATAAACAAGAATTTTTAACTTTGGAACATTTAAATTATTTTGTGTAATATTTTATTTTAACTCAGCATATTCAGATATTTAAGAATGCCTATACTGCTGATGTTAGAAAGAAGCTTAGCATGAACTTTCTGCTAATGTAGCAAAAATTATTTTTGTTTGTTATTTGAACATTCAGATTATCAAGGCTCTACTGTATCAGCTTGTAATATCAGCCTGATATTATCAAATTTTCTAAAATTTGTGGTACTCCCTGGACCATTTGAAACTAACTCTGCACTGAAGAAGCTTTAGCTCTGTTTTATTTAATATAAAAAATTTTTTGATTTTTTTTTATTATTTGAGAAAATATGGCAAGGGAATTTTCAAATGTTATAGCCTGTATTGTACCTTAATAGTTTTGTTCCCCTGATGGCATTTTAAACATAACCACTGTTCTAGTTATTAGAATCCATTCCATGTTAGTTTATAGTGTGTCAGAACAAATCTATGGTTGTAGGGCATTTAAATTAAGCATGAGCTATACCCAATACTCATTGAACCTGTATTCTAGATTTAATAGTAATTTATTACATTCTAATATTGAACACTAAATTTTTAGTGATTGGTGACTATGTATATACAGTGTGACTATTTTTTTTTTTTTTTTTTAATATTGAGAATGTCAATAATTCAGTTCTTTCATAACCGAGTAGTGCTAGGTAAGCTAAGACAAAATGTGCCAGCTCTCCTTATCTCTGTTTACGTTCACTCACAACTAATATGGAATAAATTGTAGTTAGTAAACTGTAGTCAGAAGACATAAAGTCTTATGACTACATTTTTTTATTTTTAGTATTTTGTTTTTTTGTGTAAAAGTGTAAGTACGAAATAAACAAACAGAACAGTGGAGTTTGAAATACCTAAATTGTTTGTATATTAAATTTAAATAACATAAAAAGGAGTATGCAACAACAGGTTGGTCATAGAGTTCCTTAGACAAAGATCAGTTTATTCCACAGGACTTGTAGTTGTTGACAAAACTGTGGCATATAAAATAAGTCATATATTTTTTTTTATTTGTTGTAAATCTATAAAAAAAAGTTTATAAACATATGTATATGTAAGTACATTTTTTATCTATACATATGAAAATATTTTCATATGTTATGATAGTAACTTATAAATACATAGCTCAATATTTTACAAACTCTGTTATTTTATTCTGTGTTACGTTATATCTGTGTTGCGTTATGTTATATAATGCCATTTCTATATTATGTTTATGTTATTTTATTGGTTTTTTTCTGAAGATGTCATACAGTTCCAAAATGCTGAGCTATATGTATGTTAATAATAAAATGCAATATTACACATTAATTATGATACAATATTTATAATTGTTTGTGTTAACAGTTCCTCTTGGTGAGCAGAATCTCCTCTCCTACAGAATTTCACATTACACCTGAAGACGTACTGGACTGTTACCAATTTTGGGGCAAAGATGCTAAGGTCACCTTACTTGAAGGTCTGTCCGTCTTGGAGCTGTGCTTGGTGAGTTTTGTCTTATTTTCCCGTTACCATAAAATTAGATTTAAGGTAAAGAAACAAAATTTCATAGTACAACGGAATCTCTCTAACCTACAGGACCAGGACCTTGTTGGACTAAAGAGGGTTAATAGAAAAACTTTCATTGTACAATACTGTGATTGAACTTTAATGAATGAAGGCAAAAATACAAAAAAAATATTACATTACAGTACTATATACAGTAATCCTTTTCCAATCTAGCATAATCAGTTCTGTGATTTTAGATGCATTAGGGGATTCAACAGAAGTTGTGGTTTGATTAACTTTTTAGAAACCGGGCCTCGGCCGTTGATCGGGTTCTAGACTTCCTTCATCGTCTGAATGTTTTAAATAAAATTTAATATATATATATTTGTTATATCTTGTGTTATTTTATTTATTTATTTTATCTAATAACTTTATTTCTGTTATGTTTATGTATATGCGTTCTTAATTGTTATTAAATTTTATTCATTATTCATTGTTATTTAGTTCTTAAGTGTAATATAGCTATACCTGTTATCTAAATTTTTAATTTATTTTTACTGTTATAGTTTGTTGTTGTTGTTGTTGTTTTTGTTTTCTTCTTACTTAAGTAAAATGTTGTTTAATTTTTTTTTATACTTTCATTTTGCGTGACGGCGATGATAACCTGAACGGTTTTTCACCGCAAAAAAAAAAAATTTTTTTGTAATTGTAACACTGAACTATATTATTTGCTGTAATGTAGCCTATGTATAAAAAAACTAATTAAAAATTACATGATTTTAGGCATTAAAGCGATAAGACAGGCTCCATACACATAAACAAGAAAATGCTTATTTATATAGGTAATCTGTAACTTAGTGTTGCAGGGGGTACAGACTAGCTGCACCTATTGAGAGATTTAGACGTCCCTCGTGATACACACTTGCAAAATACGCATGCGAGAACCCCCTACTGACTCCCCAGATAAGGACTCTCCGCTGAGCTCTCGATGCTGGCGCATGTGTTTATGGAAGGAAGTGAGGTCCACTATCTTGTTGGTGATTGTGAATTAATATTGAGTATGTGCCTGTAAATTTTGGCCCCTAAGGGCGCTGACTTGTGTCTTGGGCCGAGAAGGGGGCCAAATGGCGTTGGGGGGCTAGCGGCTGTCGGTTTTTGGTAATAAACGTTAGTGCAGTGACCCCCTGGAATATATTGTAGTTACCCCAATTTACTTTGGTTTCAGATCGCGCGGTCAGTAGTTTTGCAATTGTATTTTTAAAGTTAATAGTTAAGTGCTCATCACAAGCTGTTTACTGAGTCTATGTGTGAGTGGCTGACCTGGAAGGATCCAAGGTAACTTAAGGTCCACCACCTCGTTCCGAGCCTCACATAATATGCACCCTATATGTTTCACACCTACACTTATGACTTTAACACTTTACACTTACACTTACATTTAGGGAAGCGATAATTGCCTCAATGTGCTTTTCACCTTAAATTAACAACAAAAATAATAATAATAATAACGTAGAAATGAATTCACTTGTGCTTACAATTAGCTGATTAGAGAAATTTATGTGTTGGTCCATAAAAGATATTCCCAGACTCTCCACCCTATAAACACAATCACCCCATTTCTTTCTTTCTGATTATAGACCTTGAGTACACATAGCCATTGCACTACGGGTTAATTGAATTTATTGTATACTTTACTTTTTGTCTTCAAAGAAGAGCAAAATGTAAACATTTTTGTTGAACAGTATTTGGCAAGGGATTATTGCTCGGTGCATTAAATATTGGAATAAAATAATTAGAAACACTCACAACATAGACATATTATTTGTAGAACATAATTAAAATTTTTAAATAATAAGTGATTGTTTTTTTAAAAAAAAACATTTATTGTATTGTCTTAAATGTTTTTTTAGCATTATAATGTACAACTGTAGAAGTAGGCCCTATAATGTTGCTGAGTCACGCCAATTGTAAATATGTGCATCGGACTGCTGAAAGTGTCAGAATGTCCAGTGTCCAGATAACAAGACTGAACTGATATAGAAAATTTGATTTTTGGAATAGAGTGCTTTGATAATTCAACTTGCTCACAAATTTTCTTAAATAAGAACACAAAGCATAACATGTTTTCAGTAACTAATTTTTAAAAATTTTCAACTTTTTAATTATTACTGAATTCTTTTAAAAGATTTGTTAACACATTCTAGACTATTAAGTGATGTGTTATCTACGTTTTACTGAACTTTAAAAACTATATACTATTTTATGTTAGACGTTACTTCTCTAAGATAATCAGCTTGCGTACATACTAAACAATAAATTACTTAACTCTCAGCTTCATTATTTGTCATGATTGTTATGTCACCATAGGAGGTAAACACCTTTCCACGAAAAAGTATATATTCTAACAGTGGAATCTTATTTGTTGCAGATAATAGCAATGTCACACCAGTCTGAAATTTACGATGACGAACCTTTTAATTTTGAAATGATCATAAACCGCTACCTGAAATTTGCGAGCCAGAATTCGACCATACAGATTGTCCAAAGGCCTGTTATACTAAAAGCTTTTGAAAGGATTAAGGTATGTGCTCTTTCTTGAATAATTTCTTGGTAGTAATTATTCATTCAATTTTTGTTTATTTATTATCTTTGTTTTTGTCTTTTGGTATACAAAGAGAGTTGATCCTGTACATTTTTAGAATTAACACATATTCATTATGTATAGGCATAGAATTAATACATTTTATGCATGCCAAAGTTTAATTGTTATTTTTTTTACTTGTAAAAACAATTTGTATGATTTAGTTTTTTTACAAGTTGTTTTTTTTTTTTGTAACCAGATATTTTTGTACTAGAGTTTTTTCCACTGCTTGAAATATGATATATGGTACCCAGTATTTTCTACTAGTAGAAAAATGCATTAGGCTAGAGCCACACTGTTGTACTACATGTGGGAATCTTTCTACCTATGTCTTTATGTCTTATATATATATATATATATATATATATATATATATATATATATATATATATATATATATATATATATATATATATATATATATATATATATATATATATATATATAAACAATATATATATATACACACATACACACACACACATACACACACACACACACACACACACACACACACACACACACACACACACACACACACACAAAGGAACCTTCATACCAAATTTCAAAACAGCCGGTCGATGCGTATGACTAAAACTGTACCCCATCATCGTTTTATCAGAGGCCACCATTTTGAAATGGCATTGAATGAGGAACAATGTTGCATATATTTTTTAGGGCTTTATATAAGGTACTTTTGTACCAAATTTCAAAACAATCGGTCGATGCGTATCGTTAAAACTACACCTATACACCTACATCATCGTTTCATCAGTGGCCACCATCTCAGAAATATTAGGTTAGGTTAAATAAAATTTCCTTTTTCTTTAAAGAAGAACAATGATTAAAATAAATGTCAGCTTTATGCTGATTTATGTAATGTAAGCTGATATTTGTCGCTTGTAACTGCAGTAAACACTGAAAATATAAGTGGTTCTTCACACACCATATAAATGTATATATATATATATATATATATATATATATAAACCATATATATGGTTTTTCACACCATATATTTATAAAATATAAATGGTATGTGTGTATTTAAGCACATATCAGTCCCCACTTTGAAATAGTTAAGGATCACATTTGATTTTTTTGTAATTTATTTATTTCAGGACAATGAATTTTATTATAGGCTCTGTTTATTAAAAAAATTTAAATAAAAATATTTTGGTTTGGTTTTTCATAAATTTTGATTGATGTAGACAATTGAAAAGAAATTATGTTTAGAGTTTTTTCATGATAACTTTGCTTAATTTTTAAGCTACAAAAAATGTTTAAAACATTTTAACAATCCAGTCCTACATAGCTCGCTATGGCTTTTAAATCGCAAAGTACCTACGAAATTTGAACTCAATATTTTTTCCTATATCTGGAGTTGCAGTGGGTTTTTGTAAATAAACAGGATTGCAACTAAACTAACGCAAATTAGAAAAAAAAATTACAGAATATTTTTCTTTTATTTGGATTTATAGAATGTGGTTCTGTATATGGTGATACAGTTTTTTTATGACACCTGTGTAGTTAACACAACTGACAGTCAAGCCAGGCATAATGCATATTGTATGTCCTTATGGACTGTGGAGGGACTGCGAAAGCATTATCACAATAGGCTCGTTTACACAGACAGTTTTTTCAAACATTTTTGGAATATACAATCAAAGAGCACAAAAGCATTTTAAATTTCAAAAATTCATTTAAACAAGAAAAAGATTTCGACGGCGGTCAGGGTTTTTTTTTATTTTCAGTGTAAGTTTTGTTGAAATAAAAATCAATTTTAATCATAGGTTGGATTTAGCCAGCAAAATCCTTTCAATTATTTCAAAATGGTAGTCCAAAGTTTTAAAAAAATCATAAGTTTTTCAATTCAGTTATTTGAAAATCAAATTTCATCATTTTATCAGCTTTAAAATCAGCATAAATTAGCATTTTAAAAATTTTCACAATCCATTTTTGTATGTTCAGTATAATTTTAAATTTAAAAAGCTAATTTATACAGATTTTAATATATCAAAAATTAGTTTCTAAAATGATTGTAAAATAAACAAATACAGTATTAAAAATTTTCATCCATGCTGTCATCCTTGTTGTGATTAATTCTTACTTCTCATATGCAGCTAAGAAGGATCACTGAAAGTATAGAAAGGATTTCCTCATTTGGCTTTGCTTTGGTATTTCCAGTTTTTTAAGGTTTATTTGTGATTTTTTTATCTATTCTTTGCATTGAAGAATAACTTGTCACAAGTTTTCCCAAGTAATAATACTTTCTCCACATCTTACAAACATCAGTGAATGTAACATTTTGAAATAGTAGATGTATTCTTGTTTAACTATAAGATCAGTTCTTGAGTGAGTTGTAAAAGTTTTTTTCTTTGTTCTATCTAAATTTTATAGATGCTGATAGTTTACTCCGTTTAAAAGTATGAAAATATTTTTCAGAAATATTTTTTCCAGTAGTCATTCCAAGCTGAAAACATAGTCACAGCCTTCTGAAAACATTTTGTTCCTAGCTTTAAAATCAAAATTTAAGGAGTTTTGGGGTTGAATGGGAGAATGACTTTTGCAATTTTGTCTGCTTTCTCATTTCCTGGAAGGTTGTAGCATCCAAGAATCCATTGCAACATAGTCTTATTCTATATGAGTAGTCGAACAGTGCTACTCTGTTTATATATTTATTACAGGTTTTTTCTTAACTTGCTTCCTCTGTATGTTTCATGGTTCTTGTAATCGATTTTTAACCCACTTTCCATCATCCAGTCGACGTGAAATTTTGCACACTTGCTCGCTTCTGATGGCAGTGCAATATTCAATAATTAGGCACATCAAATTTTGCTTCATTGTGCTCTGATTAATTAATTAAAATTGCATATGGAAAAATAGTTTTAGCTTTACTCAGTAGATGGCATTAGTTTCTTCTAACACTTTTCACATTGAAACTTGTTGGAAGAAGCTAGTTCGAGCCCATTGCTGCCCTAAACATTTTCTTACACCTTTTAATTTCGTTCAACATTCTACTATTATTTGTATATGTAAAAAAATGCTGAATGCAAATTTTTTAAATTTTATGTTAAAACAATTATTCAGAATTGTCAGCATTTCTTATCATAAATTTAATTAATCGTTAATGTATATTTAAATTAAAAATTCTGCAAAATTAATTTTTTTTGTTTTTTGCAAAAAATATTAAATAATTATACAAAAGAATTTTAAAAAATCGATTACACGGTTCATCATTAAAAAATATAAATTAAAATAAAATAAAAAAGACTTTAAAAAACATACTTTTTCAATTGAAGTAAAAAATCAGTCTGAGAATGAAGCATTGGTGCCCATCAGTACTGACTTACAAGGATCTTCTTCAATAATTTTTAATTAATCTAATCTGTAGCCACGCTTTAATCTCTGACTGATGAAAATTTTATTTTTTACTTTTTAGTGCGTTTTATACTTGAATTGAAAAAAGTGTGTTTTTAACAAAATTTTTTTATTTTATTTTATTTTTGTAGAACACGCTTTGAATGTTTGTTTCTTTGTACAGTTAGTCATTTAAAAATATTTCAATTTTTAAGGATATTACCTTCTAGTCTTTTGAGTTTGCTAAGACTATGTTTGATATACTATTCTATTGTCCTTATATTTTTAAATATTTAAATTCATCTTATTTAATTATTAGTTTTTACTTTAACACTTATAATGTCCAATACAGTCTTTCATTCAATGTTATTATTAAATTTCAGATGTTACACAATCATTTCACTTTCAAAAAGTAGATTTCTCGTTCATTAATAATTAACAAATATGTTTGCTTTCTTGAGGTAATGTTTTGTACTCTCATTGATTTTCACGTGGCACAGGTACTGGTGCCATTTTGTCACTGATTGTTTGACGTCCATTTGTTTTATATTGTATATTCCTAATCTAATACTTCTTTTCAAATTATATTTTTCACTTAGCTTGGCTTACATCTGGGCTTTCTACGTGAGTTATAACTATAACTATTATAGTTACACTTGGACAGTACTAATTACATTATTTACATTCCTTTTGCTTAATTGATAATTACATATACAGTAATTTGTGAATTTTGAAGTGAACTATTTCGATATTACATTTCTAATTTTTCGCTTAATTAACATGTCTTTATTTGACTTTGATATTTTGTGTTACGAACATTTACGGGTTAATATCTTTTTTTTGTTAGCCTATGAAAGTGTTAAATCTATTTTAAACATGATGCATTGGAATATTGCCAGTCAGTTGTGTTTTGCTTATATCTATAAACATGTCTTTAAATTTTAATCGACAGCCTAGACATATTAGCTTAAATGTTATGCTTCGGCACTCGGTTGTCAGCTGATTTACTGGCTTCCTGTAAGAAATCCATTGGTGTCATACCCTCTTTTCACATCCGTATCTCCAAAACAAACCCCTGCAGTTACAAACTGAAACCTTGTTTATGGGTAGGTGATGGTGGGTTACCAAACCATATAATCCCTATGTGCCTGCAGAAGTGGGTTGGATAGTTATAGCGTGTTTGTATGCACATGCGCGCGTGCACACACACACACACACACACACACACACACACACACAGACATGGACAAACCATTCTTACATTTATTATATAATATTGATTTCATTAGTGTCTAAAATATGAACAATATCTCTCAATCCAATTTTGAAATATCAAAATATACTTTTGTTTGGTTATTTAGGATCCGATTTTTAAAAAATAATCTAATGTGAGAGGGTTTGAACAGTGTTTTTGCAGAATTTGTTTTCTATAAAAGTTTGATACTAATGGACACATCTCACTCATTAATTTGTAATAAATTAATAACTCTGAAGGAGTGAAGAAACCTTCCGAAGAGCTGCGTGTTGAATCGTTGCCTGCACCTCAAGTGTATAGAAAATTAAAAACAATCTTTTTTTTAACATTGTCATAAATCAACATTGCCAATTTGTGATCAATGCCAACTGGTCTTCAGAATTGTTTTGTTTGCAATTAAAGTTACTAGACAGAGTCAGTGCTCAACCTTGACTTATTGAACACACTGTCAAGAGCCTAAACATGTTATCAAAAGACCTTAAACAAAATTCATAAGACCTTAAGTAAAAATCCCTTTTTGTTATATTTCAGTCTGTTTCTGGATAAGACGTAAGTGTAACATAAAAATGTACAAGTGATAAACATAATCATCAACGGAACAAAGAAGTAGACCTTTAGATTTGTTTTCATAATTTACGTCATATTTATTGTAAAAGGATTTATTTTTTATGAACCATGAATAAGAAAAAAATATTGAATTAACTCTGATATTAGTTATCAATTGGTGTTAAAGGTCTGCTATCTATGGAAAGCTCTAATTAGGACTATTTTAAGAAATACAGTTTCCATTTAGTTTGTTCTGAAAATATAAATCACTTTTGCTTTTTCAGTATATGAAATATAAATAAAATATGGTGACCATAAAAAAATGTATTTATTTTGAGATTTTCATAGATCTACTCGCTTTCAGTTCCCTGAACCCAAAAAAGTTTTTACTTGTCCATGTGGTTGTCTACGTACATCACCGGAAACCAAACCTAATTGAAATTTAGCGTCAACATTTTGGTTTGCTCACTTTATAGGATCATTTTTAAATTTCCCAAACAAAGTGGACCAAAAAAAATTTGTTTCTCAAAAATCGGTAAAAAAAATAAACTCTGGTAATTTTGATCAAGATTTTGTTAAATATAGTCAGTAAGTACCCAAACGTAAAGTTTGGATCTCTGTATCCCAAAAGAAAAATATCTGCAAATTTCTTTCTCTAAAACGGTTCATTAGATTTTTTCCAAATTTGGATCATACTGTAAATTTGTGACTTGAGTCACTATAGCGAATTTAAAATAAAATTTAAATTTATGGTTCTGGAGTAATTAAAAACACATACTTAGAAACACATCTTAACCATTCTGGGGTTTGTTTTTTTTTTACTCCCAAATTGATTTGGAATCTTCATTTTAAACAATATCCGATGAATCAACTACAAAAAAATGGGGTTTTTTTTAGATTGTTGTCCAATAGCTTCTAAAATATATTTATTTCGGGAAATAATTAAAAGTGAAAATGTTTTTGTAAAGTTTTTGCACCATTAATATTTTTATGTATGCTTTTCATTTTTTTAATATTTCTAAAAGAGAGTATTTTTGTTTTAGTTAGTTTATTGAAATTACCGTATTTTTAGCAAATTTCCGTCCGAGCTATTGGAGTGGCCTGATAATTATTTGTCGTTTACAAAATGCCCAGGAATTATAAACAATTTGTAGGCGAATGAAAGAACTTTGAGATGATTTATTTATTCCACAACAAAAAATGCGTAATAGTTAATGCTTAATATGCTTAGATGTGTATTTATAAAATGCCTGGTTTTATACATTGCCATTAACATATAATTTTTAACGACTTCTCCAAAAGTGATCTAGAGGTTTCTAACCAATGCTCATTTAAAAGCCCCGTGTCTGGATTTTATTATCATACTGCTACAATAGCTCATTATTCATAAAAAATTGTATTTTAATGCTTAATAATGAAGTACTTATAAATTAGGAATTAAATGATTAAAGGGATTTTTGTAATTAATTGTAGCCGCCTCGGTGGTCTAGTGGATAGCGTACTAGGCTTTTACCCCGAGGACCCGGGTTCGATTCTCGGCGAGGGCTTGGCATTTTCATACGCTATACATCATCCCATCGTCTGCATTAGCCCAAGTGTGCACAATAGTCGGACGCTAAACACCAAAAAAAAAATGTAATTAATTGTGTTTTAATTATTAACATGTTTGGTAATCATATTGCATAAACTCAGGGTTGGCGGTAAAAGGCCACAGATGGTGTATTACCTCCTATTGTAAGAACCTAAAACAACAAAATATTTTTCTGTTTTTAAGTTGCTTAAAAAAAAAATATGATTATTATTTTTATCCATTGCAAACTTTTATATATACTTTTATCCCTTTAGGGATTAAATTCAGGAAACTGTTGAAATTCATTTATTTGTGTGTTTTAGTGAATATTTAATAAGTTTCAAGATAATCTTTTCAAAAAAATATTTCTTCATTACAAAATTTCATACACCTTATCACCCTCTTTCTGCCTCCATAGAGAATGAATTATGGAAAATGCTGAAATTTTCATGTTTCATAATTTGTGTTTTAGAATATTTTTGTTCATGTTCAAGAAAATGTGATAAAAAATATTTTTGCATGCAGAATATCTCTTTTTTACACGTTTACCCCTTTAGAAGATGAATTCAAAAAAGTGCTGAAATATGCTTTTCATAATTTCTGTTTTACAATATTTACGTTAGGTTTCAAAAAAATCTGAACAAAAAGTATTTTTTCCAACAAAAATATTTCTATTCCCTTATTACTCTTTTAGGGGTTGAATTTTATCAAATTTTTTCGTAGTGCATGTTCACATAATAATATTAAGGTATTTTCAAAACTTCAAGTCTCTAGCTATAATAGTTTTGGCTGTACATTGATTATATGTCAGTCAGGACAAATTTACCCCTTTGGGAATGAATTATGGGAAAAGGTGAAATACGTGTTTCATAATTTGTGTTTTAGAAATGTCCTGTTATAAGAAAATCCAATTAAACATTTTTCTCCATTGCAAACATTTATACCACTTTTTTACCTTTTTACCCCCTTAAGGGATGAATTCAGAAAAATGCTGAAACACATGTTTCATTATTTGTATTTTAGAGTAGACTATTTATGTTTAGTTTCAAAATAATCTGAATTATTGTTTTCCAAATACAAACTTCTTCACTTCTTTTTTTTGTCCTTTTAGGGGATGTATTATGGGCTGAAATATGTGTTTCATAATTTGTGTTTTAGAATATTTTTGTTAAGTTGTAAGAAAACTAATACAAAAATATTTTCCTCCAATGCAGTTATGTATACCTCTTGTTTTTACATGTTTACCACTTTAGGGAATTAATTTGGAAAAATGGTGTTTCAATATTTGTGTTTTAGAATATTTATGTTTAGTTTAAGAAAGTATTTATATATATTTTTCTGCAGTACACATATTTATACCCCTTTTTTCATTTTAGTATTTTAGAGAATGAGTTTTAAAAATTCCGAATTATGTCTATCATATTGTGTGTTTTCAAATTTTTTTTTGTTTAATTTTAAGAAAATTTGATAAAAAAATACTTCTCTCCAATGCAAAGTACATACATTTATACAATACATTTATATCTCTTTTTAGATTTTCATTTTCTTAGGGAGTGAAATTATAAAAATGCTGACATACGTATTTCATTATTTTTTAAATGCAAAATTGTATACCTATTTTTACATTGTCTTCCACCTTTCAATCTTTTTAGGGTATAAATTTTGGAAAATGGTGAAAAATATATTGCATTAGTTATATTTTAGAGTAATTAGGTTAAGTTTCAAGAAGGTTAAATGAAAAACATATTTTTCCCAATAAAAACTGTTGTACCCTATTTTTACTCTTTTAGGGTTCAGTATTGGAAAATCGTTTCTTAATGCACCCCTACATGGTGGCACTAAGGTTCCCTGAAAATTTCAAGACTCTAGCTGTTATAGTTCCGGCTGTGCTTTGATCAGTCAATTAGGGCCCACACGCTAGAGCGCATGTTCGCAATTTCAGTCCGATTTCATTCATACTTGGCGCAAAAATCGACAAGTTCTTGCCCAGCTAAATCCGTTCAACTGTTTCAAAGTGACAGCCATTTCAAAATTTTTAAAATAATCGTAACCTTTTTATGTTAATTTTTTTGAAAATTTGATTTCACCATCGTATTCAAAGTTAAAATCTGCATGAATTGGTATTTAAAATTTTCAGTTTAGACAATTTGAAGGTTTTTGTGCATGTTTTAATGCTGTTTATTGTGTTAAAATCAGATTTTCAAAAAACTTAAGATGGAAAAGTTATAGTTGGAGATTCGCTTCCATTACATTAGTAAATCAACCGCATTTGTTATTGTATGGCCTTGTGCAATTCGAATTGCAAAATTAGTTTTTCTAAGTACAGTGTGGGTACTCTGTAGCTTTTCTCTGGTGTTGAGATAATTGATGACAATTATGGTGTTTTAACAGTTTTTCATGTTCATTAAGTTTCTAATTGCGTTATACATCTATAATTTCATTATCTAGTTGGCTTACTCAAGGTTAATAATCAAAGGTTCATAATAATGCGTTCAAAGGTTAATAATGCGTTTCATCTCTACACATAATTAAAAAGTGATTGTTATTATCGTGGGGACTGATTGTACTCTGTAAGAGAAAAACTTGATAGAAGAAATCTGAATAATCCAAATTCAGAAATCTAAAATGCGTCAATTCATTCGTATAAGTTGAATCTATTTCAGTACTGATTGCAAATAGTGTAATCGTTGCAATTCTAAGGTCAATAAAAAAGTACACATGTGGAACGCGGGGATTTAATGACAGGAGCAAAGCAAATTAATATTTTTGCTGAATATGTAATTAGTTTGAAGATATGTTTTCATAGTCCAGTCAATGACTGTTTTTCGCTCCAAAATCCTGAGGACTAAATGGATTGATGTGAAAATTTGACATAAGATGAACAAAGGTGTAAGAAACAAAAGTTATATATTGCCATTGTATGCTTCAACCACAAGGGGTGGTGCCACCCCTTCTCGGGGGTGAGAATTATAATAAGCAAAATAACTGCATACATCTATAGAGGAAAAAATTCCAAGCATAAAATGTTCAATGAGCTTTTTTTGATGTCAAAACTTTTCAAGTTATTAGCAATCAAAAATGCTCTTTTTTCGTCAAAAATATGCTTCATTTTGAACGATTTTTGATGAATAACTCAAAAACCGTACATTTTATCACAAAAAAGGTAATGAACAAAATTTAAGCTTGTTAAAAATGAAGACATTGGTGTCCTTTTAATTTTTAGATTGGGTGTATTAGAAATTTAGTTATGGCTAGTTAAAGAAAACGTTTTTTTTTAAAGTGGAATTGGATTGTTTAACCTCAAATATTGAGAAAACTGAGCATTTTTTGGGAAAAACTCAATGAAATTTGTTTAAAGAACTTAAAAAATCCTTTAAAATGAGCAAATGTAAAAGTTTTTTGCATGAATTATGGTCAAAATAATGTTGACTGCTTACTTCATCAGCGAAGAAAATCAGCATTAAGACCTGTACCATTACAACCAGGATGGAAAATAAATGTATTCCATGAACCAACTTATCAACTTGAGTCTTAATAATATGTTCATAATGTTTAATGAATTTAGGATTTGTAGTTTTGAAAAAAAAAACACTTGATTTTATTTTAAAAAATTTGAGATTTCTAAAAAAAATTCTAATTTTCAAAATAACTGGAAAACTAAAGAAGATACGTAAAACATCTTAATACGTTAGAGTATAAAAATATAGCTTTTTTTCAACTATTTTTTTACTTTTTTATTTATCTCTATAGGGTAGGAATTAACTGAGATATGGCTGTTTAACACTCATATTTTAGTTGGAGGTTGACCTTGTCCAAGCCCGGTGACCTTGAAAATTTCAAAAACTAAATGTCTAAATGGGTTCAAATTTTTTTAGCACATAGCCCTAACAAATACCTATTAAATCGTTTTCGGATCTTTTTTTTAGTATCTCAAAAATTAAGGAAGTTATCGGCGAAAAACCAAATGCACTGATTTACTGAATTTTTAGAAGTATTAACATTTTTTCATTTTCAATCATTTTGGAGCATTTTGAATATATTAGATATGTTGGGCTAAATTTTTTTTTGTATACACACACACCCATATATATACATTATATAGATTATACATTATACATTATATACATTATACATTATATAGATTATACATTATAGATATACATTATAGATTATATATATATATATATATATATATATATATATATATATATATGTGTGTGTGTGTGTGTGTGTGTGTGTGTAGCCAGAGCTAGGTATGATGTGTCATAGAACGGAAAGGAACCAGAGCATCATCGAGTATACTTCGAATTCGAACATCTGCTTTATTAGGAAATTGTAGTTTGTATGTGTGTATACATAATATATTGGTGAACTTGTAGTTATATAATATGCACATATATATGTAATGTATCTTGTATATGGTTTAGTCCGTACCTTCAATCATAATAATAATAATGATTCCTATCATGTGTCACTTTTCTTTTGTATATTTAAACGAATTCAGTTTCCAAATATTTAAATCAAAAGTTTTCACAATTTTTTTTAAAGAGTGATATAAGGGATAATGTTACAGATTGAAAATAAAACAAAACAAACATTATTTTAAAAATATAATTATTTTGCTTAAGAATTTTTAATTTATTGTAAGTAAAGCCGTAAATTATTTGATGTAGTTAATACCTAATGTTTTGTTGATAAGAGGTGGTTTTTAAGGGTAAAAATAGTGAAATGCATTACAATTAATATTTAAAGTCTTAGTTAAAATGTAATTACTAGAAAGAAATTTTATTACAGTGATAAAAGTCACTTATAACCTCACTTTCTATTTTTTGTTTACAGGGGTGGTTTTTAAGAAATGGGTTAAATTACATAATGAGTCATGCTTCGCATCATGGGTCACTTTTCTTCACTATATTTGAACAATTTCAATTTTCAAAATATTTAAATCAAAATTTTTCACGATTTTTTCAAAGGGATGATAGTAAGGGATAATGTTAACGGTTGAAATTAAAAACAAAACGAACATTATTTTTAAAGATGTAATTATTTTACTTAATAATTTTTAATTTATTGTAAGTAAACCCATATATGATATGAAGCAGTTGATACCTAATTTTGTGTCCATAAGGGGTAATTTTTTTATGGTAAAAATGGTGAAATGCATCACAAATAATGTTTAATTTCTTAGTTAAAATGTAATTGCTAGAAAGAAATTTTATTACAGTGTTAATAGCCACTCGTAATCTCATTTTCACCATTTTTTGTTAAAAGGGGCAGTTGTTAGGGGTTATAACTTTGTTTATAATATTACACCATACAAGCATTTTGATAAAAATCATGTCACATTACTTCTTACAAATATTTAATCAAAATTAAACTATTATAATAGCTTACATTTACAAATTTTTAATTTTTTATCATACAGGGTGGATTTCACCCCCCAAAAAGTAAGAAGCCCCAATATATAATTTTTGTTCTGGAGGGTGAGATGAGCTTCTATGCAAATTTTCATGTAGATTTGGGTAGTTCTACGGATTTCAAAGGTAATACCTCATTTTTACAGTCGTTGACTGGACTAAAATGTATCTTGTTTTGTTTAAATAAATAAATACATCAACCTAGCTTAGATATTATTTACTGTATTTATAGTAAAAGATCAGATGTTTTATATTAATTCGTAACGATCAGCTGAAAGGCTACAATAAGTTTTAGGTTATGTTGTTAAAAATTAGCAATATTACAATTATTAATATTTATTTTTTGGCCTCATGGGACCACTTTAGTCTAAATTTCAGTTCTTCCCAACATCGGGCTGTAATTTTTTCCTCCAATAATCCCTCATTCGATCAGATCGTTGCTTTCTGACGGCATCTGTGATCTCTACCTTCTTGTGTCTCTTCGGTTTATCCACTTTAAATTTATTAGTCTAAAGAATGCGTGTTATTTTACATTTGTCTGTTGCATCATCCATTTTCAGACCTATTTCACTGAGGTCCCTGAGGACTTGATATTACAATTATTATAAATGTTTATATTAATTTCGAAAATATTATAAACGGTTACAAGGTTCTTCAATTAAGGAAAAATACCGAAACCAAAGCGGAACAACGTTTTTATATGATTCGCGAGTAGGTCTACTGTTACCGAAAAGGAGGAAGAAAAAGAAAGAGACAGAAATAGAGAGACAAAATTCGTTTGCTCGTTTCTGCTTCATTAAATAGGTTCGGGACACTTTTTCTATTCACTTCTTTCGCTAACATTAAAAGCTTTGATTAAAAAAAAAAAAAAGCGACTCTGAGTCTGATATAGAGGACAAAGTATTTAATCCTTTCAAATTATTATTAAAGCTGACAGGTTTATTTTATTTTTCGATTTTTGTAAACTGTAATTTGCTGTGTTAAAACTTATTCACTTATTTCAATCGTGATTCTACATGTAGTCTTTGTAAGATTTCAATTTAGGGGAAAATCTGTTTAGCCCATATAGGGGGGATGAGTAGACAATCAGCATTGCTGATTTCTTTGCCGATAACTTGCTGACTGGAATTTAACATTACCGATAACATATTTACCACACAATTGTGGATTTCCGAAATACTCAGTACCGGCTTCACGCACCGGTCCCCGCACTAGAATAAACACAAGTAAAAAAAAAATAAAATGTTGAGGAGTTGAAATGTCGACAGATGTAGAGAATGCCAGGCAATTTAAATGTCTTCGCTACTACAGTCCAGTCAGAAAACATCAGTTTTCCACCCTACGTAGAATAAAAAAAATATACTTTAGTATTACTGTTATTTAATTAAATTTAACAATGAAGATACTTTATGAATGAATGAATGTTATATTAACTTTATTTATTAAATTTTACGTCTTAATCACAATTTGTCTTATTCTACAAGACTTACTCTATATTAATAAGACCTGACTAATTGTATAAGATTAAGTCACACAAACATTTAAATTAGTTTATTCCATGTCTGTATAGAGTTCTTAGAAATGGAAAAAAGGAAGTAAATAAATATAAGTAACACATTATATAAGCAGGTGTTTTATTACTACATACAGTCTAGATAGGCTGTTATATTGTTAAGTATTGCAATACGAGGTGTGTTCAGAAAGTAACGAGAATTTTAATTTTTTTGAACAAAATATTTATTTATTCTTCTACATTGATGTTATCGCCTTCAAAATAGTCCTTATTAGAGATTATGCACTTGTGCCAGCGCTTCTTCCAATCCTCGAAACACTTCTCAAACTCGATCTTTGAGATAGCCTTTAGTTCTTTCAGCGATGCGCTTTTAATGTCATGTATGGCTGTAAAACGACGGCCCTTTGAGGTTCTCTTAATTTTGGAAATAAGAAATAATAACTAACATGCGACTAGCGAATGCGAAAAGGGTAGTAGTTTGGCCAAGGTCAACCATTTCCAATCGGTTTCCGTCTCGAATTCTTTACATCAGTGTACTGTAGGCTTACAGTTAAAGGTGAACACTACAGCGGTACGGAAACAATACTGAGCCGCCTCGGTGGCCTAGTGGATAGCGTACTAGGCTTTCACCCCGAGAACCCGGGTTCGATTCCCGGCGAGGGCTTGGCATTTTCATACGCTATAAATCATCCCATCGTCTGCATTAGCCCATGTGTGCACAGTAGTCGGACGTTAAACACAAAAAAAAGAAAAGAATGGAAACAATACTGGAGTTAAATGGACTGCTATTGATAGGGAAGGGAATGTAACTCACAGTCAGTGTTGCCAATTGGTGGGTAAAATTACCCGATTTGCTGGTAATTTTTAGGTTTGTGGGTAGTCATGAAAGAAAATCTGGTAATTTTGCTCACCGAGAGAGAGAGAAATCATTAAAAAAAAGTTAGGCCTACTTTACCTAACCCTGTTTTGACTCCATTATAAGTGAACGTTTTTGTTCTCTGTGCTCATTTTGTATTCAGGACAATCTTTATATGTGATCTCGTGTGTTTAAATGAATACAGAATCTATATATAGATTCTATATATAGATTCTGTATCATTTGCTTTATTTTTGAAAAATACTGTTTTATTGCTTGTGCACCGCCTAGATTTTATAGCAAACTACCCGCGGGTGCACGTATTGATTGGATCTAAATGAAATGATTATTAGCCGCCTCGGTGGCCTAGTGTACTACTAGGCGTTCTAGGCTTTCACCCCGAGGACCCGGGTTCGATTCCCGGCGAGGGCTTGGCATTTTCATACGCTATAAAATCATCCCATCGTCTGCATTAGCACAATAGTCGGACGTTTAACACAAAAAAAAATGAAGTGATTATTAGAATGCATTAAGTAATTACGAAAAAATTATGTTTTCTGAGAAAGTTTCGAATAACTCAAAAGGTAAAAATGTCTATTCTGACAAACTTTTAGCTATATATATAATTGACTTTGGTAAATTGCAGGTAATTATTAAGGTTGCGATTGGCAACACTGCTCAAAGTCACAGTAGGCCAGGCACACTGTTGCAGACCTTACGATAATTTAGCTTTCCGTACGATGTACGATAGGGTGTCCATAGGTTATGGCTGTTCGTACGATAATTTTGGTTCAGACCGACCCAACATTTGTATGTCAAAAATCAAATTTTTTGCAGCTTATAGTAAAATTTTGACATAGTTTTGAGACAACAATTGAAACCTTTGTTGTTGTTTAAAGAAAGTTAAAGTGCACGACTTATTTCAAATATTTATGTTGTAACATTTAAAGTGTAAACTGAAGTTTTTTATCATTTCAGTTTGGTCTGAAAACAAAACTAGATGTTTTCGCCATTGTTAATCTGATTCGTAGAACAAAATTTCACCGTATGTACCTGAGTCCACTCTGTTTTGAGATACCATATCTTTCGTGACCATCAGCTTTGGATCGTAGTTTTTAATAAATATTAGCATTTGACATAAGTGATAACATCTTTAAACTTCTTTCAAATTTACGAGCCCTTCTCCTTCTGATACATATTTTTACTGAGTATAAATCCATTAATAGTTGAGTCTGAAGTTTATTTCGAATTTCGGTTTTTAACAAATTTGTCTTGGAAAATATATTGACAACAGACGGTAGAGAATGGGAGAGCTAAAACATCCAGAGAAAAGTTAGCAAGCTGCCTAAACTCGTGAAAATTTTTCAGCTTATTCAATATGTTCCACAATTTATCATTAGTCATTTATTTTTGCATCTATTCATTCTCAGTAGCAAAGTGACTTTGCTGCGATTCCCTCCATTGATCATCTGCAGAAGCAAAGCGTCACGCGGGTTAAAAGTTCATCTACTTCACACACACACACACTCACTACGTTACTCATTTTAAAATATTTTAACGAAGTTATTTACCACTTTAGAAAATACAACCTTAAAACACTATTTTTTACATGCTGGCACAAAGTGAACATAAAAAAGAACTGAAAACGTGTCAGATTTGCCAAGTAAAAAAGCAAACATTACAATATACCGTTAAATATATTGTACCTCTTACTCGTAACGACCTCTTGCAACGCACCTCTTACTCGTACCGACCTCTTGCGACGACCCTCTTACTCGTAACGACCTCTTGCGACGCACGTCTTACTCGTACCGACCTCTTGCGACGACCCTCTTACTCGTAACGACCTCTTGCGACGCACGTCTTACTCGTACCGACCTCTTGCGACGACCCTCTTACTCGTAACGACCTCTTGTGACGACCCTCTTACTCGTAACGACCTCTTGCGACGCACCTCTTACTTGTAACGACGTCTTACGACGTACTTCTTACTTATAACGATGTCTTACGACTCACCTCTTACGCGTAACTACCTCGTGCGACGCACCTCTTACTCGTAACGACCACATGCTATGCATCTCTTACTTGTAACGACTACTTGCGACGCATCTCTTACTCGTAACGACTACTTGCGACGCACCTCTTACTCATAACGACCTCTTGCGACGCACTTCTTACTCGTAACGATCTCTTACGAGTAACTACCTCTTACGCGTAACTACCTCTTACGACGCACCTCTTACTTGTAACGACGTCTTACGATTCACCTCTTACGACGTACTTCTTACCTGTAACGACGTACTTCTTACTTGTAACGACGTCTTACGACTCACCTCTTACGCGTAACTACCTTGTACGACGCATCTCGTACTTGTAACGACGTCTTACGACTCACCTCTTACGACGTACTTCTTACTTGTAACGACGTCTTACGACTCACCTCTTACACGTAACTACCTCTTACGACGCATCTCGTACTTGTAACGTCGTCTTACGACTCAACTCTTACGACGTACTTCTTACTTGTAACGACGTCTTACGACTCACCTCTTACGCGTAACTACCTCTTACGACGCATCTCGTACTTGTAACGACGTCTTACGACTCACCTCTTACGACGTACTTCTTACTTGTAACGACGTCTTACGACTCACCTCTTACGCGTAACTACCTCTTACGATGCATCTCGTACTTGTAACGACGTCTTACGACTCACCTCTTACGCGTAACTACCTCTTACGACGCACCTCTTATTTGTAACGACCTCTTACGACTCATCTCTTACTCATAACGACCTCTTGCGACGCACCTCTTACTCATAACGACTTCTTGTGACGCATCTCTTACTCTTTTTTTTTATTTATTTATTTTTTTTTTTTAACGTCTGATTATTGTGCACACTTGGGCTAATGCAGATGATGGGATGATTGACAGCGTATGAAAATGCCAAGTCCTGGCCGGGAATCGAACCCGGGTCCTTGGGGTAAAAGTCTATTACGCTATCAACTAGGCCACCGAGGAGGCCCCCTCTTACTCATAACGACCTCTTGCGACGTACCCCTTACTCGCAACGAAGTGATTGATCATTATAATATTTGGTGAAAATGGTGTTTGTAACAGCCCAAATCGAAAAATAATTATAGGCTGTAGGTTGGCGACTATATAAAAGTGTAACCAAAAGTCTTAAAAACACTTAAGACTTAGAAGATAGAACTGACTGAAGTATATATTTAATTAAGTTTTAAACGTTTATTTATAGAAAATGATTTCCCACAATCCGAATGGCGTGTGTCTGATTAACAGACGTTTATGCCCGGTGCACACATGCTGCATGAGTTATCGGAACTCTGCGTTTTATCGGCTTTCCAGTGCATACTAACAGTGAGAGGCCATAGCGACAGCATTTATTTGCCACCAACCGAAATGGATTGTGCACACGCTCAAATATTAAATAAGGCAGTTGTTTTTTCATACTTAGTCTATAAAAATACGTAAATCGTGAAAATTAAATTAGAAAATGAAAAAACTTGATTCATCCATACAACAGCAAGAGGTGAAGGGAGCTTTTAATTTGTGTTTGATGGATCTCATGGAATTATTTCGAATGTCGGTCGGTCCTTATTGTCCTCATGACTAATTTCCGAAATTACCGGACGAGTTTTTACTTCTTCGACGAAAAGTTCGACAATCATCAGTCATCATGTAGATACGATAAGAGATACGACGCTGCGGCAAATGTACACTTCCCTGTAGACAAATGAGTACTATCGGGGTATAGAAATGTGGCGCCGGCAAGAGGGTAAGTATCGGCGTCCCGTGTGAATCCCAATAGTAGTTACTCTGCATTTCTCCTTATACGATTGAAAATAACGTAGCGTTCCGATAATAAGTGTGCACCGGGCCTTGCTTGCACATGCGCAGGGGCGGACGGCCAGACTATATCTCGCCCAGTCACCCCGTCACTGCTTTCATAGCAAGGCGTTTAAAGTGTTATTTAACTTGTAATTTTTGAAAAAGACTTCTTATGATTGTACTTTCGATACATACCAGGAACTCTATCTAAGAAAGCTAGTTTATACATGACTATATTACTGTGACAGATTGCATTTTTAACACAATTAAAACTTTAAATGTTCATTCAGTGTTTTGAAACTTATTTTATGCGATTGTTTTTAAGTAAAAATAGTACAAACAGATTTTTTCTGCGTTTCGTAGCTATTAGCCTACTTAAAGTTTGTTTTGCAAACTTGAGACTACCAAAGGCTTCATTAAAAGTTTTTTTAAGGACATCCGTCGTCTTAACAAGAACTACTTACAACTTTTTTTTACAGAGTGTATTTACATGTTTTTATTTATTTTCGGAAATGTCAAGCTGTTTGGGTTAGTGGTGGGTCAGAAAACACCAAACTGTTAAAAAAACTGTTTTTCTATATACGACAAACTGCTTTTTCAAACCGAAACAAGCAGTTTGATTTGGACTGGTTCGTGATTGGTTAAACAAGGAACAGCAGTTGGGACTTCCCCACCACCCACGTTCTCTTCGAACGTTACCGCAAGCGCTAAAACGTTTTTCCTGCTGTTTTCCTGCTAACTGTTTTCTTGCTGCTTTTCTTCAAAATGCTTTTATGCTTTTTCCCTTTATTTCAAAGTTTCTTGTTGCTTGTAGTGAAGTAAGAACTGTTTGGGCGTTGTCAACGTTTATCTCTATTTTGTTGCGAGTTGTTTGAAAGTTTTAAATGTAAAATTTGTTGTTCAAACATTTTTTTTAACTGTAAAATCAGCCATAATTGTGTTTTATGTTAGTTTTTCTCCGTAGTTTACTTTGTGTATGGAAACTTAAAAATATTTAGTGGACAATTTTGAAAGTTTTCTTTTACTTTTTTTATGTTTTTAGAAAAAAGTGCATAGTTTTTAATTATTTATTGAATGTGCGGACTTTTTAAAATTCACAATATCTACTCTTGTATATATCTTGAATAATTTTAGGTTATTTTAGTACTTTTTCTAAAATTTTGCGAAATATAGACTACATCTGAACATAATCAAATCTTTTAGTGTCATATATTTTTTTATATTTTTTCTGTGTTGAAAAATGGAAAACTTATTTTTTTGCTAATGCTAATGTTAATAACCTATCATTAACCTATAATAACCTAATGTTAATAATCTATAATTTTGTAACTATATAGAGCTAATTTTATTTAAACACATTTGGCCTATGTTCTTATTACTATATTGTACTTATTAAGGTTACTTTTTTCAGTGTTGAAAAGTGAAAACCTACTTTTTCCCAAATAAAAATATGACAGTAATATCTCACATTTTGTAAATACATTTTTAATCGACTAAAAATATTCTAAATTGTTTGCATTTCAGTAAATATGCAAAGGACTATTTAATTTTTAAGTAAAAAAAAAGAATGCTTCTATTAGAAATTCATTGCATTTTGTAAATATAAAATGGCATACATATATATTACGTTTTGAGAATGTAATTTAATTATTACTACACTTATAAGAATTATTTTTTTCTAAATGCTTTACACCCAAAAACAGTTAAGGACATGGTGGTAATGGGAATGAAAAAGTAGTCTTAAAAAACTGAACGTTTGTGCTTATGTTTTAGCTGCTAATACAACTTCGAGTTTCAGTTTTCTATATCTGTTTTTTTCCAACTGTTTTTAAAAACAGTTGTTTTTTTCAACAAACTGTTCGTTGATATTTTGTAAAAATAGCAGAAACGCCCATCCCTAGAATGAATCCAGAATCTACAAGAACGCTTCTTGCGTGACAGTCAGCACATTTTACTCCCCCCCCCCAGAGCTGCTTGACACATCACCGGATAGGCAGCGCTGGATAGTTTTTATGAACAAGCGGAGTGGTAAAAGACAGATGTAGAAGATATATATATATATATATCCCTCCGTCCTCCTCCCAAAACCTATCCTAATGCTTGACCTATGTTTGGGAAATTATGACTACCGTATAAACTGGTGAGATCTTTATCCACAAACGTGACGAACTCCCCCCCTCCTGAAAAACACACACACACACACACACACACACACACACACACACACACACACACACACACACACACACACACACACACTTACTCACCATCGGTTTGTCATTTAACATGAAGACAATGTGGGAGTGTTCCCCTGTTTTTATGTTTAATATTGCATGTGCACATTGTTTTTTTATGTTAGAGATAACTATATTTTGCGCTGTTCTTATTCTTTTAACAAGACTTTTAAAATGACGTCACTCGGTGGAAGTTTATAATTAACATGTTTGCTCTGCTACTTCAGAAAATCATGTGCTGCGGAACTGGTGTCAAACGAAGGAAGGAATATGTCTTGTATTAGACAGGCCTGCCTTAATGAAAATGAAAGGGTAGGGAAGTTGACATGCTACGTCGATACAGAACAATTCTCGCTTCAACCCCTCAGCTTTCAGTTGAAAGAGAGATGAGAATGCCAACGCCCCTTAATTTGTCTCTCTGTACGCTAAAAACCATCCAGCGCTGGGTATCCGATGATGAGTCAAGTAGCGTTAGCGGACAAGTAAAATGTCTTTTTCAAACAAAAAATCTCCTTATAGATTTTGTGTTCATTGGCTGATACAGTATATTAAACGTTCATTAGACAGCAATTGACCGGCTTATAAGTAACTTTCATACAATTGTAGATTATTTGCTATAATTTATTCAGATCGTTGAATAGTCTATTGGCAAGGTTGGCATATTTGTTTTTCTAAAAAAGAAATGTGTAGACTTGAAATTTTACGGATATATTAACAACAACAAAAATAACACCCTAACAAAAGTTTGATTAAGTACTGTGGAGTGTCCACTGTTATATGAGTTAGACAACAGGTAGGCCTATTGTGTGACTAGTCTACTTATTAATTTAATTTTCAGCAAACTCTATCTCAGCAGTCTTCTTGAGGGTTGTTCAACAGCTTTACGTAAATAACTAATGTTACCTAAGTTGGATCTCAAACTTCTTGACCTTTTAAAATTACAACACAATTTTAAGAAATTTGAGCAGTTTGTCCTACCATTTATTTATCACATGTTTCAGTTTTTTTGTAGAGCCTACTGCAAAACGTTTCTGGTTTTTTTACGCCCTTATCAACCTTCTACCAAACATTTCGATTAGGCCTAAAAATCTTTCTGAAAACATATTTTTGACAGCCGAAATCAAGCTAACCTTCTACCAATCATTTCAATTAGTCGTAATCGAAGAATTGTGGTTCTATTGTAATATTGTCACTATTGTAGGACCTGGAAATGATTGCGCCAATCAACACGGCCAACCGCGTGCAAAAGGAATATCAGCTGTATAACTTCCTGTTGACCAAGGAACAAGTCAAAGAGGCTGTGAATAACTTCGTGGGTCTGCCGACAGATGTCTCTCAGTGGGCAAGCAGCAGTGTTGTTTAGAACTTTGCCACAATAGTACTGTAACTTCAGTGCGGCAGTTTTAATATTATGTTAGTGAATTAAAATAGGTCGATAATTTTCAATTTTATAACAATTACTTTTGAATGTAAAATTTATTTTTATTTAGAAACATCGATTTTTAATTTTTTTTAGGTAGACAGTTGCAATTCATCCGAATTTTTAACTTCGAATTTTTAAAAATCAAACTATTTTTAAAGGTAGTCTACCATTGTTATTATTATGTTTAGTTATGTATGAGTTTAACTGATTTATAAAATAATAAAAAACTGTAAAAAAGGGATTTTGTTTTACTTTATTAATGCATTTTAGTAAAAAAGACCGATAATTTTTAAAAATCAATAAATATTGTTTCTCTAATCTATCTTTGTTCAAAATTTGGTGAAATTTACTAGTTTTGTTTTCACTGACTTCTGAACATTAAAACAAATTCAAGACAGTGTATTCTGATAAAACACAAACTTGCATTTGACTTATTTTTTTGTGTTTTTCAAGTAGGCCTAGGTAATTTTTAATACATTCTTAGATTGTCAGTAAAGAAAGAAATTTTAATACTGAAATACTAAAATCTGAATTATATTTCGTTTAAAGAAAATTTGTTTTTTTTACAAACAGTTGTTTTTTTACCACCCTGTGCAAGTACCAAAATGGACTTCCTAGTGGTGACGGGCGTGCTCGTGCTGATCATGCTCTTCCTGATCGTCCAGTTTTTCTTTTTCCCACAATTTCGAACCATCAGGCTGATGAACAAACTGCCCGGCAGCACTTCCCTTATTTCCGACGCTTGGGAATTGGCGACAACTAAACCAGAAGGTAAGAGTTTATTTCTTTTATTTAACGGTTTTTTTCAAAGTAGCTTCTTAACGATTTTTATCGATTTTTACTCAAATTTAGTCCATACGTACCACAACAAAACGCATTTATCATGAGCTCTCTTAAAATATCGGCATAAATTTTCAAAATCAGTCGAACAGATTTTGTTCAAATTTAGGTTTATATTTGAAAATAAATAACTCGCCAAGGAAATTTTCCTACTTAGGAATAAATCGGGGGGGGACAAATCCTAAGCAAAACCTGATGTACCAGTTTCAAGAACTTTGACAGATTTTTTGGATTTTTGTCGCAGTTTTCACACCGGATTTTTGTGTGGAACGAGAACGTGTGTATTTCCTTTTACACAAATGATTTGCCTTCTCACTACGCAAGGTATATAGAAAGTATTATGTTCGTGAAACAAATTAATAAACTTAAAAATGTGTTCCGATATAATGATAATCGCGCACGCATCTGTCTCGCTGTCTTGGAAGCGAATTGCCAAAAGTTTTTAATCATAACATTTTTTCTGAAATTATATTTCACCATCATAGCCAGCATTAAAACATGCATACATTAGCATTTTAAATTGTATTAAACGTACGAAAATTGAACCTGACCGCCGTCAAATTCGACGCATTTTAAAAACTAAAATATTTACTTTAACGCTGATTGCGATGGTGAAATTAGAGTTTTAAAAATGTTTAAGACAAAAAGTACCACAACAAAACGCATTGATCATGAGCTCTCCTAAAATATCGGCATAAATTTTCAAAATCAGTCGAACAGATTTTGCTCAAATTTAGGTTATATTTGAAAATAAATAACTCGCCAAATGTTAAATAAAAGAAATTTCCTGTTTAGGAATTAATCGGGGAGGGGAACAATAAATCCTGAGCAAAACCCGATGAACCAGTGTCAAGAGGTTTTTGGATTCCACGCCGGATTTTTGTGTGAAACAATTGAACATGAGAAAGTGTGTGTATTCCTTTTTACACAAATTATTTGCCCCTTCACTATGCAAGGTATATAGAAAGTAGTATGTTCGTGAAACAAATGTGAATAATAAACTAAAATATAAAACTTGAAAATTTGTTCCAATATAATGATAATCGCGGCACGCAGCTGTCTCGCTGACGTGATGGGAGCGAATTTCCAGAGGTTTTTTAATCTTAACCTTTTTTCACCATCGTTTAATTAACCTATAATTAGCCATCGTAATAAAATATGCATATATTAGCATTTTAAATTGTATTAAACACACAAACTGAATCTGATTGCGATTGTGAAATCAGATTTTCAAAAATGTTTAAGGCAAAAAGTTGTGATTTTTTTTAATGATTTTAAATTGCCGTCATTTTTAAAATGTTTAGTAAATTTTGCTGGTTTACTTGTACAAGCTATTACCAAAATCGATTTTTGTGCCAAGTTCGAATCAAATGTGACTGAAATTGCCAACGTGAGCGTGCCTAACACTGATTGGGACTTCGTTTTTTAAACTTTAACGGTCGGGAGCCGTCTTACATTTTGCGCTGCTGTTAAATTAAATTTCTAATTTTCAACGGATTTTGAACATTTATTTGAAATGGCTGCCATTTTGAAATTGTTAAACGAAATTTGCTGATTAATGAACTTTTTAAAGCTATTACCAAAATCGCTACTACTAAAATACACACGCGCTCGCACGCGCGCTCACGTTCCCAATTTTAGTCCGATTTGATTCGAACTTGGCGCAAAAATCGATTGTGGTAGTAACTTGGTCGAGTTCGTTTATACCAGCAAAATTCTTGTAACAATTTTAAAACGGCTCTAATTTGAAATATTTTTTTTAAAATAACTTTTGTCTTAATTTTTTTTAATCTGACAATTGTAAACATATTTATTTAAGAAATTTTATACAACGGGCAAATACTGCAACCATGGAGAATAAAATGAATGAGCCGCCTCGGTGGCCTAGTGGATAGCGTACTAGGCTTCCCGGCGAGGGCTTGGCATTTTCATATGCTATAAATCATCCCATCGTCTGCATTAGCCCAAGTGTGCACAATAGTCGGACGTTAAACACCAAAAAAAAAAAAAATTAATAAAATAAAAAAAAAGATCGTGGATGAAAATTATTTCAGTGGTTTAGGCTGGTAGGCATGTCAATATTCCAATTCAACATTTTTTTTTTATATTCTAACCGTTCTTGCAATTTAATAATTTTTAAGATTTTTTTTTTACTTTTGTGAAAAAAAGAACGTACTGCAACCGCGATGAATAAAATGTTCAAAATAATTTTTCAAGTAGTTCAGGCTGTAAGGTATGTCAGTGTTTAAAATTTAATTTTTCTCTTTTTTTATAATTTTGATAAAAATATAAATAATTGTATACGATTTATTTTACCATCGTAATCAAAAAACTGCATAAATTAGTATTTTCAAAATCCGATGAAATTAAAATATTCAAATGATTAGGATTATGACCTATACTTCCCGTCAGTGGCCTATTAACTCACCTCATAAAGGCTACCGCGGTTTCGAAACTGTAGTTTCATCTTCAGGCCGTGCAAAATGTTAAATCCCTCCGTCGAGTCGTCACAAAGTCAAACAAAAACATTAAAACATTGTTTGACTTTGTGACGACCTCGACAGAGGGATTCAACATTTTGCATGGCCTGAAGATGAAACAATAGTTTCGAAGCCGCGGTAGCCTTTATGAGGTGAGTGGATAGACCACTGACGGGAAGAATAGGTTATAATCCTAATCATTTGAATATGTGGTCCGGTGGCTATGTTACAATAATAAAATATTTAATTTGACGGCGGCCAATGTTCATTGTTGTATTTTCGATGTAATGTATAAGTTTACAAAATGTTAATATGTACAGATTTTAATGCTGATTATAATGAGCGAGAATTTCAAAAAAGGTTAAGACAAAGAACAATACATTTGGAAATTCGCTTCCATCACGTCAACGAGACAGCAACATGTTCCAACGATCGCGCAGCAATAAAGGCAGAAATTGTAAAAGTTCGAACGACATAGCGCTGAAAAGTAATTGCCTGGAGGTCAAAATCGGAGCCAATTTCCGTAGGTTATTTTACAATGGAAATTTCCTGATAATTGCTGTCGTAATTGGCTAGCCTGTGTTACATTACGCGTGCAATACGACTAAGAAAAAACGTAAGTGCTGTAGTGCAAAACACGTGTGATCCTTGTTTAACCTCTTTTGTAACGACCAATTACAGTTGAAGGTTTATACAGTTAGGCTTATTGATTATCGCTCGATAAATCAAACGATTTTTTTTTTAACAGGTTAAGTTTGTATATTTTTTTTTAACGTCCGACTATTGTGCACACTTGGGCTAATGCAGACGATGGGATGATTTATAGCGTATGAAAATGCCAAGCCCTGGCCGGGAATCGAACCCGGGTCCTCGGGGTGAAAGCCTAATACGCTATCAACTAGGCCACCGAGGCAAGTTTGTATACAGTGACGGTCAGAACTAAGCGACTCAACATTTTATCAACCTGACAGTAATTCAGCTGTTCGCGATTAGGCTTTTTTAATTTTTTATTAAATTGAATATTTGAATTAAAAATTTGGTACACTGATTCGAGTTGTGAATCTTGATCTTTAAAATTATGAGCGAAATTTTACACACACAAAATCTGATGAACTTACTTTTAAAAATTAGACATTTCCCCTTCATTGCCGATTTTCTAGTTTATTAAGAGGTTAAACAAAAACTTATAGTTTCGCCCACGAAAGAGAACACCTAACTTTATAACGTAACGTTCCAATTGATTATTGTACGGAAATTTCAGATGCATTAAAGGGTAAATGTACAGTGTAGCTTGTCCTGGATTTTTCGATATTTTTTACTAAAACGCTTTTATTACATGCCCAAAAGCAATAATCCGAAATATAAAAGCGAGGAAACATTTTTTATCGGTTTACTCGTTACTGACTTTCGCGCGGTAGCAATTTTGAGGTTATGTTGGTCACTTTTTCGATTTTTATCGTATTTCTCGTGGTGTCCGCGCTTTTACATTTTGGATTATTGCTTTTGGGCATGTAATAAAAGGTTTTAGTAAAAAAACATAGAATCCAGGACAAGCTACACTGCATATTTACCCAATTAAAGCGCGTTGTTTTGTACACAAATCTATGTTAATTCCGTTAATATATTTTCTACGACTAGCTACATAACTCGGTCAGTTTGTATTCTGTTTCACTGCTGTTCAAGTATATTGTGGTATAAACACTTAATGTTTCTGCTGAATATGAGCAATTTTTGACAAACATTGAATTTCTTTAAGCGCTCATTTCGTTACCAGTAACGTTATTGAAAAATTCTTTACCAGCCGTCTGTAATTTTGCAACAGTATTATCAAGACTTTCAATCATGTTTATAATTATTTTTAATTCGTAAACGTTAAGTTAATTAAACGAAATCTGAACACAGCGCACCGGGAGTACAGTCACTTTGCACCATTTGTAGACCTCTGGAGTTGTAAATAAAATTTAAAACGCAACTGTTGTCACGCTCTGCAGGTCTATAGCGTGAGCCACCCGACAGTACTTGGATAAGGTAGCCTACGTCAGTGCAACACAGTGGCGAGTGCTAAAATTACGCTGTAAAATTATGTCGTAAATTTACAAACGTCTTCAAGAATTATTTCAGTAAAGTTAGTAATAAAATTAGCACTGTTTTTAAATAAATTCTCCATAATTTCAATTTTTGTCAAAAATTGCTCAAATTCGTCTACATCATCATACTTAAACAGCATTACTGTGGAGTAAAAATTGACAAAGTTAACCTTCAAAGTATCTAGTAGCAGAAAACTGCGTGAAAATTGTGTTTTTCGGAATTTTTCTTCAAATGTAAAATCGAAGTTTGAAAATATATCAACGGGATTAACTTATATTTATGGAGAAAAGAACACCCATTAATTTGGTATAGGCCTATCTGGAATTTTTTACAATAACCTACTGGAACGTTATAACGTCCTAAACTCGTGTTTTCTTTCGTAGGCCCTACAATAACATGTTTTAATACATGCGATACAATATGTTTAATAGTGAATTTTCGTTGGATAAATGATCCAGGGAGCGGCCATTACGGTAAGACCTCTGGGATGGCTTGAGAACCAATCCTGACTAGTCTCTTTTCGAAAAGTTCATTAAAGTGTTATTTTAAGGCGAAAAACACATTGGGCTATTATCGACTCCTTAAATGTAAGTGTGAGTGTAAAGTGTTAAAGTCGTAAGTGTAGTGTTGTAAGTGTAAGTGTGTGTGTTAGACTCGGGTACCGCTAGAGACGTCTAAATCCTCTCAACAGGTACAGCTAGTCCGCACCCCTGCGGGTTCAATATATATACATTTTTTAATGAATTTTTCCCCGCAGGGGGGTGCAGACTAGCTGCACTTATTGAGAGAATTTAGACGTCCCTCGCGGTACCCGAGTCTTAATACACACTCACACTTTACACTCACATTTACATTTAGAGAGGCGGTAATAGCCTCAATGTGCTTTTCGCCTTAAAATAACAAACATATATATATATATATATATATATATATATATAGACTATATATTGATATTGATTATATTATATTATATATTTATGTATATATATTATATATATATATATTTATATATATTTATATATTTATGTATATATATATATATATATGTGTATATATATTTATGTATATATATAGATCAGCACAAAAATTAATTTTGGTAATAGTTTGTGTAAGTTCGTTACCCAGCAATATCCTACCGATAGTTTGAAAATAGCTGTCATTTTAAATTTAAAAAGCTGACATTTTTATCTTACATTTTCTTGAAAATCTGATTTCATAAAAAGTATAATTACATTAGCCTTTAAATTTCAATATCCCATTGAAAATAAACATGACGGTGGCCAGAGTTTAAATAACAACTATTATTTTATTACTGTTAGTGTTAACACTGTTACTTTTTTGAAATTCGTTTCCGTCTCCATCGCTTCAGCGATTGTTTCAAACATTCAGATTTGCTACCAACGTGAAATTTAGCTTAGGTACACGACAACGCAGCATATGATTTTCACTCGAAGCCACTAAAATGAGTCGTTCGCGAAAGAACGGTTCATAATGAATCAATTTTTTAACTGGTAGTGCAGTTCGTTTAATTCGTTCTTGCAATCAGCGCTCCTAACGGCTTCTAATGAAACTACAATACATCAACTGCAACAATGCGCAGAATAAACAAAAGCAACTATTACAGTACGTTATCCAAGTAATGCTTATTCAGCATACATGGCGCCTTCGAGTACAGTAAAGATTATACGATGCGTAAATTACGCCTTCATATTATAGTTTACATTTTGTTTATTCTACAATATTAGTGTTTAGTTCAGTAGTTCAACTCTACAATGACTCAGTTTACAGTAATCTACCAGTGTTTAGTTCAGTAATGCAATAGTTCGCGAACGAATGAAATGACCTACATCAATAACATTTCCCCTTACTATTGGCTTTCCTTGAGTCACTGTTTGTAAATTGTATTTTAATATTAAAACTTAAAGTTAATAATTAGGCCTAAAATTGAACTAGTTCGTTCACTGAACTAGAGTTTGAACTACTTCGTTTAAGTGAACTGTTCCGCCCATCTCTGCCACTAAGTACAGGCGCGTTACAGCTTGTAACGATAAAGAAATTTCAGTTATACATAAATATATATATATATATATATATATATATATATATATATATATATATATCTATATTATATATATATATTATATATATATATATATATATATATATATATATATATAATCCACACAAAAGCTACCATGGAGGGTATTTTGAAGGAAGAACGCAAAATCTTGAGGAAGATCCTTGGCCTGAGATTAACAGAAGAGGGATACAACTTGCGCTCCTGGAAGACCACAGAGAAGATACCGAACCTGGCAGCAGATATCAGAAAAGGAGGCTTCGGTTCTATGGACACATCAGTAGACTCCCAACAACGAGACTTGCCAACAGAATCTTTAAGTATATACAAGGTGTCAAATCAACAACGTCGTGGATCGCACAAGTCAGAATAGACCTGCATGACGCAGGAATAGACTCAACAGATGTTGAAGACAGGAACGCATACAGGAGAAAGATGCTCGGTTGGAAGGTCCCAGAGAATGAAATCCCAAAGAGAGCAGGGGTAAAATGGACGGAGGAGCGGAAGAGGATCCATGGGGACAGGATGAGGGAGGTGTGGAGGATTAGAAGGAACAAGACATGAGTCGGAGTGCTTTGCGTGATCCAACAGGGTCTATGCGCAGATAATGAATATATATATAATACCCTGAACTCACTTTAAATAAGCCGCCTCGGTGGTCTAGTGGATAGCGTACTAGGCTTTCACCCCGAGGACCCGGGTTCGATTCCCGGCGAGGGCTTGGCATTTTCATATGCTACAAATCATCCCATCGTCTGCATTAGCCCAAGTGTGCGCACAATAGTTGGACGTTAAACATCAAAAACAAAAAAATAAAGAAAGAAAACATCCGAAGCTGTAACCGTTTTACATTTTTACATGTAAAACATAAATAAAAAGAATTATCTCAATAAATGATCAATCTGTAAGAAAATTAAAGAAGAACCAGCAGTTCGCAGAGGAAGAGCAAACAAGTGACTTTTTATTTTTCTTGTTTAAACATTTGAAGAGAGAATTTTAACAATTTGAAGAAGGCAATAATTAAGCGATTACTTTGGTGAAGCAAATTAAATAACTCGACACTGCGCTGTAACCTACGTTTTGTTCATGATTAAACTTAATTCGATTTACAAAATTCCACCAGTGGTTTTAATCATCGGACTTGAGAGCGTAATTAATCAAAAACCTATAAACCTTGTTTTATAATCGGTGAACATTTACACAGGCTGTTTTAATACCAACCTAAATTTAATGTCATCATTTTATTTCGTAAATCACTTAAGTTATTAAGTAAACTGAAAAATTGTAGCACAGTATTTAGAATCTATTTGTAAGGTTCCATAGAGTTCACTCGTATTTTAACAAAATCAAGTGATTCTGTATGCCAAAGCTAACCGAGGCACAAACAAACTAAACATTGAACCCGAGATAAAATTAAATAAATAAATCAATAACTTTGGTAATCACGCACATATGTTACGATTTATTTACAAGATACATGACACACAGAGCTGACATTTTTAACATTGGTGGGCAGAGGAAGGTCGGGCATCTCGAAGCCCGATTGGATTTTAAAATGATTATTTATTTTATTAAATATATTGCTGAATTTTTTTTTTTTTTAACGTCCGACTATTGTGCACACTTGGGCTAATGCAGACGATGGAATGATTTATAGCGTATGAAAATGCCAAGCCCTGGCCGGGAACGAACCCGGGTCCTCGGGGTGAAAGCCTAGTACGCTATCCACTAGGCCACCGAGGCGGCTTATATATACGTATATGTATATATACATACGCTATAAAATCATCCCACCGTCTGCATTAGCCCAAGTGTGCACAATAGTCGGACGTTAGAAAAAAAAAAATATATAAATATAGAAGAGCCAAACCACTTTGGTTTAGAGAAACGGAGAAAGACATAACAGAACTGACACTATGCTCATGGACAGAACAGTCAAAACAGTAACCAAGGACAAGAAGCAACGGTTCCAAGGCAAAGTCAAATCCAAGCAAACGATCCAAATTTCTGACGAAGAATGAAAAGCAAGATCACAACGTATGTAACAATACTGGGCTACGAGGAAGGCACAGAACATTGAGAAGTGATTGATTTGGTGTACCCCAAAGTTGGGTGAAACAAATAAATATATATATATATATATATATATATATATATATATATATATATATACATATGTATATAAGGCCCTTTTTATAAAGCCGAAAGACATATGTTAAGATTTTGTCCAATTTAACTTACTTTCGTTAAAGACGTCGGGCTCTGATTCAACGTTGAGAGTGTCGTTTCTGTAGTTCCTGTAATACTGGCTGAACGGCAAAACCAATCATTTCACGGAATGATTTATAGCGTATGAAAATGCCAAGCCCTGGCCGGGAATCGAACCCGGGTCCTCGGGGTGAAAGCCTAGTACGCTATCAACTAGTCCACCGAGGCGGCTATTTTGCTGAAAATTACACGTTTACATATAGAACATTTACGGTGAAAACGTTTTAATTTCAAAGACAACGGCGTGCTAGTACTGTATTATTAATAAGTGTGTGTGTGTGTGTGTGTGTGTGTGTCCATTCGATGTACAACCAAATACTGTTACGGCACAGACATATCAAACTTTTAAAGTGAAGAAGGTCGAACAACACTTCGAAGCTGGATTTTGAAATTTCTTATTAGATATGTTTAAATTAATTATTTAGTTCGAAAATACGCCTGACATTATTTAGCGTTTTTTTAAAACTATTTAATTTAGAAACAAAAAGAGAACTATTGTAATTATTTATCTCATGCTAACAGATGTTTAGGCCTATTATTTTCCATAGGCAAGGCCGTGCGGGTTTTCCTACAATACCGATAAATGCTTGTTTTCGTTTTATTAGAACAATTAATAGCCTATTATGGTTCATGTTATTATTTATATTTATAGATCCTTCATTTCCCTCTAGAAAAAAAGTATTTTATTAATTTTTTTTTTTAATATTAACAATTTAAGTTGGCACCAAATCGTATTTTATTAGCATAATTTATAATACAGCAATAAAAATATTCATAATTGTAATTTACTTCACAATGAACGTTTGGGAATTATAAATTGTGAAAATAAGTTACATTCATAATTTATAATGTGTACAATATTATTTTTTTCGTAACGACCGTACTTTATGCCAGTTTGACTAATGAGGACGAGAAATCGGTGTTAATGGTAATGCCCGGGTGACCAACATATGCCGAGCGGAATGAAGGCACCGGAAGCGCAGTTCAGTCAGTTTAAAGAACGCTTCGTATTTTTTAAATATAATTATTTAGGCCTACAGTAATTGATTTAAAGAACTATTATGTTTAAAAAACATAACCTAGGTAACCAAGGTAACGAGAAATAATAAATATAGAGGCGTGGTGGGGGAAGCGGAGTCAGCGAACCTAATCTAGACAAGTTGACCAGCGATTAGGAATGGGCACTTCTGCTATTTTTACAAAATATCAACGAACTGTTTGTTGGAAAAAAAACTGTTTGGAAAAACAGGTTTAGAAAAATGAAACTCGAAGTGTATTAGCAGCTAAAACATAAGCACAAACGTTCAGTTTTCTAAGACTACTTATTCATTCCCATTACCACCATGTCCTTAACTGGTTTTGGGTGTAAAACATTTAGAAAAAATAATCCTTATAAGTGTAGTAATAATTAAATTACATTCTCAAAACGTAATATATATGTATGCCATTTTATATTTACAAAATGCAATGAGTTTCTAATAGAAGCATTTTTTTTTACTTAAAAATTAAATAGCCTTTGCATATTTACCGAAATGCAAACAATTTAGAATATTTTTAGTTGATTAAAAAATATTGATGATTGATGATAAATATAAAAAATACGTTTAAATAAAATTAGGTTATGTATTTACAAAATGTGAGATGTTACTGTCATATTTTTATTTGGGAGAAAGTAGGTTTTCATTTTTCAACACTGAAAAAAGTAACCTTAATAAGTACAATATAGTAATAAGAACATAGGCCAAATATGTTTAAATAAAATTGGCTCTATATAGTTACAAAATTATAGGCTATTAACATTAGCTTATTATAGGTTAATGATAGGTTATTAATGATAGTTTAATGATAGGTTTTTGCATTAGCAAAAAAATAAGTTTTCCATTTTACAACACACAAAAAATATAAAGTTTATTGTAATAACATATTTAACAAAACAAATGTTTTTAAAGAAAATTAGGTTCCGAGTAAAAATATAATGTAAGATGTTTGTAATATTTCCCATCACAAAAAACAGGTTTTTCACTTTTAAACACTGAAAAAAAAACACTAAAAAGTAGGTGGTGGAGAAGTCCAAACTGTTGTTCCTTGTTTAACAAATCACGATCCAGTACAATTCAAACTGCTAGTTTCCGTTTGGCAAAGCAGTTTGTTTTTCGTATATAGAAAAACAGTTTGTTTTAACAGTTTGGAGTTTTCTTACCCATCTCTACCAGCGATGCCGATTGACTCCGTTCAGCACATTTATGCTTTCAGTGGCCGCATGTATATTGAAAATAATATGTTCGGTTTTGAATGCATAGTCCAGTCCGCACTTGGTGACCACCTGATCTAAGACTAAAGCCTAACAGCAGTAACTGCGTCTCGAACTACCGGCCTCCAACCGGATAATGGTATATAACCCGAGGGGTTTCAGTTGTTCCAGAATCGGAGTTTTTGGAGAAATACTTTTTATTTAAGAGTTACTTTTGGCTCCTTCCCATTTATCTGTAAATAAAAGACAATTTTGTGCAATTGTAGGCTTAATACGATATCTACAGAACAATGTTTGAGATGCCACAGTTAGCCTGTAACTATTCTTAGCGTAAATTTTTTGAAACTTGCTAAAAGTGAAAGATATGTTATAAAACTGAGATTCACTTTCTTCGAATGGGTTTACGACATGACAAAGAATCCTGAAAATGTTTACGCTTCCTCGACGTGTGATGGTCGTTTATTTCTTTGCAGCAATTAAAAAGAACCACAGCATCGTCCAATCGTACGTCAGCACTACCAACTGTATAACGCCTGAAGCTGGCGGAAACAGGATTAGGCCTACTAACGTACAAGCAATAAAACTCAGTCGAAATTTTTTTATTTATAAATTATTGGCTAATATAATCTTGTTTGCATTCGGTCGCGGTATTTTAATGAAGACGAGCTCATTAATCGTGTATTAGAAAGTGTGGTGATTTTGGTGAAATTCTTTACTTGCCAGTCATTTGTGTCTTGTAAACTTTTAGGTTATGTTTGTTTGTGCTTGGAACTGTCTTAATTTGTCTGTAACTAATGTAACGCCGGTTTCGCTATGCAGTAAGGACCTGAAAACGCGATTGTCGTCTGTACGTCTCTTTTGCTTTTAAACGTCTGAAAATTACGAAACTTAACGGTTTTTAAGAGTTTTACAAAGGAAAAAAGTTTTAATACATTTTTAATTTCGAAATGTTTTTCAACTATTCTATTAGTTATGTAATAACTCAAACTCTACCAAATCCAATTATTTCCCCAAAAATTCCTGTTTTGGAACTACTGTTAAAAACACTGAAAAAGGGAATAATTATTCAAAATTGGTTTTTTATATTTCATCATAGCCTATATGATGAATCATAACTCAATTTTGTGTAATGAATTTGGAAAAAAAACAAAGAAGGTCAGAGTATTTTCTTTTTGTTTTTCCTGGTTAACTCTAAACGTATTTCCCTTTTTTTTTAAAGTAGCTACTCCGACTTGAGTTATGATTCTTTAAATATGACCAACTTTTGCCACTTCTGTTTTTACTGAACTGGCCGTAGTGCGAGTTAATTATTCTCGTTATCCCCAACAAGGACGGATTAAAGGGAGGACCCTCCCGAGACAAAAGAAATGTTTATCCTTTTTGACTTCCTCAAACTGGAAGTGTCGCAGCTTCTAGGCAAAGAGTCAAAGAGAAATCTGAGGCGTCCCAGGGTTCCTTATCCCGATCTCAACTTTGTACAACGTGAAATTTTGTGCATATGTACGTTTGTGCAATTTGTAACGTTGAGGGCGAGAACGGGGTTAATCAATTAGATAATTCACATTGAGTCTCTCTTCTTCTCTCCGTTGATTACAACCTTTCTCACTCTAAAATTGATCAAAACTCTTAGGAAATGTAGTGGTTTTAGTGAAATTCTTTACTTGCCAGTCATATGTATCTTGTAAACGTTTAGGTTATGTTTGCGTGTGCTTGGAACTGTCTTAATTTGTAACTAATGAACGTTGACATTGCAAATGTCGGTTTCGCTATGCAGTAAGGACCTGAAAACGCGATTGTCCGTCTGTACGCCTTTTGATAAACTGTTGTGGTACTTAACTGGACTTGGTTTGACTAATGAAGACGAGGGATCAGCGTAAGCGTTATGAACTGCGGCTATATATATATATATATATATATATATATATATATATATATATATATATATATATATATATATAGATAGATAGATAGATAGATAGATAGATAGATAGATAGATAGATAGATAGATAGATAGATATAGATAGGTATATTGAGAAGAGCGGAAGTTATGGAAGTTATTAGGCCGCCTCGGTGGCCTAGTTGATAAGGTACTGGACTTTCACCCCGAGGACCCGGGTTCGATTCCCGGCCAGGGCTTGGCATTTTCATACGCTATAAATCATCCCATCGTCTGCATTAGCCCAAGTGTGCACAATAGTCAGACGTTAAACACCGAAAAAAAAGGAAGTTATGTAAATGGAGCCAATATTAGCTAGGAATAACCAAAGAGCAATTGGCAGGAAGGAGGGAAAAAGCGATCTTAAAAAGTCAGGAAACCCAATTACAGTTTAGGGGAAAACGTCCACGAAACGTAGTATATTCGGAAGAACTCATACGATTAAAAAAATACTGGGAAGAACGCAGAAAAACCAAAAGACTTAATTAAATTGACTGTGAGTGCTCCAATGTGGGCTTAAATTAAAAAAAAAAAAATGGAGCCAATTTTGCAAAAGTTTTAAAAATTAGAAATCTAAAGAAATTAAGTGTATTTTTGCCTAAAATGTAGTCAGTTTTTTCACCTATTTTACATATGTTTAAAGTCTCAAACAGCTTAATAGTGCTAGTTTTTTAAGGTATTCCAAAAATTGTCATCACCAGGGAGGCCTCTCTTGTAAATTGAATCATCCAACCAACTGACCCCACCCACAAAATTGCATTAATCTGTCCACAATCAGACATAATATAACAGAGAAATTTAAAAAAAATAGCTTTAAGGTTAGAAGTGGAATAGCGATATGAAAACAACAGTTTTTTCGAACAAAGCCAGCCCGAGAGATGCGCACCAGTTCTGTCGCACAGGGCGTTGAGTAAAGAGAAGCCCTTAAAAAATATGTCAAAAATCTAGAAGAATCTGAGAAAAAATGAACGTGATAATTATACGAAAACGTATTGTCAATAATAAAAATTATTTTTTTTACGATAAATTTGAAATGTAAACAAACCATGTGAAAATTTCGAGTTGTGAGAACTTCACGTTTTGAAGCAACGTTAACTGTTCTGTTACGTCCTGACAATGAAAAACGGAGATGGTACAAGACCTAAGAAAAGCTCCTGTACTTTCTTCGTATTTATGTAAAAAGTCGATATGCACGTTTAATTATATATGCCTGATTACAGAAGCAAAATTGAATAATTTTTTGCAACTTTAAATCGTGGCTTAGTATTCACTAATATTTTCTATTCAAAATAAACCAGTTCAATCAAACACGAGTTACTTTTTTTTCTATACTTTACGTCTGCAAAAAAAAAATCAATAACATCGATGTTCTCTTTGTTTACATGTGTGCTTGTTGTTTTGCTTATCAGACCTTATCACGTCAAGCACGATTCATTTACGTATCATTTACTGTTGCCATGCTTTCGTGAACCTTGTCTTTGTTGTCGGACTCTACATGTAATGTGTTGGTGTTTATTAATGATAAACATTAGAGAAAAATTGAAAAACAATTTGAAGTTTGCCATTGTAATTATTATTTATTAATGGAGGCATTGAACATAAACGTACGAGAATGATAACCCTTATGAGAGGTGAGCGCTTGTTGCAGTGTTCAACTATAGTCAAATAAATAATAGTACTGTCTATTTTCTAAAATGTCTTTCCCTGTCCTTGCAGCGTTCGCAGCGGCGGATAGTCCAATTACTTGCATTTTAACGGCTAATATCAAGCACGATTTTCATAATGGTGGCTGTACTTCTAGGGCGGGGCCCTTAATTCCAAATTGGCCTTTGATTCTTTTCTTTGAAATTCATGTTGTCCTTTCTTTTTGGGGGGACAACAATGCCCCATTGTAGCCTACGCCACTGTCCCGAATAATTTTTGTTAGCTACTCGTATGTTTTCTTTTAATCCAATTTTCAGAAAATCAGATTTTAACATTTTTTTTTCAAAAAAAGGTTTTAAAATTAAATTAAATGGTGTAAGAATACCGGTTAATCAGGCCTACATATCGAATTTTATCAAAAGTGATCAATAGTTCAGACCCTGAATACAAGCGGACAAAAGTACAGCCACCATTTAAAAAGCGTATTAGCAGCTGAAGTCAAGAAATTGGACTATCTGTCGCTACGAACGCTACAAGGTCAGGAAGTGGAAACATTTGGAAAAATAGACAGTACTGTTATATACCTAACTGTAGTTGAACACTCTGCCGCAAGATGCCACTAGCATTGTTCTCTCCTAAGGGTTACCATTCTAGTACGTTTGTATTCAATGGTTTAGTCTTCAACGATGTGCAGTTATTCGGACGGACAGAAGTCCAAGTAAAAACAACTTTTCTAACTCTTGAGTACTAACAAATATAATTCGGGAGATAAATCAAAAATCGATTTTTCGCTATCAAAATACTATCTGTTCTAATGAGAAAGTAAAAATTTGGTTCAAAAATAAGTTTCTCCAATTCCTTAAAGCATGTCTTCTTTAGTGTCATGTTAAAGATGGCCATTATTGATTAATACTATGTATCAAGTATTTACATAGTGCCTATTTTGTTTTCCATTAATCAATGCGGTGGTAAAGTTCAAAAAAGTTGGTGAACAATAAATATTAGTTGAACAATAACATTAGGTGAACAATAAATACGTCGTATATGAATACGTTATATCTTATTCAGGTCTCTATTTCAAAAAAACATGGTTTTGTCTAGGAATATGTGCGCTGACCGATTTAGACAAAAATTGAATAGCCTATTTTTCGCGTATGCTATTTTGGAATAATTATTTTAAATTTTCATAAAATTGCAACATAGAAACTTCTTTTTAGAATAAAAACTCAAAACTTAACAAAAACCGACTTCGAAGATTTTTTAAAATTTATTCCACGAGTAATCGAACGAAACATTTAGGCTAAACGATTTTAGGCCTTCCGACGACATAGCTTCTACCAAACCACGTTAAACTTGGATGTGTGAATGCGTTTATCACCGGATGTTGCGAAGTTCTCTTAGGCGTACAACGCAACAGTAAAAGTTGGCAATCAGTAGCCTATGAAGAATGTAGGGTAACTATGAGGAGACTCTGGTTATCTCGCAGGACGAGGTAGGTGACAAGAGTAGTGAAGCAACAACAGACAAGTGCTTACAGGATGGAACAAGTCGTGTGATGAAACATTTTTCAACGGAATGTATCTGTATTTGGAAATTTTTGAAAGCCTACTTAGCCCCGCTTCATATTTTTTTTATATTTCGATCACAGTATTACAAAAAATTAATAGCGGTTCTTGTCTAAATCCTTCGTATAATTTGTTTTTAATTTGAAAACCAATAACATTTCAAAGTTAGGAACAAATTACACTATCGAAGATTTTTGGTAAATATTTGATAAAACTTTGATAATATATCTTGTACAAATATAAAATATTTGTCAAAGTTGTATCAAATAATACATATTACAATTATATTTTCTTTAATCAGATGTGTCATTAACTACGGAATATTTTGGAGTGTTTTGTAACACAAATAACGTTAGCAGCTTGCTCACGTCACAATTAATTACTTAATTAAAAAGCGCAAAAGTCAGTATGCAGCAAGAGAAGTTTAAGTTGTACAATGAAATGATTGCAGTTAATGAAAATATTTTTGAAACAACCAACTAAGCCTCATGCGTCAGCACAAGAGACAGTTTAGTAGTCAGTCTAAAGAATTTACTATTTTAATTCTTCTGAATTCTAGAATTAGTTCTAAACAAAGAAGTTAGACACGTATAGCCAATTTTATAATTCATATTTTGCAAGACCGAATGATTTAAAATATCAGATATCGTAACTTTAAATTGGACATACTTATAACATACCTATAGGCCTACTTTTCTACTAACAACGTTATACATTTTGGAACTGCAGTATCAATTTTAAGCGTATCATTTTTTTTACAGAACTACATGATAATATTAATAAAATGTGTCTTTACAGCTTCAAAAGTCAGTCAGTTTTGTCATCGTTTTTAAGTAAGCCTATACAACGGAAGGAACAAAGTCCAGTTAAGACAGAAAACAATATTTTGAGGTTATTACAAACGTATATCGAAAATCTTTGCCAAATATTACAACATGTTAAATACTTACCAGAGTTTGATAAAAGGGTTGGTTTATCAAAATAGCGTCAGTTTCATTTTATCAAAGATATGATCGAAGGACATGGTTCGACGGTTCAACGGAACCATATTTGCCCTTTCTTTGATAGTGTAATGAGGCCCTTATATAAATATATTTGTGGCTATATATATATATAGCCTATATATCACAAAAATCAGACACTACAACACAGTCATAAAACCGGAGGTATTATATGCAAGCGAGACGCTAGCACTCCCCAAAAGCTACCATGGAGGATATTTTGAAGGAAGAACGCAAAATCTTGAGGAAGATCCTTGGCCCGAGATTCACAGAAGATGGATACAAGTTGCACTCCCGGAAGACCACAGAGAAGATATCGAACCTGGCAGCAGATATCAGAAGAAGGAGGCTTCGGTTCTATGGACACATCAGTAGACTCTTAACAACGAGACTTGCCAACAGAATCCTTAAGTATATACAAGGAGTCAAATCAACAACGTCGTGGATCGCACAAGTCAGAATAAACCTACATGACGCAGAAACAGACTCAACAGACGTGGAAGACAGGCACGCATACAGGAGAAAGATGCTCGGTTGGAAGGTCCCAGAGAATGAAATCCCAAAGAGAGCAGGGTTAAAATGGACGGATGAGCGGAAGAGGATCCATGGGGACAGGATGAGGGAGATGTGGAGGATTAGAAGGAACAAGACATGAGTCGGAGTGCTTTGCGTGATCCAACAGGATCTATACGCAAATAATAATAATAATACATAATATATATAATAAGTTATCCAACCGGATTTATTGGGAGGTCTGAATGTGAAAAAATTCGTTTAATGTTTTGCACTGTTTATTATTTTCTTCATTAAGTCTTTCAATTCTTGATTTGTCCTGACCCTCTTTAGTCCCAGTTCCTGACTTTCCTATCTCATACTTCCAGCCTTTTTTCTGTTTCACGTTGGTATGTTGTATAATATTTGCTAATATGCCGGTTGGTTTCAGCACTTTCTCGGCAGTTTATTTTCTTTCTTAGCTTCCTATTGACTGGTTACCGCTCTTGTCTTGTCAACAACACATTAGAAAGTCTAGCCTAAGCCTTATATTGCAATTAGATAATTGTGATAATGATCTTATTTCTTCAATAATGAACCGTGTAGTTCTTCCAGTTAGAAATAAATTACAGTATGTAATTAATTGTAACCTATAACGGGTCATATTACAGTCAAGTATATATGCCTAATACCACCAATCACTTCCTGTTGGTGATTACATCGATACATCCGGCCTTGATCTAATAAAAGGAAAACGTTTACTTGCTACCGACATCTGATAGGCGCAATTATCACAGACAGTTCGAACCGATCAAGGTCGAATTTCGGTGTTTACCTTTGGCGGACAATTTGACAACTAAATCAGTTCGTGAACTTAAGTTGCTGCACTTCAGAGGTTGACCTTCCTATAAATATCAGTGAATCATTATAGGAATAAGTGTTTGGTTCAATGCTAAACCTAAACGTTAGCGAGTTAAGGTTGTTGTTTCGAAATTTTTTTTGAAGTTATTTTGTAAGCGTATGAAACATTGGTGCTTAATGTTGTGCAAAACTCTCTTAAATTCAGTTAAATGATTTCAAATAAGTCACTTAACCTTAAATACCAAATCTCAAACCCCCCAGTAAAACGAAATTCGACATTGGTTAAAACCTAATTTCTCCTAAGAATTTCGGCTCAAATGATTTTTCTTAAATACGCAGATTCATAACTCAGGTCAGAGTAGTAAATTGGAAATTTAACTAAATTAGTTCTACTTTTTTTTATTATTGTCGATTTCCCGTGTATTATTATTAGTAGACCTCGCAGTATATCCTCAACTAATACACAGCACGCTCGACGACAGCGCTCGTACGTTTTTCCGCTAATTGAATCGGAAGCCGTAATACTGTACTTAAGTAAAATGTTAATGGACCAACTTTATTGGAAATTTTACGCTCATTCTCCGTGAAATGATTGGTTTTGCCGTTCAGCCAGTATTACAGAAACTACAGAAACGAAACTCTCAACGTTGAATTGCCCGACGTCTTTAAACGAAAGTAAATGGGACAAAATCTTAACATATGTCTTTCGGGCTTTATAAAAAGGGCCTTATATACATATGCATATATATATATATATATATATATATATATATATATATATATATTGTGTTTAACGTCCGACTAGTGTGCACACTTGGGCTAATGCAGACGGTGGGATGATTTTATAGCGTATGGAAATGCCAATCCCTCGCCGGGAATCGAACCCGGGTCCTCGGGGTGAAAGCCTAGTACGCTATCCACTAGGCCACCGAGGCGGCTTATATATATTTATATTTATATTTATATTTATATTTATATTTATATATATATATATATATATATATATATATATATATATATATATATATATATATATATAACGCCGCCTCGGTGGCCTAGTGGATAGCGTTCTAGGCTTTCACCCCGAGGACCCGGGTTCGATTCCCGGCGAGGGCTTGGCATTTTCATACGCTATAAATCATCCCATCGTCTGCATTAGCCCAAGTGTGCACAATAGTCGGACGTTAAAAAAAAAAAAAAAAATATATATATATATATATATAAGAGTTTTAACTTGGATTATACTCGTACCTCAAATTTAAATCAAAAAAATTACTCAGTGTATTTCATATGTCGATTTGTTTGCAGCGGTGGTGCTTATTGCCATTGAATATAAACGGAATAGACGTATAGCCACCATTATAAAAAAGTGTGCTCGATATTAACGGCTAAAGTCCAAGTAATTGCACTACCTGCCGCTACGAATGCTGCAATGACAGGGAAGTGGAGACGTTTTGACATAATAAACAGTTCTATTGTCTATTTAACTGTAGTTGAACACTTCGCTGCAAGATGCCACCAGCAGCGAGCGTTCACATAGTTCCCATAATGGTTATTATTCTAGTACGATCAATGCTATTAGCGAATATTACTCTTTTCCCTCCATTGCTACAGATTGAGATTAAGCTACTTACTGATCAGTAACTCAGGGTGTTGTTACAGTGGCGCAGCCTAGCGTTGGAAGTGAAAAGCTTCTCCGATCTAATATACAGTATGGATGTATACAATAATATGGAAGTACGAGGTGTGTTCAGAAAGTAACGAGAATTTTTAAATTTCACGGGCTTGGAGAGTCTGAGTGTCAAACATTTTTTTTATTATGTTGGTATACATGCCCTTCAAATATGATAAAACTTTCAGCTGTTTTCATTGTTGACTTTGTCTGTGATAGCCACTAAGTTTAGACGTGTTTTTATTAGCTCAGCGATTTTCGTTTGTTCAAAGAAATGGATCAAAGAATTTGTATCAAATTTTGCGTAAAAAATGGAATAAAGTTAACAAAGTGTGTGAAATGTAAACAAAGGCCTATGGTGAGTCTGCTATGAGTAAAGCAAGAGTTTACGAGTGGTATAAGCGTTTCCAAGAAGGTCGTGAAGACGTTGAAGATGATGAACGCCCTGGACACCCCAGCACATCAATAACCGATGAAAACGTGGAAAAAGTGAAAGAAATGGTTATGAACAATCGCCAAGTCACAATTAGAGAGGTCGCTGATGATGGCATATCGATTGGATCATGTCATGACATTGTTTCCAATGTTTTGTGTATGAAACGTGTGGCAGCAAAATTCGTTCCAAAATTGTTGAATTTTGAACAAAAACAGCGGCGAATGGAAGTTGCTCAGGAGTCACTAAATGAAATAAACGACGATGCAGAATTACTGAAACCTATTGTAACAAGTGACGAAACATTTTACTAATATGACGTCGAAACTAAGGCTCAATCATCCCAGTAGAGGTATTCTGGCTCGCCAAGACCGAAAAAGGCTCGACAAGTGCGGTCGAACGTGAAGGTTATGCTCACTGTGTTCTTCGATATTAATGGCATAGTGCATCATGAATTCCTGCAACCAGGTGAAACGGTCAATAAGGAGTACTACCTACAAGTTCAACACCGTTTGCGTGAAGCAATCCGAAAAAAACGCCAGGATCTGTGGAAAAACAATTCATGGCTTTTGCACCACTATAATGCACCAAGCTCACACTTCATCGCTTGTTTGTGAATTTTTGGCCAAAACCAGTACTGTAACGATGCCCCAGCCTCCATATTCGCCAGACATGGCTCCGTGTGACTTTTTCCTATTTCCAAAAATAAATAGAACCTTAAAGGGCCGTCGTTTTACAGCCGTAGATAAGATTAAAAGCTCATCGTTGAAAGAAGTAAAGGCTATCTCAAAGATCGAATTTCAGAAGTGTTTCGAGGATTGGAAGAAGCTCTGGCACAAGTGCATAATCTCCAATGGGGACTATTTTGAAGGCGACAACATCAATGTAGAAGAATAAATAAATATTTTGTTCAAAAAGTTAAAATTCTCGTTACTTTCTGAACACACCTTGTAAGCGTTCTCAATACCGTATTCATTTTTCTGTACTGTATTACTAGCCAAGCCACAAACCTTAACTTAACACGTTCACGAGGACGGCCGTTTTTAAGTCACAACATTTTGTGTTTGGGTAATTAACATGAAATCTCATCTATAGACGTAACATTGTTAGAATATGTAGAACAACATTTTAGATGATATTCAACCGGAAAAAATAAATTCAAACCGGGTATTCTAAATATTTTGGTTTTTTTTTTGTTATTTTAAGGTGAAAAGTACATTGAGGCTATTATCATCGCCTCCATAAATGTAAGTGTGAATGTAAAGTGTTAAAGTCGTAAGTGTAAGTGTGTGTTAGATTCGGGTACCGCGAGGGATGTCTAAATCCTCTCAATAGGTTCAGCTAGTCTGCACCCCTCTGCGGGGTTATATATTTAGAGGTTATGTCCTTGCGTCGTTGGTGGCACACAACGCCTGTTTCTAAACCATTTCTATAGTAGCGTCACTGGTGGCACATTGTTACTGATCCGTACACACATAAAATTTCAAGTAAAAGACTCCATAAGTTATATGATTTCTTCTTTGATGTCTTAGTGTTATAATTGTCATTAAAAATATGTTATAATTTTGAATGTGTTTTCATTTCAGTTTACCAATAAAAGTCACCAGGATAAAGAAAAAAAAATCAGTAGGCCAAAATATAATATTACTTCATTATATTTAAAATGAAGTTTAAAAATTAAAATCATGTTTCTTAAAATGTCTATTGAATTTAAATTTGTTATTATTTTAAATTACCTATAAAGTGTGCCGGGGTAAAGAAACAAAAAATACAATAGACCATAATCTAGTCCAACTTAGATTACTCTAGCGTACTTTAAAATGGTCGTACAACACAATTCTAGGCATCAAATATAGGCTTCATTATAAATAAGCCCATATGAAGTAAGAAAGGGAGTGCGTCACTCGTAGCCTATTTTGAAGACGAGCGTGCGTCATTGGTGACACATCGTCGCCTTACCGACAGTTGCCGCGTGTGTCACTAGTGACGCACGTTACCGTGAACGTGTTAAGCACCTCACATAAGCACACAAACAATAAATAGCAATAAGATAGTATCAGTAAGGGAGTGATGGCAACCGTAACTTAAAACCGATCACTGTTTATTCTCGATCCAATTACTCTGACGGTATATTCGGACTTTCCTCGAAAGAGAAGAGGTCCAGAAAGATGTTCTTCTGGGCGGTGTAGGGCTAGACGTAGCTTCACTTCTAAACCCAACATCAAGTTACGAAAGCACGTTACATCGCTCGTGCAATAAATACCAATCCTACATTAACCTTGACAATATACTGTATTTACTTTTAAAGGAACAATATGTATTCATGAAACAAACTTTACAACAAAAATAACATCCGTTATGCGAATAACAAGTTCCTGGTTCGTATTTTTACGTTTGGTGGTGATTTTCGTACACAAACAAAGAGAGTTTCAATGTTAATGGTGTTAGGCCTACTTATATTTTAGCATAAATTTATATTAATTACGTTTTAACTTTTTGTAAAATGTATTGATTAAAAAAATGTACCTGTTTATTTTAATTTTTTCCCGATATAGTCTTCAGTCGTAAATTTTGTCATGGTCTTCGTGGGCAAGGAGGAAGTGTGTTTGTTTTTACTAGCCAAAATTCTAGAATCGTTAAAAATTTCTCAAAATGATTTTTTGTATACATATATTCTGGATCGTTTTTCAAACAATATTCAAAGTTTCGTCTGTCTGTGTGTCACACATTTTGTAGCACGATAACGTAAGAAAGGACCAATAGATTGACTTAAAAATAACACTAAACCAAAAAAACTGCTTGGAATAGTAATTTATTGTTTTTCAGCATTGTTGCTCGTATGTTCAAAAGGGAGGGGTCAAGGGGGGCGATTATTTCGAATAAAGTATTACATTTTTATGAAATTTGCTCTGAATCAGAATGTGCCATTGGATAAGCAAAAAACCGTCAATGTTTTGGCTTGAATCTGATTAAGACATTTAGGGTATAACACAAATCGAAAATTTTATGCTGAATCGGATTATATAACTTAAACATTTTGTTTTTAATTTAGGGCTTTTAAAGGACTAGAACTGTTAAATTGTGGAATTTTTTATTTGAATCTGAATAGGGTTATCAATTAAATAGGAAATTCCCCATTGACTCCAAATATGTCATTAAAATTGTACCTTTTTTAGCTTTGAATGGCTAATAATAGGCTGCTTTTACGAAGAAGTAAACACATTTCATAAAATTTCTTGTTGAATTTTAAATTGTTTACGTAGAAGTTATGAATCTTCAAAAAGAAATTTAACATTTTATTGGAAAAGTAAAAGATAGTTACAAGATATGGGCAAACTCACCTTCATGCCAAAAATTTATCGAAATTGGCCAATTCGTTAAGAATTATACACAAAGACGGACAGACATGAGATATTTTTTTATTCATGAGACCTGAAAACAGATATATCATTGAATGTAAACGGACCAGAAGTACAGCCACCATTATAAAAAGCGTATTCGATATCAGATGCTAAAGTGTTCGATATCAGATGCTAAAGTCCAAGTAATTAGACTATTACTTGGGACAGTGGTGTAGGATACAATGGGGCATTGCCCCGGGTCGCCCAAAAAGAAAGGACTAAATGAATTTCAAAGGAAAAATTCAAAGGCCAATTTGGAATTAAAGGTTCCCATCTAGAAGTACAGCCATCATTATAAAAAGCGTATTCGATATCAGATGCTAAAGTCCAAGTAATTAGACTATTACTTGGGACAGTGGTGTACTATACAATGGGGCATTGCCCCGGGTCGCCCAAAAAGAAAGGACTAAATGAATTTCAAAGAAAAAATTCAAAGGCCAATTTGGAATTAAAGGTTCCCATCTAGAAGTAAAGCCATCATTATAAAAAGCGTATTCGATATCAGATGCTAAAGTGTTCGATATCAGATGCTAAAGTCCAAGTAATTAGACTATTAATTGGGACAGTGGTGTACTATACAATGGGGCATTGCCCCGGGTCGCCCAAAAAGAAAGGACTAAATGAATTTCAAAGAAAAAATTCAAAGGCCAATTTGGAATTAAAGGTTCCCACCTAGATGTATAACCATCATTATAAAAAGCGTACTTGATATTAGTCGTTAAAGTGCAAGTAATTGGTTTACCTGCCGCTACGAACTCTGTAAGCTGCAAGGACAGGAGAAAGATGTTTGAAAAAATAGACAGTACTATTATCTATTTAACTACAGTTGAACACTGCCGCAAGATGCCACCAGCAGCAAGCGCTCACATATCTCATAACGGTTAGGAAAAAAGGAGTTAAAATGCAGTTTCTAAGCACTTCCAAACAAAACGTATGGATTACTTTGCCACAAAACGTCCGGTTCCTGTTTGAGAACAACAGACAACGACCGAACTGCAATATATAAAATATGTAAAAAAAGCTCACTGTTTTCAGTGTTTATTTATTAGGTTCTAAAGATTTTCTCAATAATTAATTTTACAGTATTTTTGGCGATACGACAGTATTTTTTCAAGCCTTATTCAGTAACGTATGACAATTAAATTGGCATTACAGGCCAAAGAAGCAGAATCTTGTAAACCGTAGATATAATCATGGTCTCTTAATTGACTTTAAGCTTGTTTCAATATAAACAAGCTTTTCGCGGTACTAACAGTGTCGACTTTGAGAACAGGATCAAAATGTATAGTCATCAATGTATGTTACTAGCTGACAGCTGCCTGACCTTGAAGTAATTTGGTTTCGTCCATAGCCAGTATACATTGGATGAGTGGCAGGTTAGGTTGCACTATGATTTAAGCGCATGTCAACAAATCAATTCGCGGACTACAGTATCCGGTCAGAGACAGGCATTGTTAGTTGAGAGTTTAATATCCCAAGGTCCAACCAACAATGACTTTAAGCATCTCAGTTTAATCGATACGATGAATTTCATCCAAGCGCTCGGAAACTGGTATTTAGCACTTTTCACAATTGCGAACTATATTCTTCCCCTCACGTAAGAAGAGGATAGACTATAATATCAAACGATAAATGGTACAATAAGAAATTTAGTCACTAATAATTACTTATTATATAGAGAGAAATTCTCGCTAGTAATGTTACAATATTATCAAATTAATTATTAATATAAATAGTATTCATTTTTAATTGATTTAATTTTAAATGTTAAAGTATCATTTTGGAATTTAGGAAGAATCCTTTTTTTTAGATAAAAAAAGAAGGATTCCTACATTAATTATGAAACCATGCATATTTTTTTATAAAAGAGATGTGGAACAGGAAGAAAACTTGAAAAATTATCTATGATATATATATATATATATATATATATATATATATATATATATATATATATATATATATATATATATATATATATATATAAGGATACATGTATCAAGTCAGTGTACAAAATTTAAGTAACAGTAAACATAAAAAGAAAATAGATGTGATGAAATTATGGTAAGCTTGAAAAAGATGTACTTTTAACTGTAAAGAAATTTAGGGTGCGATAATAACTCAGCCAAATGAAAATAAACCCTGACCGCCGCAAATTTTGTTGGATTTTCTCTCAGAAAGTATTTTTTTTCAAATTTGGCATACTGGTTTCAGTTACAAATATTTTCATAACGACCAAGATTGTAGCCGATATATTTAGCCAAAATATTACGACCGATTTTGAAAAATTACGTTGATAGCTGCCAATTTTTGTATAACTAGCCATACGAGTGTGTAATGTTTGTGTGCTGTCTGTTTTCTAAAAGTTTAAAGCTATTCGAATGTCAAGTGATAAAACCGCACGGTAAGAATCATACGCTGTTACTTAACCAAGGGTCATGCAGTTGCATATGTCATTAAAATAATTCGAAAGTACCAACTTCGAATAATTCAATTTCCCAAATTATAGAGTTGGCCCGCGCGTCGAAACAAGCGCTATGGCAACCAGGCCAACGTGTCTTAACTTGCACACAAAATTATGGCTTCTGAACCCGTATACGGGGGAGACACGGATATGTAGCCTATTGCTGTTAACGATCCGATTTTGATGAGAATTATGGCCAAATCTGAGTAACTACATCAAGTATGTGCTGACATAACCACTATGAGAAGAGAAGCTATTGGTGGAGACTGTGCAGTAGCTTGATTTAGTGTTTTTACATGATAAATTGTACGCGTCTTTTATGAAAGAAAGTGTGTTTTTATCTCCAAAGCACGTTAACCACTCTTATCAACTTGAGTGGATCTAATGATGTCCACTGAGTTGCTCTCACCTGAACTCTGAAAGGCCGGTTTTTTACCTATAGCTTCAACTAACCTTGACAAACTCTCTTATGGAGATCGTAATTATTGTTACTGTACAATGTGATCCCTAGTACTACAGGAGACCTGCTGTGTAATCCAATAAACGCACTTTAGAAGTAAAAATAAGACTGACATCATCGTAACACTCAGTGTTTGTAGGACTGTACCATCAGAACACTCGGTGTTTGTAGGACTGATACCGTCGGAACACTCGGTGTTTGTAGGACTGATACCATCGGAACACTCAGTGTTTGTAGGACTGATACCATCGGAACACTCAGTGTATGTAGGACTGTACCATCAGAACACTCGGTGTTTGTAGGACTGTACCATCAGAACACTCGGTGTTTGTAGGACTGATACCGTCGGAACACTCAGTGTTTGTAGGACTGTACCATCAGAACACTCGGTGTTTGTAGGACTGATACCGTCGGAACACTCGGTGTTTGTAGGACTGATACCATCGGAACACTCAGTGTTTGTAGGACTGATACCATCGGAACACTCAGTGTATGTAGGACTGTACCATCAGAACACTCGGTGTTTGTAGGACTGATACCGTCGGAACACTCGGTGTTTGTAGGACTGATACCGTCGGAACACTCGGTGTTTGTAGGACTGATACCATCGGAACACTCGGTGTTTGTAGGACTGATACCGTCGGAACACTCGGTGTTTGTAGGACTGATACCATCGGAACACTCGGTGTTTGTAGGACTGATACCGTCGGAACACTCGGTGTTTGTAGGCCTGATACCATCGGAACAATCAGTATTTGTAGGACTGATACCGTCGGAACACTCGGTGTTTGTAGGACTGATACCATCGTAACACTCAGTGTTTGTAGGACTGTACCATCAGAACACTCGGTGTTTGTAGGACTGATACCGTCGGAACACTCGGTGTTTGTAGGACTGATACCATCGGAACACTCAGTATTTGTAGGACTGATACCATCGTAACACTCAGTGTTTGTAGGACTGTACCATCAGAACACTCGGTGTTTGTAGGACTGATACCGTCGGAACACTCGGTGTTTGTAGGATTGATACCATCGGAACACTCTGTATTTGTAGGACTGATACCATCGGAAAACTCAGTGTATGTACGACTGATACCATCGGAACACTCAGTATTTGTAGGACTGATACCATCGGAAAACTCAGTGTATGTACGACTGATACCATCGGAACACTCAGTATTTGTAGGACTGATACCATCGGATCATTCAGTGTTTGAAAAGATGTGGAACCAACTGGAAAACTCTTTCCAACATTTCTTAAGTAGGGAATTTAATCATTGCCAAATTTTTCTTGAGGTATTTACAATACCCGGCCTCGTAAGTTTTAGCTTTCCATTCCCGGTTCCCTTGGGTGTTCATGTAGAAGTTTAGTTTCAGTATTGTGACTGGCATCTGTGAGCTCACTTAAATGACAAAATTGTCTGTCTTTGAGGCACCTAGAATTGTTGAGAATTTTTTGCCAACTCTTTTGCAGTCAATAAGCTGCCTCCGCCGGAAATATCATGTTTACTGAAATAGTATAACAAAAAGTAATATAATAATGCAACATTACTGGCTGTCTCGCTGTTGTAAGAACGAATTTCCCAAAAATTAACAACATTAGGCTACATTCCGGTGCACGAAATGACATTGACATTGCCCATTTAGTCACTGATTAAGTGCTTTGCAAGTAGAACTAGTAAACCAGATAATTGAGGATACAAGATATATTTGGCTCTGGTTGGTTCTCTGTAAGACAGAACATTATTTTTGATGTGTACAGCTGCGTGCACCCTACGTTCCCGAGCGTTTCATGGAACTTCGTTGTGAGCTAGTGGAAGTTTTTTTTATCCAAGAACCTTCAACGATCCGTATGCGAGCTTGAACTAGTGAACGATTTTTGTGACAGCCAGTTGAGAAGCTGCCGTAGAAACAGCATATGAAAATTTAGTTATAGTTGAACTCAGTGGCGCTGCGTTTGTGATTACAATATCTGTATTCATGAAAAGAAGAAAAAACCGCGTCGTTGATGCCGAACAAACATGTATACAAAAAATAGACTGGATTTAAAGGCACAGTGTATGATTGGGAATTGCACAAATGTTTCCGAGTGATTTTGAAGATCTCATTAAACGAATGACATTACGAAACGATGCACACACAATTTTCTCGAGAAAAGAATGTCCACACTGCTACTCTGAATCCCTTTGACTTCATCCCTCGGACCAACTTCCTGTAAAACGGCTCGAGCGGGTTCAGGAATCACGAGTCATTGTCACACTGTCCATTCGACGCTCGGAAGCTGCCTGATAAATGTTCGCGAACCAGTTACGAGCTTATTGTATACGCAGCATTATATGAACAGAATGCAAACAGAAATATAATAAGCCGCCTCGGTGGCCTAGTGGATAGCGTACTGGGCTTTCACCCCGAGGACCCGGGTTCGATTCCCGGCCAGGGCTTGGCATTTTCATACGCTATAAACCATCCCATCGTCTGCATTAGCCCAAGTGTGCACAATAGTCGGACGTTAAACAAAGAAAAAAAAAGAAATATAATGTAAATTAATAGGTAAAGAAATACTGAAGCTTGCGTAGCTTACGAAAAATAAGTCAAATATTTTCCAATGAGGTCAGGCTGGGTAACCCACCTACATTTTATTTTTGAATGTATTAGATAAAGTGTTTGAAAAACTTTCGTACACTAAATTAAATTATGTAAAAAAAATCTAAATTAAAATGTAACCGTCAAATCGAATCATAAAGACAAGTTATTTATTAAAGCGAAGCTTTTAATATTAGCTTTGGTGAAAGGAGTGAAGAGAAAAAAAGTGTCCCGAACCTTTTTAATAAAACGGAAACGAGTACACTAATTTAGTCTCTCTATTTCTGTCTCTTATTCTTCCGCCTTTTCGGTAACGGTACACGCGAATTATATGAAAACGTTGTTTTGATTTGGTTTCAGTATTTTTCCTTAATTGAAGAACACGTGCACGTTGTAGCCGTTTATAATACATTCGAAATTAATATAAGCCTTCATAATAATTGTTGTTAATATTGCTAGTTTTTAGCAACATAACCTAAAACTCATTATACCTATCAGCTGTTCAATGAAATCAGCTGATCGTTGCGAATTGATATAAATTTTTTTTTTTTTTTTTTTTTTTTTAACTTCCGACTATTGTGCACACTTGGGCTAATGCACACGGTGGGATGATTTTATAGCGTATGAAAATGCCAAGCCCTCGCCGGGAATCGAACCTGGGTCCTCGGGGTGAAAGCCTAGTACGCTATCCACTAGGCTACCGAGGCGGCGAATTGATATAAAACAACTGATCTTTTACTATAACTACAGTAAATAAAGCTAACCTAGGTTCACGTATTTATTGACTTAAACAAAACAAGATATTTGTAAACATATCTTCAAACGGTAATTACGAGTTCTACAAGTGTACTTTTAATTTTTTAGCAACTGTATAATTTGGTGTACTGAATTATTCGAAACACTTTCGATATAATGAGCGTTGCAGTATTGTATGCAACATGACCCTCGATTAGGTAACTATGCGATTCTTGTTGGGCAGATTGGTTACTGGTCACGTGACCTACGACATGTCGCACTTTCTACTCACCTGGTGCGCAATGCGAAGATGACACAGGAACATTCCAAATTTGCTATTTATTTGTAATTTCAATTTTTTTATACTTAATTTATTGCGACGATATAACAGCGTGGAATTTTGCAAATTTAAATGTGGAAATAAATCTGTCGGACTTATCCCGTATATTGTTGGACGTTCCTCTTATATGAAGCGTCAACCTGCGGGTACGTTCGTTCTAAAGACACTTTTTCAAGGAGTCTCCAGTCAGTTTTTTCTTTATTTATTGCATTTATCTCTCATGATCGTAATCTCAGATCTATTCAAGAGGCAATGTCCAGTTACAAACCTGTATTTACGTCTTTTCAATCTGAGTAGTGTATTTTCATTTACGTTCACTCACTCGCCGAAAACCCGAGCACTGTCATACCCGAACCTTAAACAGTAACAGCTGCTTGCCGCTTTTTTTTACTTTCATGGGTTCAGATTTTATTTTGCTGTTTAATTAAGAATAGTTCAGTGGAATTCAACTTTTATGTAATTCCGTTTATCCGTTCTGCTTATCCGTTCTTATAGATGCGGAAAAGACAGAACATGCTTAACTTACGTTCTGCGGACGTATAGAACAAACTATGCTTACGTATTTCTGAATAGGCCTAAAGCGTTTATACAGCATTCGCGGGAAACCGTTTTATAGGTCAGTCGCTTAGAAAACGGCCTGGTAAGAGCACAAGTGGGACAGAAAGAAAACATATGCGAGTGAGAGGTCGAGTCCCCATTCTTTTACCATAGCTCCCTTGTTTTCCTTCACTATCGCTGAGTAGTAACATTTACAGATTCAGATTTGCAGACTGTGTCACTGGACCCTGTGTCACTCTCTCTCTCTCTCTCTCTCTCTCTCGCGCACACACACACACACACACCCTAATTAATTAATTTCAAGTGGGCTGGCAGAATGTTTGGTTTATTTATTCTATGTTAAGATGATTAAAAATGTATTTAAAGATTTAGGAAAAAAATGCTTTAAATTTTTAACATTTTTATTGCTTTTTAAAATTTTTTTTAAATTTAAATTTATTTTTAATGTTTAAATATGTTTTTCAAATATGAGCAAAGCAGACCGACATGAAATTTCATATCACCCTGATTTTAATTGTAATGAAATTAAAGACATTTAAATTCAACATGGCAAATCCAAGATATGGGGCATGAAGATATCAAATTTATTTTATAAATCACACAATATCTAGAACACAATGTATTTAAAAAAGAAAACTTTTGTCATAATAACACATTTATGTTTCAAAAAAATTTAACTCTAACATTATGGAATGAAGATGGCAACCAAAGATATTAAATTTGTCAGAATTGCATATTAATTACCTAACAAAGATCAGTGGTGGTTTGAGAACAGATCAATAGAAAAGTGTGAAAAATAGGAAAGAGATTATCCTTAAATAGATATAATATTTTGAGAAAAAATACAGATTTTTTTAAAGTACAGAACATTTTACTTTTTAAAAAATAAATTATAATTGAAAATTTAAACTTTGTCAAAATGAAGTATTGCCTACATATCAGATGGTTGTTTGGAAGCAGTATTTGAAGAAATGTAAAAAGAAGTATTGTGGGACATTTAAAACTCACACGGTATAAGAGTAACTATGTTATAAACCACAACTAAAAACTAGTTGACATCTAAAATTACATATTGGTAGTGTGGTTGCTTTTCATAATGACATTGAAATTTAATCCAAGGTCACTAAATGTAAAGCATGTCTGTATGGTGGGGTGGGAGTAGACAGCAGAGGTAAAATAGAATTAAAAAGTTTATATTTTCATATGGCATTTAATGACTGTGTTCGGGAGAACTTGGATCGGGGCTTCAAGAAGACACGTATTCATATGTATGAACCGATAGTCAGGCAGCAATAAAAGCACTTGTGGGTCCTATAATACAGTTCAAACTGGTCTGGGAGTGTTGGAAGAATCTTGATGTTCTGTCCCGGGATAACCGGGTAACTCTTCATTGGGTTCTGGGACATAGAGGAGTTGAGGGTAATGAGGAGGCAGACCGACTGGCTGGACTTGGATCTGCATCTGAGTTTATCGGACCTGAGCCGGCTTTAGGGATTTCTCTATCGTTGGCCAGGTCCGCTATTAATGGGTGGATTACATGTCAACACCAGGTAAGATGGGATAACCTTCATGGGCATTTCCATAGTAAACGTCTCTTAAACAAAGTTCCTTCTGGAGGAATTAAAGGGGCAGCAGATGTCCTGGGCAGAGCACAACTCAGGAGGAACATGGGGCTCATAACAGGGCACTGTGGTCTGAGGGTTCACATGAACAAGATAGGTGTGTACCACGGAGAAATTGTGTGTAGATTGTGCAGGAAGGAGGAGGAAACTGCAGGTCACATAATTTATGTTGTGAGGCTCTTGCTAGTAGGAGGCTAGGGATTTTTGGTTTCCAAGACCCTAGGGATCTTCAGCAGAATGAGCTAGTCAGTGGGTTGTTGGAACTTATTAGGGGCACCAATCTGCTGAACCAGGTATTTTAAGAGATAAGTTGCACAATAGGTCAGTTGATCGCAGTGCCTGGGGTTGAACAAATCCCAACCTCTAGAAATGGCATTTAAAAAAATATCAGTTCAATTCTTTATTGAAGGGCTGTTATTTTAAGCCATATTTTTGATTGACTGGTCTACACTAAAAAAAAGAAAATTAACAGCAAAATGATTCAACACCAGAAACTGTCCAAGCGTACCACAGTGAACATCTGTGAGAGTTCATAGATGCTGAGGTAGTTCCCAACTTACCATTGAAAATAACAAAAATTTGTCTGCAAGAATCTCTGCAAGAAACTTAGACATGCTGAGTACACCATATCGTAATTGTATATTAGAATCTATTTGTATATATAAGGCTAGGTAAACTTGGATGAAGTGCAGACTTCTATAACCAAATGACTGATGGAAGTTTCTATGTACCATATAATGCCAGTCTACAATAGACACCAAGCTGGTGATAATAAACACAATTCTAACGTAATGCCTAGAGTTGTCTAATCAGAAGATTTATAATCTCAAAGACAAAAAAATCTGCTGTAGAAGCTCTAAGAAACAAGGAAAAAATAACCACATGATTTGTATTGTAGAGTCCTATTCAAACATGTAAATGGTTTTACTGAATAAGTAAAACCACATTCAGTAGCACTGTGTGAACAATATTTTTCACATTCAGCAGCACTGAACATTCAGTGAACAATATTTTGGCCTCCCTACCTCAATGATGGTGATAATGTAAGACAATATGGACAAAAAGTCTGCAAATAATTATTAGAATTTTTTTGCAATATCCATTCTCTTCCCCCCAGGGTTAACTAGATCAGTGACTGAACCATAACACTTCGGATGAATATTGAACCAAGTTCCAATTTTAAAAATTATTTTCACATTAGTAGTTATCCAATGAACACAACCAAGTTAAAGATGTAGAATGTATTTTGACAAGTACTTTAAATCATAAAGTCCATAATCCCAAGAAATTCATGAACATTTGATAACATCTCACATTGAGTAATTAAGTAGCAAAGAAACTTGTAATTCTGTTGTTTTTAAACAAATTTTAAAGTTGCATATCACTCAGAAGCATATTTTTTTTAGTTTTGGGAGGCATCATAAATTTTCTCGACAGTTGTTTCTTAAGGAAATATGGCCTGAATTTCCCAAGAATGCTATTGAGAGGTATTACTGGTGTTTTCTCTCGGCTCTCTATGTTTGACCAGATAGATCTATAGACAAGTCATTAAAAATATCACACCTCTTGCTTTCTGTGGCTGCAGAATTTAATGTATTTACTGTCACATTACCACCTGATATAAGTTAGATAAACTGGTTAGTGTAAAAATAACCTTGCTTAATTTATTTGTACTTGTTTTTGTCAATTCATAAATTTTATTTTAAAATTTTCTTTGCAGAAATAATGTATTTCATGGAAAAGAAACTGGAGGGATTCCCTTTGAAGAAGCAGTGGATTGTTGGAATTCCTGTGGTGTACATCTCTGGTGCTGAAGATTTGGAGGTGAGCAAATTTTTATTCTATCGAATTATAGCAATCGGTGATTTATTTAGGTTTTTAATTTGAGCTTTAAAAAAATATGTAATGAAAGTTATAGCAAATCACATTAAATGCCTAACAAATATCATGTAAAATCAGGCATCCCTAAAAATTTTACTGTACAAACTATTGGCAAAAAGAAATGGCAGTAGTGAAAAATCTAAATTATAAAATGAACCTGATGGCAGTCATGGTTTATTTTTAATGATTCAGATTCCTTATATGGTGTAAACTTGATTTTATTTGAAATTTTGTACACTGATTTTAGTTGTGATTATTGTATGATAAAAATTTTCAAACTAATTTGAGATATCAAACATTGCTGAAATTTATTGAATTTTTATAGAATAGCCATTACTAATTATTTGGCTTCTTAGTGGCTATATTTAAACCACTTTTTATCAAAATGCTCAAACCATTTTAAACATTTTTTAATGCGAGCTACTTGTATTTTGGTACTTTAGTCAACTTCATTTATCAGGGTAAGGTGAAGAAACATGTTCTAAAGTTTTAAACCAAATCATAGATAGTAACTTTTGTTCCCAGACAAATTCATATATTAGAACATTTTTCAAATACAGTACTTAAGTAGGTCTACTTGCTTATAGAGTAGGAAGAATGTTAACGTTTAATAACATATTTAATTCTAGCAATTGCTCCAGCAATGCGGTCTATAGACAGTACATTTGTGATAAATTATTTCAAAAACCACTTTTATAAACTCAGAGCCAAATTTTAAAGATAAAACCACTATGCACTCAGACAGAACCATTTTGACCTTGAAAACAACATCCATTGTGTGCTCGAATATAAATATTTAGTTTAGCTGATTTGTTCTAAATCCCAAGTACCAGCAGCCAACCTTTTACTTTTGTATTCCAAGTGGCAGTTAGTATGCAGTGCTTTGAGTGTCCTTGAACTAACAATTCCTTAATTTGATGGCCAATGTCATGCATTATTTATTTTTCCCGCCTTGAAATCAAAGTATTTCTGTAGATTAATTTGCGAATCATTTCTTCTTAGTTTTATTAATATTTAGCTTGATTTCATTAATTCTTGTTATTGGAATTTAAGCATAAATTGTCATTCTCACAAATATAGAAACTGTGAGAGAAACTGCAGTAAAAGTCGAGTGATTTTAGTCCATGAATACATACTCATCTTTTATGCAAAATGTTACATTATTTATGGTGTAAATGATGTAAAATGGTGATGGTGTAAATGGTAAAAAATGATGATTTAAATATGGCAGTGCTCTGTTCTTATACATCACAAACAAGAACAAAAGTACTACAATATAATACTTATGCCCTTTACTTTCTCACCGTATAAAGTGTGATAGTATTGTGTGGTCATAAAAAAAAATGATCTTGAAATTTTGGTGGATGTGTTACAGGTCTGTTTATTTTTAAAAAAGTGGTTTTTATATAGAGCTCATAGACACTTAGATGCACTACATTTTTTTTTATAAAATAGTCATTTATTATTTTTTTTTAAATTTGACAAGAAATTTTAATCTTCTTCAAAATTCAGTGTTACAAATTAAAAATAATAACGTTCTAACCCTGACCGTCATCTGAGTTTGTTAATTTTTCTGTTAACTTTTTAAATGTTGTTATTTCAGACTTTGTACAATGATTCGAGTTGTGAATAGTCTTGCATTACTACAAATTTTGCATGATTTAATAAAGATATTTTTTTAAAAAATTGGTTAATTTTTCTTTTTTACATAGCTTCTGAACAGTATTTTCGGTAGAAATAAAAACCTATGATAAGGTTTGTACGTCACTCACGGAAAACTTTTTTTTAAAATTTTCAGGAGAAATAAAGAAACACAATATTGATTTGTATATGAATTGTCAATTTTCTGTTATAGTAGGCCTTCACTAAAAAAAATATAAGTTTATAAAATACGAAACAGTTATCAAGTAATTCTAATACACTTTTAAAGTGAAAGGAACCTATTTTAAAGTAAATTAAAGTAGTAGAAAGTTTGAATAGAACCTGTATATATTGTGGCTAACATGGCAAAACATGGCTAATAGACCAGTTTTCTCATGTTCATACTTGATCAGTAATTTTTTTTTAAGCTTCTATCCTTCATTCCATGTGAATAATAATAAATATTCAATCGTTTATATCAAATATTTAATTGAACATAATTACTTATTGCCTGAAGAGGCCATAACAAACAGGTTAAATTTGCATACCAATAATTTTCATCTAGATAATTATAAGGTGTTTCAAAAATCCTTCCAATGATAAGAAGGGTGTTTCTTCTACAATATAAGAATGACTGAAATCGGTTTGTAACTTGTAACAATGTTGGTTTTTCGCTTTGGTCAGAGATCAGGGAATTCTCCCAAAATCTAGCATGGCCAATCTGACACTAATTATCTCTCCAATAAGTAAAGTATTTTAACAATGTTTTTCCTGTTTCAAAAAAATATTCCTGTACATGAATGTTTTCAGTATATTTTTTGATGATTCTATTTTACTGACGTGATTTATGTGTTTTTTGCATAGGTGGTGTTAAGCAGTATACATCATATAACAAAAGGTCTTGAGTACAACATGTTAACCCCATGGCTGAAGCAGGGTTTGTTGACAAGCACAGGTATACCAACCAAACATTTAAATAATATCTACTTTATTTATTGCAACTAAAAGAAAAGGAACAAAATTTAAAAACCAGATTTAAATATAGGACTAGTTTTTACTTTTTCACTATTCAATGATAGACACATTTTCACTATATATTTCAAACTGAGAAATAATGAGAAATATGAAGTAAATTACATACAATAATACTTACGATGAAGTTACAGGTAAAATTTATAAATATTCTATTTGTTCATCTCCAACTGCATTGCACACATTCACGAACAAGAGGTAGTTGAAACTTATTCCATACAAAAAGAAGCATTTCATGTGTCACTGAGTTCACCTTGACTCTGATATGGATTTTGTACTTCAATTTAGAGTTTTTATACATATGCTAAATAGTTCATGAAATAAAGAGTTACAATATTGAATATTGCTCCATCTTTTTTTTTACTTGCATATCGGTCCATTTGTATACATCACTAAAGAATTATTTTAATGAAATTTGGCACATAGGTCTAGTTACCTATTTTTCAGAAAAATAAATATTTAATTTTTCAAAACAAAAATTTGTTTAAAATCTTTTTTGGTCAGTAAAATTGTTGAAAATAATTTTTTTCAAAATTGGGTCAAACGATTTTTATCACATTTCAAATGTAATCCTTAAGTATTCAAACAAATGATTTGGTCACTGATTGAAAAGTATCACAAAAAAGTATGTAGTGGACTAATTTTTTAAATGATTTTCTCAAATTTTGATTATATATTTATAATTCAAGTCAGTATAGAATTTTGAACTGTCAAAATTTATCACAAAAAAATGTTTTTTTTTAATGTGGAGTATTATCTGAAAGCTGATTAAATGGACATTAAAAACTGCCTTCCTCTATTCCAAAAATCTTTTGAAGCAATAGTAACAAAAACCTGAAAAATTCTGAAAGATTTGCGATAAGGTTTACAGTGAAATAAAAGTCTCAGCACTACATTACTGAAATAAATTACCACTAAAATAAATCACTTCTTAAAAAATAAATTAAAAGTTTAATTAAAAAAAGCAGCTAGAGGAGTGGACGGTAAGTTACATTGATGTTCAAAGTTCTCCTACCACCAGGGTAGTGACAGATGGATCAACACACTCTACATCCAACTCTGTTAACTTAAAACTTCCCGAATTACCTAAAAGAATTGGCGTAGTTTACTAATTGTTTTAATAATACGTAATGCATACTGTACAGTACACAAATAATTATTTATGTTAAACAGCGACTGGTAAAGTTTTCTGTTAATAGGGTTATTATTTAAAATATATTATTTAAAATAGCTATTTATGTATTAAGGTCATAAAGTTTTCCCTTAAAAGAAAATGTTGCCCAGCATCATAACTTTTATCTTAATTCATTAATTTTTTCCAAAAAGTAGATTTTTTTTTATTTTGAAGCATTGTTTTGTAGATGTTCAGTGTTAACAGATAATTATCTTTTAATTATGTTTCAGGTGCTAAGTGGCATCAACGCAGAAAATTTCTGACTCCTGCTTTTCACTTCCGGATCCTGGAAGAGTGTATCCCAGCTCTACACCGCCACTGTGACATCCTTGTGGAAAAACTTAAAGTAAAAGCAAGCCAAAATGAATCTGTTGCAATCAACTCATACTTGGCCTTGTGTACTTTGGATATTATTTGTGGTTAGTTTTTCTGAAATTCTTGTTAATATTTAGTGGATGAATATAAATCAAGGACTATGGGCGATGTTTTTCATAACTGTCTTACACTTATCAATAATTAATTCTGATCAATAAGATCTGTAATTATGACATTTAGTAGTTTATTTTATCATTAAAAGTAGGAAAGATAAATAAGTAACAAATTTGTTATTTAAAAATAGGTGGATTTTAAAATTAGGTCAAAACTCAGTTTTTATAAAACTTATTAATTGTGATGGCTTACGAATGAAGATGAAAAATATGTTTTATTTTTATTTCCTGAGTAATAAACAAAAAAGTGACAAAATTGCTTTTCAATTTAGGTATAAGTATTTTTTTTATAAACCAGATAACTTGCTTTTTATAATTTTTAAAATTTTTTTTATTGCGGATAACACTGGTACTTACTTTTTTGTATTTTTTATTCTGTTTAGAAACTGCAATGGGAGTACAATTACAGACACAAACTGGATCTGCTTCAGACTATGTCTTTGCTCTCGATAGGTAAATAATGAATATACTTTTTTTTTAATTTTCAAATTATAGTGAATAGTACTTTAAAAACAATAAATAAATATACATTTTATGGACAATTTGATACTTTAATTTTAACACTTTCATACTTTATGAGTCTGTAGAAATGTGTGAATATGTGTGTGTATGTGTTTTTTTTTTGCGATGCCAAAAAGGTGGAAAAAATCTTTAATAGACTACCTGGTACGCACTACCCCAGAGTGTGGGGCTCAAATTGAGTTCAAACTCAAGTTAAGATATATTGTTACCCACTAAAAAAAACCATCAAAAGCATTCCTCTTCTGTAAACCTCTCCACGGAACCGCCGCCAGGCATTACTTCATGGGAAGGTGGACTGGCTGAACGCCTACTCTTCTACAGCGTTGGCTCTCCTTTCTCGATCCTCAGCCTTCAACTTCTTCATGACCACTGCAGCGAATCCCGCAATGGCCCTCCAGTGGCCTCTGAAGCCATCATAGTCGCAACCAGACTTTCCGGTGCAATGCGGCCTCGCAGATATGTTTGCAGCCTCATCCTTTCCTTGTCAAATCTCCGACACCAGAAAAACACATGCTTCGCATCTTCCTCCACTGCTGGAAGACAGAGGGGACAAGCCGAGTCCATTTCCAGCCCGAAATGGAACAAGTAAGCTCGGAAGCAACCATGCCCAGTGAGAATCAGTGTGAGATAGAAATCCACCTCTCCATAATTCCTGTTGCACCAATCCTGGACGTTACCTATGAGTTGGTATATCCATCGTCCATTTGTTGATTCATCTCACTGTCGCTGCCATGTCTCCAAGGTCTGATTTCGCTTCTCTGTAATTGCCATTGTATGACTATACCGCTGCTCAGCATTTCGCTTACGCCAGTACAGCCTCGCTCTTTCATCAGCCATCAGCTCCATTGGCGGTTCGCCCGTCACTACGCATGCAGCATTGTAGGAAATTGTTCGGTAACCACTCATGACAAGCAGCAATGCACGGCGGTGCACCGCATTAACCTTGCATGCATAGCTCACGACTATCATAGCCTGGCTCCAAATCGGCACTCCGTAAAGGAGCACCGAGCTTACTACCCCAGCCAGTAGTTGGCGGAGTGCCTGTCTTGTTGGACCTCCCAGATTCGGCATGAGCTTGGAAAGGGCTCCTGCCACGTTCGCTGCCTTTTCACTAACTGCCTTGAGATGTTCCCTAAAACAGAGTCTCGCGTCAACCCACACGCCAAGTTTGTGTGTGTGTGAATATCTATGTTGTTTATCCTGGAGAAAATAATTAGAATTATTCCTTCTTCCACTTCCACCCTTGTAATCTTTTTATACTATGCATGTTTTAAATTTTTTTTAACACAATTTACCAAAAGTTATAATACTTCAAAAAGTATGTTTAAAAAAATTTATCACACAATTTTTTAAGTTGAAAAATAAAAACTATTTATCATGATGTTATCATTTATGATTTATCTTTCCACTGTTATATGTAGCATTTTCTTGTTCCTCTTCATTGCTTTGATTTCACTTACAAGATTCAACTAGTTACAAATAAAATAAAAACAAAAGAAAGTAAGAAAGCTGGGCGGAGAAAAAGTATTGTGAAAACTTATAATTAATAAATAATATATTAGCATTTTAAACTTTCAAATTGCATTGAAAATACAAAAATAAATCCAGACTGCCGTCAAATTAAATTTCTTAATTGAGATTTTTGAGAAAACACACACACACACACACACACGGTCCTGTACCTGGGTCTTACCATGATGGCTGATCCAATAGCTCATTTTTCCAATGGAAATTCACTAGTAATTGATAATGGTTTATATTAACTTTAACTAGGCAATGACGAGTAAAGCATATACTTTACGTACAAATTGTAAGGCGACTAATCAAACATATTCTAGCCATGATTTGTCTTTATCATAATGGTGCTTCAGTGTCAATATTTTCAAATAAAATTTGTTATTTATGATAACTGTGTGTACAGAATGGGCTCTGCTATTTTTCATCGAGTGGTTTCCTTTTGGCTGTATTCCGACTGGATTTATTCATTGACACCCACGGGTAAGAAGGCAATGAAAGCATTGGATATCTTGCATGGATTCACTAAATCTGTAAGTTATTTTTCTTTCGTCTGTATCAATCAATATTCTGTTAAATTGGTTTTCTTACTTTTATCACAAATAGATAATTTACCCAAACGTATTTTCTTGATTATATAATTTTTAAAATACATTAGGTGTACAAAAAATTTGAGGAAAATATTTTTAATGTTAGTACTTATGGAGTTAAAAAAAATAGTGGACATAAATTTTTGTTTACACACCATAAAAAGTTGTTTCAAAAAAGTATTAGGTAAGGATTTTGTTTAGTAACGGTAATACTGTAATGTTGAATACATATAAAAAATGTTTTGTTTAATTTGAGTGGCCAGGCAGAAATAAAAAATATAGTGAGTACATACACAAATTTCTCCATAGCCTCAAAAGTGTAGGCTGACTTTTTTTTAAGCAAAATTAGTGACCCTGCAGCTTGCAATCCATCTTTAAGCTAATTCTAGTCCAAGTGGTACATTGGTGTGACCGTTACCTATATAGATTCACTTATAGAGATCCATGAATGTTTTTCAGTATTTTTTAGATGTTTTATTTTGTTTTACTTTATTTTAGATCATCCAACAAAGAAAAGCAGAACATAAAGCCAGGAATGTAGTGACAAAGGAGAATGGAAGTAAGTGAACAGTTTTGCAGAACTTGAAAAAGCTTTTTGTATATAAGTAGAATATTTACCTGTTTTCTAGTCATTATTTTTTAAAGATTTTGAATAGCCACAAATTTTGTGTTTTTTTTTTCTCTTCACATCTGTACTTTATGTCAGTTAGGATTAACGAGGATGAGGAATCAGTGTCAGCAAAAAGGGAGTATCTTAGCCCCATCAACCACTGAACCTTCAGAAATTTTGAAACGATTGAACAGATTTCTCAGTAAAGAATGTACCCAAGCTATTATGAAAAAATGTATCAAAAAGTTTGAATGAAATTGAATTAAAAAAAATAGCAAACAATAGTGCTACCACATAAATAAAATTTTAACAAACCTTCAAAACATGTTCTAGGAGTCAGGATTAGTGCACATTTTGCTGTCTTTTGTTTTGGTCTGAATACGATGTTAATGTTATAGCATATTTTGCAATAGAAATCCGCTAATAAAATTAAAGGAGCTGTTGTCAACTTTTTGCAGATGGTAGCAGATTAAGAGCATTTCTGGATTGTTTGATTGAGCTCTCTGACATCTACTCAGGTCCTCTGTCCGATGAAGACATCCAAGAAGAAGTTGATACTTTCATGTTTGAGGTAGCTTGATTTTATAAAAATCAATATTTTTTTAAGAAAAAAATTGTGAAATTACATTAAAACATACTAGTGGACCCGTGCGACTTTCGCAAATTAATGGGGAAAAGAAACAGATAATACACAGCAATGTACAGCAAGAAGTTCGTAGTTATTTTAAAGTAATGTTATTCATTATATTTAGGTTATTTAACACAATAGGCCTTACCTATTTAACACAATAGGTTTCCCATTGTGAAACCCAATATATAACAGAATTTACATCACATACCTAAGTTATACTCTTTACTAAAAACAGTCTTTTATTTAATAACATTCACTTATTAGAACTGGTCCTAGATTTTCTTACCAATTCTATTTTAAAAATTGATTCAGTCAATAATTATTACATGAACGAAAAGAAAAAGAGGTTAGGATGTCTTGTATTTTTTATGAAATTACTACCCGTAATTGTATGTCAGTATTTACTGTTTACTAAAAACAAAGTATTTAATTTAATAATGTATACATTTTATAACTGGCTTAGATTGTCTTACCGATCCTACTTTCAGAACTTATTTGGTTAGTAATTGTTTAAGTCTTGGATACAGAAATAATTTAAATATTACTTTCAACAATGTATTTTTTTAGCAATCAGCTGTTTTTGTACCCACACAATTATTTCCGTTCCGTATAGGTATGCATCCTGCTGCTCTCTCTCATAGGAACACTTTATACTGATTGTATCAGTTTTAAGTTGGTTTTATTTTATTGTAAAGCCTTAAAATGGAAAAATATGAGCTTTGAAAGTTACCTGGTGTTTTGACATACCTGTATGTACCTAATATATGTAGTTTCAATAACAATAGTCCTTATTTTTGGTACAAAACCAACTGGAAATCTTAGTGTAATAATATCTGAAAGATAGTGGAACCTACTTGTAAAATCATTTATGTGAATAATGATGAAATTTCTTAAACTACAATCAAATTTTTGATATTTTCAAAACATTGATTGGTATTGTCTAAACGTTTTCAGCTTATTAAAAAAATTACAGGGAAATTTTGTATTATTTGGCTATATCTGACTATACGTAATACCTACTGCTAGGCTATAAAAAAAATTCTTGTAGCAAGGATCAAATTGTTGATTTATGAAGTTTTTAGTTCTGAATGCAATAGTGAAATCAGATTTTTTTAAAATTAAGACACAAAAGTTATGAATTTTTAAAGATTTGAAATGCTGCCATTTTTAATTGATTTTTATACCGTTTGTGACAAAAATTGTGAACAAATAAAATGGAATGTGAGCATCTCTCTCTCTCTCTCTCTCTCTCTCTCTCTCTCTCACACACACACACACACACACACACACACACACACACACACCTCAAAAAGAGTTATCTAGGAAATGTGTTCATTTCAAGGTTTCCAATAGCTCATTTTACCAATGAAAATTTGATAATATTGAATACACAGCTAATAATAATTTGGAGTATCTTTTGATATAAACTATGTGGGACAGCTATCTACATTAAATATAAAAATAGCCCTGAGAATATTGAAACATGTGTAAACTATAAAAATATGCATAGTCGTAAATAGTAAAAAATTTATTTTACATTTTTTTTTAAATGAGATTATTTGCAGATATCTATTTTCTCGTTTTTGTTTGGGAGCTAGAATTACTGTTAAATATATCTGACATGTATTTAGGGCCATGAAACCACATCTGTTGCGTTGACCTGGGCAGTGCTCTTACTTGGAGTTAACCTGGATATACAGGTGAGTAAAAGTAACTTTAACCATGTTATTATAACTATTATAATTATTTATTCTATAACTTCTTAAGTTATTATTTTAATTCCTAGATTCTTGTCGAACAGTCGAGTAGAAACAGAGGTTTCACTTTCCTATAACACAGACTTTATGATAATCAGATCACTGCTAATAGAGATGACATGAATTTTACCAATCTTGAAATCACTGGGCACAATAAAGAAGAAAGGCTATCCATAGATAGCTGAAATTCTAGTTTTAGTGAGAATGACCATTTCTAATAAAGAAATTTTACTTATTTATCAGGAGATTGACTGAAACAATCCTAAATATAAATTCTTTTCAAGTTCAAAGATTTATTGATATGATTGGCTTCTGCTTTGTTATGGAAGAAAACCTAATTTCCACCTTAGATTATTGGTGTGTTCAAACTCAAGTTCATTTTATGTCAATCTAGATTTATTGTTCATAGTTCACATTATCCTTATCTATATTTTTCCTGCCTGGAGGTATTTGGCAATTTTTTTTCACGAAGTGATTTCCAACTGAACGATTGTTTGTGTGTAGTGGAGAAAAATTACTTGTTTTCAACTTCCTTGTAAAAGATTTACATCCAACTCTTCATGAGATTACTAGCTTTATTTATTATTTCTGAAGATTTTCTTCTATATTTGAATAATGTGTGTCATTATTGAGTATTTTTTATCACAGTGAAAATTATAAATAATATCCTGCCTAAATATACAAAGCGGAATGCGATGGTCTGTGGCTTAAAGTTTTATAGCTTATTCTAGGAAATTTGTATCTTCAAGGTCAACCTGCCACTTTACTTCATTCTTAATCTCGATTCCACACGGAACTTTTTATGCATAAAAATTGTAACATTATCACTACAGTGGAGCCTCAACTTACAAATGACCTTACTAACAAAAATTTTAACTTACGAAGTGGGATTTCAAAAATTTTCCGCCCTAACTTATGATACATGCCTCAACTAACAAAACATGAAAAAAACACCCCAAAAAAGTGTTTACAAATACCGCAGCTGCACATTTTGAAGACATTTGCCTAACACATTTCAGAAGCATTTTTAAAGGTTGGCTAAAACAATCGTTGCTGGACCATCATTTCACCAAACGTACGTCAGAAGATACTAGGGAAGGTAAAAGTGAACCCAAAATGGCAAAAGAAAGTGATGATAATTAAAAATTAAATTCTAAAATGTTTAAAAAATCATTAAAAAATTTTAAAGTTATCTAAATTTAAAAAGTGTTACATTCTTTTCAATTCGTAGTGTTAAATTATATTTTGTAAACACTGTGTATGCATGCAAGTTATGGTATGGTTTCGAGGATGTCGCTTTTTAAAAAAACAACTTTTTATTAATTACAATAAGACTTTAATATTCACTTAAAACTTATTATAATTATTTAAGTTCGTCTCATATGCATTGAGATGCGAACTGAGTGAAACCTCGATTCACACTGAGCTCCTGCTCTTTCTTCTCTAGGTACATGAAAATGCTTACTGTGACAAAAGCCAAACTGTCAGCATTAAATATAGCTAAGACTGACACTAGCACTAAGTCTAACACTAAATCTAGCAAAGTTTACAATAATTGTTTATATAACTTGCATATACGCTCTCAGCTCTCCATGTTTATCTCCTCCTCCTCCTCCATATCCATAGCCTTCGCCGCCACCGCCTTCTCTCACAAACTTCACTACGTATCCAAATCTTTAGACTTAACATTATTACGTATATTATTTCGTATTGGTATTATGTATATGTAATACAATACAGATTATGTGTAATTAATACATTTTTTTATTTCAGGTTTCATCTGTATTTTATTACTGCATATTTCTTCCATATTTTCTGGGGGAAAATGTATGTTTGGGGCGAGTTTAGGGTGGTGGAACAAATTAGGCAATTTATATGTAAAATGCATTTAACTTACAAAATTTTTAACTTACAAATTAAATTCGTAAGTTCAGGCCTCACTATATTTTTATTTATTTATTGTTTAGTTTTGAGTTTTCCTCAGACATTTTAGCATCCCAAACTATACATGTTGCCTAGGCACCGCATTGGTGTATTGTAAATACACTAACAAAGTTGTACTTTTGTAGGAACAAGTGCATGAAGAACTGTATGAAATATTTGGAACAAGCAACCGTAATGCAACGAAAAGTGACTTGAATCAAATGGTGATTTTAGACAGAGTGATTAAAGAAACTTTAAGACTTTATCCATCTGTGCCTTATATGACAAGACTGCTGGAGAAGGACTTGATACTGAGTAAGTAGCATAAAATAGAAATATTTAAAATATTATACTTGAAAAATTTCAGTTGACTGATGGATAAGGAAATTCCAGTACCAAAGGTTACTATGTAAATATCACCGAACTAGTAGTAAAAAAAACAGCATTACTGTAGACATTTTACAATGTTATATTTTCATTTAATTAAGATGTAAGCCTTTTAATATATTATGCACATAAAAAATATTACAATTAAAGTATAAAACATTTTAAATAACCTTTTCAGCACATGAATGTCAGCAAGAAAGTAACTTTTGGCAAAACGAAAGAACTCAGTTTTACTAAATATTTCACCTATCCCCTTAAGGGCTATTTTTGCTAGACGAAAATTTCCCCTCCAGCCGCTTTGTGTTTCGTGGTTCCCCCTCCACACTTCACATGTTTCTTGGTTCCTTCTGTAACTGTGGGCTTTACCAGCCCTTATGCTTACTTAAGCATTTTTATTTCAAGGCTGGCTATATGCTATGACATCTTTCACAAACAGAACTTCACAATCATGCATTACATTTTTCTGTTTTTACAGAATGTTACTTTTTGACTTATATTGTAGTTTGCCTATTCCAACTTGTATTTGTAATTATAGCATGCTACTCGCTGACATGATGGAAGCAAATTCCTAAATATGCTGTTTTTGTTTAAAATACAAACATTTTAAATGTATTAAATTTTTGTTCTACAATAAAAATACAAAAATGAAACGCCGTGAAATGTGTAACTTTTTACGCAATACTTTCTATAAAAATTTGATTTCACTATCGTAATCGGTGTAAAAAACTGTATAAATTAGCAATTAAAACAATAAAATTGCATTAAATGAAAATAAAATGTAAAATAAAAATGCAAAAATGAACCGTGACGTCAGGATTTGTGTGCATTTGTATGTACAGATAAATATGATTGGAGTAATAAACCTTGAACATTGATGTATAGTATGTTATAGTACAGTGATTCCCAGACAGAAAATGTTGCAGTGTATCTCCAAGGTCATCCATGGGTGCAGCAACCTTAAGTTGAATGAAATTAGTAGAAAAGTTTTAACTGATATTAAAGACAGGCCTATGTGGTTTGTTTATAATTAAATTTTTTACAAGGTTTAAAAATGTTATTAGTTTTCATTTCAAAATTTATCACCAGTTACAAGGAACTTCCCAAGGGGAAACAAACATATTCCCTCGAGTCATACAAAGTTGAAGTATCTGTATTTTGAAGTACTGTAAAGTAATTTTTCAACTTTTATAATTTGATACAAAGATAATATACTAATACTAGTTTCTTTATCAATATTTAGTAAAGTGGGGTGCTGTTTGCAGTACAGCATTTCCCACTGGGCATTGTAGATAGATTCCTCGGCATAGAAGTTTGGTTTTTATTTTAAGTTAAAAAACCATTTAAGTTTATCATCTTTTTGACAAAAACTAACCTAACAAAAATTTAATTTATAAGGAAAAATTTTAATTAAAAAAATAAAGCCAGAAACATTCTTTTAAGTTAAAATTAAAGGGAAATTCCAAAAAATTGTAGAGGAAAACTATTTTATTACTTAGTTTATTCAATTATTTCTTAATTCTACATTTTGTACAGATATATAACTAACTTCATTGTCTAGAAGAGCAGTTTGTTTAAATACGTTACTGCATATTTGTTTTCATATGAGCTAAAAGTTGGGTCCAGGATGAAAAATAATCATGACACATAGTTGTCTTCCTGATGTGATAGAAGCGAATTTCCAAAAAGTATTTTTCTTCATCTTACCCTTTTTTTAAATTCTGATTTTGACATCACTATCAGAATCAAAATCTGCACATGTTAGCATTTTATACTTTCAAATTACATGGAAAATATGAAAATGATCCCTTACTGCCATCAAATCAAATTTCTTAACCAACGGATTTTGAAAAGTCAAATCCTAATTTATGCAGTTTTTAGCGCTTATTACAATGGTGAAATCTGATTTTCAAAAAAAAATTTAAGACAGTTATAAATTTTTAAGAATTTGAAATGGAAAATGAAAAATTTTGAAACTGTTGAATGACAAATTTTGCTGGTTAACGAACAGTCCAAGCTATTTTCATATTCGATTTTTGTACCAGTTTGAATCAAAATCAGACCAAAAATTGTGCACATAAGCGTGTTGACATGACACATACACACACACACACACACACACACACACACACACACACACACACACACACACACACACACACACACACACCAAACCCTCAAATTACCAAAAAAGTTATCTAGATGTCCGGATCAAAACTTACCATAATGGCCACTCCAATAACTTATTTTTTCCAATGGATAGCTAATACGCTAGATAGTGTGTGCCATAGTAAAGTAATGCATGCATTTATTTTTTTAAACATAGTCATGTCAATGTTTCCTTTATTGTCAAGCTCATATGAAAACAGTGTTGTAACAAATTCTACAAATAGTTTGTAAAATATAGATAAAAAGATGTTTCCAGAATATACTATTCAACTATAAACATTACAAAAAAATATATATATTCTAGAAAACCACGTAGTTCCTGCAGGAGTGAATGTTGCAATCTTGCCATTTGTAGTTCATCGCAACAAAGAAGTTTTTCCAGATCCTGAGAAATTTGATCCAAATCGATTTCTTCCTGAAGAAGTGAAAGGAAGACACCCATTTGCTTACATTCCTTTCAGTGGAGGACCAAGGAATTGTATTGGTAATGTAACCCTAACTGCATTTTGTTCATGATGTTTGTAAAGATATTCTTAACTTCAAAACAGTCTTGTTAACAGATACTTTGTATGGTATACTCAGTTATAAAGCAGTGGTTGCTTGATTAACATTTCAAGTGAATTAGAATGATCACAGAGACTAAACCTAGTGTCTTGTTTCAGTAAAAAAAAACAAGATGGATCATTTTGTAATCACTAACTAATTTTACATCAACTCAAATTTCATGTGATAGAATGAACATGTTAAAGTAAAGAGAAAAGAACTTGATATTAAATTTAGAAAAATATAATGGCTAATTGGAAATCTAAACTGTATTTGCATAATAAATTGTTGATATATATACAGGTGATGGTACCAATATGGACGTATCGAGAGCAACTGTGAGGATGTACTGCAAAAAAGTAATGTACTAAATATTGCAGAGGTTTCAAACATGGTTTTGCTTACTGTTTTAAATACTCTTTGGTATATAAGAAATGATGACATGCACAAAGATCTTGGAATGGCCAAGATTAATGAGGTGATTCAAAGTTATGCAAGAAATCACAGCAGAAGTCTCCACTTATATGAAAACACGTATACAAGGTGCTACCCAAAAGTTCAAGGAAATTTCCCATAAAAATAAAATTGCTCACCGTAACTCTTATTTTGCACTTTCTCCTTCAAAATAGTCCGTTTAAGCATGGATACAGTGACCACAGTGTTTCTTCCATGAGTCCATGCATAACTGGAAGTCTGCAAGTGTAAGTTTTCGATGCATGTCCTGCGATCTACCTGAATCTCCTCAATTGTATGAAAACGACAGCCTTTCAATTCAACTTTATTTTGAGGAATAGAAAAAAGTCACATGACGTGAGGTCAGGTGAATAGGGTGGGTGGGGAATCACTACTGTGTTTTTGGAAGGTAATGTTTTATATTCTGAACTACTAGCGATGTAGGTGCAGGCACATTGGTAGACAACCCAGCTCTTGTTCTCCCCTGACTTTCCATTGACAATTGACCAAAGGGAGACAAATTCCATGGTCAATAGGGCCTTTAATGTAAAAAAAAACAAAAACAAACAAAACAACTAACATGGACATTGCTGTAAACTTGATATATTTTTTTTTTTTTTTGGCTGCGGTGAAGATGGCGACTTTCATTATGACTGTTACTAAATTTTTTAGGTCATAACCATAAATCCATGACCATCATTTCATAACCTTTTACATTTAGAGTTGAAGTTGGAATTTCCAACTCTTGCTGCAATTTCCAGTTCAGTGCAGACAGCTATGCAATATTTTATATATATAATACCTTTTTAGTCATTGTTCAGCAGTTTTAGTACAAATTTTACAGCAATGCATCTATGTCCAAATTGTCTGACAAGATGGTTGCATGGACCTATACAACATTCCTATGTTTACGCAAACATCATGGATTGGTCGTCTACAATCTGCAACAATAGCCTCTCGCACTTTTGTGTTTGTACTTGTCATCTTGAACACTCATCATTATCCATGCTTTAAGTGTTTGTACCACAAAAAAGTTTTACTTTGACTTATAGTATTGTCACCCGAAGCTTCCACAAGCATGCAATGAGTTTCTGTAGCAGTTTAAGTTTTAAGCAAAATTTAATGCATATTCTTTGATTAAAATCTGCCATTTACACAAGTTTAAAAAATTTCCAAAACACAAAGTTACAGAAATACACGATACTCATGAATGCAACCTCTCACCATCACAGATGTTGCACATTAATTCACCAAGAGTACTATTCACCCACTCTACTGGCAGCAGGTTGTATCACAAACAATTTGCATGCAGAATTCAAATTCCCTGAAATTTTGGGTAGCACCTAGTATGATACAACTTTTGGACTACAAAACTTAGTTCAATGGCTAAAGAGAGGGAAACCATTTGAACTGGTGTAGTATCAATAGACTTAGGCTATTAGTAAATAATTAAGTTTTATAGTTTCTGCGTTACTTCAAAGAAGGTATACTCAACACAAAGTGATTGGGTTCATGATAAATTACTTGTTAGACTCTGTCTAGCTGTAATAATAATTTTTAAAAATGTTAATCTCAAATTTTACCTTTCCTTTTACAGGTACGGATTATATGAACTTAAAAGAGAGTATTAATCAATAACATAAACACATTTTTGAGTATAAAACTGAATATAAAATATTATGTTCACAGGTCAGAAATTTGCTATGATGGAGCTCAAGATAATACTGTCAAAATTATTACGGAACTTCAAAATAATTTCTGAAACAAGACGAGAAGATGTTCCTATTGCACCAGGGCCAATCCTTCATCCTGCAAAACCGATAAAAGTGAAATTAATCTCTAAAGAAATTGAATGATAAGACGTGCTAAGCCGTAATTTATTGAAATGCAACTAAGCAATTTGTTACACCAACTTCCGAGTAAACCTTGTCACTATCTTTTGTAATGGTTTAGGTTTAATTAGATACCAATCAGCTGTGAAAAAATGGCAAGTACAGCAGTAAGTAGTCCATTGAACAATTTTTATGAATCTCAATATCTGTAAAAAAAACTCTTTAAACAGATTTTGAATATGAAAAAGCAACAAAACTCATGTTTTCGAGAAAGGTCAGCACAGTTATTACTAGTTTTAGTTCCACTCATGTAGCGAACGAAGAGTAGTGAATTAGCAGTCACATTCCCTTTGGTAATGCATTCAAATACTAAAATGTATAAAGTACTGGTAAATGAAAATCAGCTGATTTTGCTTTTGATGTTGATTTTCTGTGCAATTCACCCTGAAGTAAATGACGTTTATCCAATATGGAACCAGGCCTCTATTATGAGAGGGATAGTTTTGGAGGATGGGGATTGGAAAACCCTCTGGTTTGAGTAGCATTTTTCAGTTTTTGGTGGTTGAAAACACACTTTAAACCTATAAATAAAATACATATATATATATATATATATATATATATATATATATATATATTATTATTATTATCTGCTATATATATATATATATATATATATATTATTATTATTATTATCTGCGTATAGTCCCTGTTGGATCACGCAAAGCACTCTGACTCATGTCTTGCTCCTTCTAATCCTCCACACCTTTCTCATCCTGTCCCCATGGGTCCTCTTCCGTCCATTTTACCCCTGTTCTCTTTGGGATTTGATTCTCTGGGACCTCCCAACCGAGCATCTTTCTCCTGTATGCGTTCCTGTCTTCAACGTCTGTTGAGTCTATTTCTGCGTCATGTAGGTCAATTCTGACTTGTGCGATCCACGTCGTTGTTGATTTGACTCCTTGTATATACTTAAGGATTCTGTTGGCAAGTCTCGTTGTTGGGAGTCTACTGATGTGTCTATAGAACCAAAGCCTCCTTCTTCTGATATCTGATGCCAGGTTCGATATCTTCTCTGTGGTCTTATGGGAGTGCAACCTGTATCCATCTTCTGTTAATCTTGGGCCAAGGATCTTCCTCAAGATTTTGCGTTCTTCCTTCAAAATATCCTCCATGGTAGCTTTTGTGTGGAGTGCTAGCGTCTCGCTTGCATATAATACCTCCGGTTTTATGACTGTGTTGTAGTACCTGATTTTTGTGTGCGTCAACATAAATCTCTTATTGTAGATATCACGCGTTATAGCAAGAGCCCTCTTCATTCTCAGTAGCCGAACCCTTGCACAGCCTCCTCGCCACCTGTGGGTTCAAGAATTTCTCCCAGATATTTGAAGTGCTTGACTCTGTTTATCTTACCATACTTTGTGTTTAGTTCTTGAATATTTAATTTTGAACAGAAGAATTTGGTTTTTTTAAACGAGATCTGTAGATATATGTGTATATACACACACACACACACACACGCTCACATATATATATATATATATATATACATACATACATATATATTCTAGAGATGTTACATGTACATTATACTCACTATCATAAGCTTCATTAGCCAATTCTTCATTTCAACAAATTCTTAAATTTTATTTCACTCAGTCTAAAACAACACATTATACAAAAAAAAGTTAGTGCAAAAAACAAAAACTATACATAGCAACTAAAACTGTCTACCCTTCACTATTAGCTAAGGTGGTGTAGGTTAGACATTAGTATAGATACACAACATTTTGTGGTCATACGTATAGTGTACATTAAAACCCACTCCAAAATGCCGTAATTATAACTAAAATTAACAAACAGTCGTACTAAATATCAATCAAAATTCAGACCATAAGTGTGCCCATTCATGGCACATTTGTTTTTTTTAAATTGGTCAAATAATTGAATTTAAAATACATTAAATTTTTACTATCAAGAAGTTATCAAATATTATTATAGCATTTTTTTACTATTTAATATTTTTATTTAGCAAATAAATTCAAAATCTTTCAGTCTAGTCTATGTGTAAAGTGACTGCTCCTTACTGGATCCACCACTGGTTCAATCACTCAGTATAGCAGCAAAAATCTATGCTCTTCATTATTCTGTATTCATAAATAGTGTAAGCCTTAAAGGGTTGTAAATGGGTTGTTTTATACAAATTTTGAAAGACATAAAAATAAACAAAGAATGTACAGTACTTAAAAACATTTTTCCTATGCAAGTATAACACAAATATACCTTAATTATATAAAAAAAACCTTACACAAAAAAACTTCTAGCTGAACAGTAAAGGCCACCAAATGTGAAGCAGAGTTGTGCTGAGCTGAGCGAACTATGCATTCAAAACTTAACCTAATTAATGACCTTTAATCTAAGTGCAGCCATCATTATGCAATGTCGCTTAACTCGTTCAGCTCCATTCCACTTTCATTATCTGCACTTACATTAAAAACAATACGTTAGGTTTTTAATGTGTAGTCCAATCCACTCAGAGCAACTGTGCTGCACATTTAGTAGCCACCCGGCCTTAGGGAAATAAATACTTAATGAAGATTTTGTACATTGCAAATTAAAAGTCAGCAATACTAGAAATTTTACCATTATAAAGTGTGTAAATAAAACAAAATGCTGTAAATTATTTTGTTACTTTGAAACTTTACAATTTTTTGCCATTAAACATTTCCTTATTATATTAGATTTAGAATAAATTGTGATAAAAAGACCCTTACTGGTAATATTATATTTGAGTAGTGTTAGTCAGTTATTTGTACATATTGTAATATACATTTATTTTAAATATAATACTACAAGTATTTTTACCGAGAAATATTATTTCATCCTCAAGCCCAAACACAGTTTATGAAGCTAAAACACTTCCCTAAACTCATATACTTTCTTATTTATTATTTATAAGCTGAAAATAAAATATGCTAGTTTTAAATCTGTACTGTGTATGTTTAATTGTATCTATGTACGAGGTTTGTCCAATAAATACGCAAACTAAGGTCATAAAAACTTTATCTTACAAAATTTCATCTACATTGATTTTGTCCCCTTCAAAATACTCTCCATTCACTGCTATGCACTTATCCCATCTTCTTTTCCACTCTTCAAAGCACCCTTGGAAGTCCTCGGAAGTCAGGCTTTTCAGTCTCCTCGTCGTTTCTTGTTTTATTGTGTCCACTTCTTCCCAATGCTGTCCCCTTATCACATTTTTGCATTTAGGGAATAGAAAAAAGTCGCAGGGGGCGAGGTCCGGTGAATAAGGGGGATGATCAAGGATAGTGATTGAATTTTTAGCCAGAAACTGGCGAACAATCAAAGCCGAATGTGCGGGTGCATTGTCTTGATGAAGAATCCATCGATCGTTTTGAGTCAAATGTGGTCGCACATGACTCACTCGATCTCTCAAACGCTTGAGAACGTTAAGGTAGAACTCAGAATTTACCGTTTTTTCCTCAGGAAGGAATTCATGATGAACAACACCTTTCATATCAAAGAAAACCAGGAGCATGACTTTGATTTTTGATCGGCTTTTCCTTTATTTTTTTGTTCGAGCTTCACCTGTTGCTTTCCACTCCATGCTTTGCGATTTCGATTCGGGGTCATACTCGAAAAACCACGATTCATCACCAGTGATAACCTTATTTAAGAATCCAACATCATTTTCCATGAAATTTTTCCAGTCAGTAACACATTCAACTCTTCTCAACTTTTGATGCGGAGTCAGCAGTTTTGGCACGATTTTCGCACAAACCTTTCTTAAGCCCAAATGCTCGGTTAAGATTGTGTGCACTGTTGATTTTCCTAAATTTAGTTCTTCAGCTATCATTCGGACAGTTTTTCGGCGATCAGTAAGGACAAGACGCCGCACACGATCAATGTTTTCATGCTCACAAGAGGTTGAAGGTCGTCCAATTCTTGCATCATCCGTGACGTCTTCTCGACCTTCTTTAAAGCGCTTTATCCACTTGAAAATGGCTGTTTTCTTCATAGCATTATCACCATAAACAACTCTCAACATTTCAGCAATTTCTTGGTAATTTTTACCAAAAACTTGATGTTAATTCGTTGTTCAGTGAATTGGTCAATTTCCATATTTACGAACAAAAAAATAATGCAAAACTAAAAATAACTCTACTCGCAAGATCCGCACAGCGTAACGTTCTGCCAAGCTCTGACGGCTCATTGGGTCCCAGACAACACGTGAGGCCAGTGAGCGTGGCTTAACTCTCCGTAATGGCCACCATATTCGACCAGTTCGCGTATTTATTGGACAAACCTCGTATAAGTATATGGTGCAAGTTAAGACAAAGAAATAACTTGCTTGTTTTTGGTGTTTAACGTCCGACTATTGTGCACACTTGGGGTAATGCAGACGATGGGATGATTTATAGCGTATGAAAATTACAAGCCCTCGCCGAGAATCAAACCTGGGTCCTCGGGGTGAAAGCCTAGTACGCTATCCACTAGGTCACCGGGGCGGTTGAAATAACTTGCAGTGAAAGGAAATGGATCAGTGAAAGAATAAGAAGCAGACAACAATGATTAAGTGGGGGCTACCAGAAGTTCGGGAAATTTGTTTACAAAAATAAAATTGCTTACCATAACTCTTAGTTTCCACCATGTTCTTCAAAAGAGTCTCTTTTGGGCATGTATACAGCAATCCCAGCATTTTTTCCTTGACTGTATGCATCCCTGGAAGTCTGCAAGTGTAAGTATTCGAAGACGTCCTGCGATCTGCCTGGATCTCAACTGAGTCAAAACGATGGCCTTTCAATTTCAACTTTATTTTGAGGAACAGAATACAAAACCACACAGTGTGAGGAGATCAGGCAAATAGGGTCGATGGGGAATCACTACTGTGTTTTGGAAGCCTAAAAATTCCAAACAACTCGCAATGTGTGTGCAGTCATGTTGTGATGGACAACACAGGTCTTATTTTACCACTGTTCTGAACATTTGCGCTAATGCTCTCATGTAGCCATTTCAAAACTCCACAATGAAACTTTCCATTAACAGTGGGACAAATTCCTTGTAAATAAACTTCGACCTCCAAAAAAAACCAATTAACATGGTTTTCAGTGAAGATGGAACTTTTGCTGCGACTCCTGCTTTCAGTGTCATAAACCATTAACTCTTCTCTCATTACCAGTTACAACAATTTTGGAATATAGCTTTTAACTCTATTTGGTTTATTTTTGTCTTGGGAAAAATCAACAGTGTATTACAATTATTTTTAAGGGGTTTGAAATTGAAATAAATGAATTACTGTGTTATTAGGAAATGTCTGGAATCACATTTTTGATTTTAACATTGCATTAATGATATACATTAATGTGTAATACTCTTATATAGGAATATGCAGTCCTGACTTAACACTGTACCCCAACATACGAGGTGTGTTTAAAAGTAACAAGAATTTTTAAATTTCGCGGGCTTGGAGAGTTCGATTGTCAAATATTTTTTTTATTATGTTGGTATACATGCCCTTGAAGTATGGTAAAACTTTCAGCTGTTTTCATTGTTGACTTCGTATGTGACAGCCACTAAGGTTAGACTTGTTTTTATGAGCTCGGCAATTTTTGTTTGTTAAAAGAAATGGATCAAAGAATTTGTATCAAATTTTGCGTAAAAAATGGAATAAAGTGTAACAAAGTGTGTGAAATGTTAACAAAGGCTTATGGTGAGTCTTCTATGAGTAAAGCAAGAGTTTACGAGTGGTATAAGCGTTTCCAAGAAGGCTGTGAAGAAGTTGAAGATGACGAATGCCCTGGACGCCCCAACACATCAACAACCGATGAAAACATGGAAAAATTGAAAGAAATGGTTATGAACAATCACCGAATCACAATTAGAGAGGTCGCTGATGATGTTGGCATATCGATTGGATCATGTCATAACATTGTTTCCATGTTTTGTGTATGAAACGTGTGGCAACAAAATTTGTTCTAAAATTGTTGAATTTTGAACAAAAACAGCGATGAATGAAAGTTGCTCAGGCGTCACCAAATGAAGTCAACAACGATGCAGAATTACTGAAACGTATTATAACATGTGACGAAACATGGGTTTACGGATATGAAGTCGAACTAAGGCTCAATCATCCTAGTGGAGGCATTCTGGCTCGCCAAGACCGAAAAAGGCTAGACAAGTGTGGTCAAACGTAAAGGTTATGCTCACTGTGTTCTTCGATATTAATGGCATAGTGCATCATGAATTCCTGCCACCAGGTGAAATGGTTAATAAGGAGTACTACCTACAAGTTCAACGCCATTTTTGTGAAGCAATCCAAAAAAACGTCTGGATCTGTGGAAAAACAATTCATGGCTTTTGCACCAGCTCACACTTCATTGCTTGTTAGTGAATTTTTGGCCAAAAACAATAATGTAACGATGCCCCAGCCTCCATATTTGCCAGACATGTCTCTGTGTGACTTTTTCCTATTTCCAAAAATAAAGAGAACCTTAAATGGCCGTCGTTTTACAGCCGTGGATGACATTAAAAGCGCATTACTGAAATAACTAAAGTCTATCTCAAAGATCGAGTTTGAGAAGTGTTTCGAGGATTGGAAGAAGCGCTGGCAGAAGTGCATAATCTCCAATGGGGACTATTTTGAAGGCGACAACATCAATGTAGAAGAATAAATAAATATTTTGTTCAAAAAATTAAAATTCTCCTTACTTTCTGAACACACCTCGTACACTACCTGTTGTATAATTCCTCATTTTCTACATAAGCGTTCAAATACGTTTTGAACTACACTACAGAAAAGTTTGAAAAATGCAATCTTCTTTTTTTGTAATCTTATACTTTTTTTTATAAAAACGAATATTTTCTGATCAATTTCCCTAAATCCGATTCTTTACAAATATATTCTCTAAATTATTATTAAATCATTATTAAAAATGCACACAATGAAAAATAATTCCTTAATAATAATATGCATCAACTACATTTAAAAAAACTTTTTAAATTTTTAATTAAGAGATTATAGCAAAATACTGCAATATTTTAATGCACTTTTTTGTAAAAAAAAATTTATTTGAAAGAAAATTGAGAAGCACAAAAAATGAAATGTGAACTCAATAAAGACTTGAAGCGAATAAGCCTCTTGAATACGCTATGTGATGATATAGAATGATTTTATTGCCATAAACATGCTCATGGCAAGACTGTTTAAACTGTATATGATTGAAGTACTCAAAAACTAAAAATACTTATATGGTTTCTGTTGCTTGTGTTTCCAACCAGGCTCTAGAAGTCAATTAGGTTTAGGCTTCAACTATTACATCCATTTATGAAAGGTATCACTGAATGATGATACAGAAAAGTGATTCTTTTTTTTTAATTCTAGAAAGGGGTGCATTGAAATTTTTGCACAGGGTGCAATTATACTCGAGCTGGCACTGGAAAATTAACTTTTTACCTTAAGAAAAAAAAATTCTGAGTTGTTCTTTTTTGAGTTATTTTAGATTTTAATGTTGAAAAGTTTTTTCTTAATCCTCCAGTACCATTTTGAAAATGTATAACTGCATTTTCTGTTGGTTTTTATTTTTCAGTAATTAAAAAAGGCTGTGAAAAGTAATTTTTTGGGAGTGGATTTCTGTTCATATCTAAAAAAAATGTGTATATTGTACTTTTTATATATAACAATAACGCATAAAATATGGAAATGAAGAATAAAATGTGGAATTTGTTCTACTGTTTTTGGTTCCGGGTTAAAAAGTTTCACTTACCATAACAATTTTTTTGTTTAAATATGTTAGGAGGGATGAACTTTTGATTCAGGGTAGTTAACTGTAAACTCATATTTTATGGCTTTCATAGTTTGGGTTAGTGCTAACATGCTAACTAGTTAACATGGGTTAACTAGTGCTAACATGCTTGTGCAACGTACAAGCAGTTTTCTTTTTATATGTTAACTAAGGGGATCTGCCCTCTGGGTACAGTGGCCCAACCCATGTCCTTCCCTTCAATTTACATGAGTGGAACAATTTGTATTGAATGAAGCAATAAATATATCTGAAAATCACCTGTAGTTTAGCTAAACGTATGATAATCTGCTACAGCTAAGTTAATGTATAATTATCACCAGCTGTAACACAGTGTTTTAAGCCTTCAAACATCACGGTTTATTAGTTCTCAAGATATATTGAAACTTTTAGACCTACATATTTGTGTTTCTCTGTAACTCATTAGTTTTAATAATTTTTTTCAAATAACATCTTATCTGATGTGGCAGAAATGTTTTCAACCATCATACATAATTATTTGTCTAATTAGATCTTGAGATGAACTTTGTGTGAACGGTACTTTCATAATACAGGGAGGATAAGGAGTTCCCAACAAACTTTACAAACACAAACAAAATGAAATTTCCACTTCACTAACACTTTGCTTGTTTATACACAATCTGTCACATTTTATAAATTTTTCTGGTTGAAAGTTTGCCAGTACCTTCAACTTCCAAAAGATACCATTTTCACCAACTAAAAATGTGATACCACTCTAATCTTTGTAACACCCAAAGCTTGTTTAATCTTTGAAATCTTCTCTAACTGTTTAACATCAAATTTAGGATAAACACAATATAGACATTGTTTAATCAAAGGCATTCAGCCTTGAGTTGTAAACAAATATAAACATTTTACTCAACAGTTAGGAACATAAACTAAGGACTAAGGACAGTGCATTTTTGAAGCAACAACTGCAATAATCACATTCTATGTTCCACTTCTACTGATTTAAAATTTGATACTTTTTAATCAGTGGGGTATCATAATAGTCAGTCTTAACAACAGAAAAGATAGTACAAACTGCAAAAACTGGCATTTAAAATTTGTTTGAAGAATACAGTACACTGTTTATAAATACTGCATTAATATTGTTGCCTACAATGGATGAATGAGTGTTTTGTACTTCACTGTTATAAACATGAGGATGTCAAAAGTGCGGAATCAACCTTTTTAGATAGAACAATGACCACAGATCAAAGATAAACATACAACCACAGATCTTGATTACCAGCCTTGTGTTGGTGAAGTGAGATTACAATATTGTTTCATTTACTGTTTATTCATTCTTATAATTTCAGTGGACTTAACCAGCTGCCAGCTGACTGAGTCATACACACTGCCACTCGACAATATTACAACAAAAAAATTGCTATCCTGTTTGTGAAACATTCAATTAGCAAAAAATTCTTGTGTAGCATTGTTTTTACCTATCACATTTCTACACTTAAAATGCCTACCAAATAGTTACTATAGTGTTTTGTTTTTGCATACAGCATTAGTGTTACTTTGTGAAAATGTAATATACAAATGTCCATAAGTATGAATTTTATTTACAATTATGTTGGTCCTACATTGATAATATTAATATTTTTAAGGATAAAGGCAAACAGAATTTTGATTTACGTTTTCATGTCATGTTCAGCATGCAGTTGCTTTAACCAGCCTAGGACTTCTCAAGGTGGGTGGTTAAGAGGGCATCTGATTGTTCATTGACAGACAACTTCGAAGTTATATTTATTTTCTGGAATTGAACCATGTGTTAGTGTCAAGTTTAGGCAGTGAAGTAAATAATATGTTTGTATATAGAAAATTATTTTCATACATAGATAATCAAATTGGGCTAGATTTTGATGTAAAAAACTTTTATGAGAAGATTAAATGAATACTCAAGTCATGATTCTGATTACCCTTAACATCGTCACTGATTGAAGCATACTGGCAGCGAAGTGAACTGCATATCTGTCACAGATTCATGTCTCTGCTTTCAAGACTGTATTTTACATAATCTTATATTACTTTATTCTTGTTTGACAACAAAATACAAATAGTATACAAAGCCGTCACCGTTTTCAGTCCAAATAACAAAGACTGCCTGTATATCGTGTCAACTGCACATACTTGTCAGAAAATTCAAAAGGTCTACAAAGAATATCTAATAGCAAAAATGCAAACTATACTTGTTTTTTATACTACAAATTAAATCATCAGTGGAAGCACTCTGAAGAATTGAGATGAAACATAATGTTAAAATTTATATTTTTAAGTGAAAAGGCGTTTAAATTATCATGATGGGTTAACATTTTAACACGATCAGGTTAAGTATTGCTATTACATGTGAAAAAGCTATTATCATTCTTTCCAATCCATTTCAGTAGACTGAACCCATGATTTTTTTACAAAGCCAGAAAAGTGACCACTATAATTTATATTAAATGGAAAAGTTGGAATGCACCCAATGTAAAGATAAACACATGATCCTTTGTTTGGTTTAAATAAACCATTCTAATACAATACCAAAATAACTTCTCATCTAATGACAAGAAAAAAGAAACTTCAAATTATAAAAATAATACTTTTTGAATTTTTTTTTTTTTTTAATTTCCCAACAAAGGCTTATACAAAAGACAGTAGGTTTAACATTTATTTCTTAGCGGCTGCTGCTTCATCTTCCTTCTGATACGATTGCAAGAGTTCTTGTTTCTTGAGAGTAATACGCTCTGCTCGCCGTTTCTTTGCTTCTTTAACCTTTTGTCTTCGTGCTTCGGCCTGGTCGCTGTAATATTAAAACGACATTGTTAAAAAATTTATTTTTTTTATAACCAAAGATGTTTATTGTTCATTGCTCATCCCACTAGCAACCAAAATATATGTATTGGCAAAAAATCAAAATCTACACTAGTATGAAAATAAGAATTTGAAAAATAATTTGTTAAGTGTGCATGTCCTTTTTAACATGTCTTCTCCATACAGTGAAACTTCCTTTAACACTTCTAAATAGCTGATTCTTTTTAATACTGGACACTTTTATTATTCCCTTACAGCTTTTTAACTTTTAACAGCTAAGAAACTTTTAAATAGCAGCTTTTCAAAAATGGACACAGACATTAAATCAATGATCCATGGACTTGTTGGAAGTCCTTAATACCAGATAGCAGAGAACAAGGTTAGCTTTTAATTGGAGATTGTTGATGCAAACAAAACTATACTGTTCAGTATTTTTCTGGAAGGAGAGCAGAAATGATGCTATATACAAGTGGCAAGGTAGCAGTATGTGAACAATGAACATTGTTCGTTTTGGCAATGTTAAAAAAAAAGAACAAACTGCTTTGTTTCGCTTTATTCCACAAGTGCTTCAAGGACTACACAAGACTTGTTTTCTGCATACTTTCAGCATGAATCACTTAAAAACATATAAGCACGCTTTGTTGAGATGTTATTTAAAGATGACTATTCAATACAGGACCGATCGTGTCATCTGATTTTATCTGATTATTAGTAGTTATTTACACACAAGACTAATCTAAAACAACTTGTTTTTTCTCTCACTCTTCTGTACACTGCACTGTGTTTAAACTCTCTCTCACAAAACATGATCAGAACGCTACTGGCTACTTTCCCAGAACAAAATATGGTAATCAACAGCTTGTTTATTTATTGCAGCAATACAGTACGAGATTTAATTAAATTCAAAATCTATTTATCTCAACAAATTGTGTTTTTATCTAAAATAACTGTTATGGAAATGAAATCAATTCCATTTTATCACGTTTTTATTGTCACTTTGGGTTTTCCAGGAATTTTGCAATCGATTTTAAACTAACTTCCCGATGAGCTAGAAGTTTGAAATTTTGTATACAGCTCTAAACTCGATTACAATACAATAATATTGGCTTATTAAAAAATATTGAACGGTGCCATGGGCACTATTACTGAAATTGTTTGGCCATTATTTTGGCGTGATAAAGTGTACGATAACGACATTCCATTTGTTTTTCTCGCTATAAGTAGTAATGCTGTAGTCGCTCAGTACAAGTCAGGTTGGTTGATTGGTCTAAGGCGCTAGCTTTCAGCTCTGGTTCCCGGTTGGGAGCATAGAACTCCTGACTACGTTTTTATAGCATTTTGGCAAGTTTAATAGAAACGTAATTAGTTTTTGTTGCAGAGCCTATATTTTTTCAAAATATGTTTTAAAAAGTATTTATAGTTGCATTGACTCTTGTATAGGATTCGGCAGTTATAATTTTACTTTTTGAAAGTCAAAGTTTACAGTAAATAAAAAAAAAATGTATGATAACGACATTCTGTCATTATCTATCTTATAAATAGATAATAGTAGTTATCTAATTTCATGCACCCCATGTTTTGTTTTTAGTTGTACAAGTATTTTCATATCTATAAAAATTCACTTTCACAAATTTTTAAGACAATCTGTGTGTGATTATGAGTGTATTCGTTTACAAATCTCGATATATTGATGGATTTAAGAGAATACATTTTATACTTTTCAGTCCAATTTAAAAAACATGATTTTTTTTAAGTTTCTTTTTATTTATATAATTATTTGTAAGTCTATTTAAAAATTCATTTGAAATATAATCACAAGGTGCCATGTAAAAGCCTGCTTTAAGTAAACAGCTAGCCCACATACAATAGGCCCTAACTGTATATCTCCCAATAGTGGACACTTTATATCACCTTGCCCTATGCAGGACCTATTAAAACAACTATTGCATAAGTTATAAAACTCTACCAAAGCATGGCAACCACAGAACACAAGTAACATAGTACAGAAAAAAAAAAAAAATTAAAATTAACCGAATACTCACTTTAACATTTTGGTCCTAGCCTTTTCTGCCTTCTTCTTGTGAATGAACTCCATCAATACACGTTTATTTTTGAAGACATTACCTGTGAAAAAAGTAAACCAAATTATTTTTTTGAATTTGTTTTGTACTATTTCTGCCAATAAATCATTTTTTAAACAATTTTGTTTGACAGCCATAAAAAAAATTAATATAAATATAAGGGCTTAAATACTTTGCTTGATGCAAAAAGCATTCTTGTGTTAAACAGCAGAACCTGGCATATCTGACTTCTGAATACCTATCACCTCGACATAACCAAACATCAGCCAGGTTTTTTATTACATTTTAAGATAGTAGTAACAAAAAAATTATCTGGTAAACTTTGTATGTGTTAACGTATCAACAACTGATGCTGTTGTTTTGGTGCTGTCTTTCCACTTTACAAACAAGGGAAATGTCAACATAAAATAAAAATAACGACCACAAAACCATTTACTTCATTAATGTAGGTAACTGTGTGACAGCTTGCATATATGGTACATATCGAACACAGTTTTCACACGTTTCTTAGTGTTAGAGTTAGCAGTTGGCAAGAAATTACTGCAATGTACTATATTTTTTTTAAAACATTTTTCATATATTTAACAAAGTTGTATGTATTAAAACAGTAATTATGATGGATCTGCATATGGCATATTTTTGTGTTTTAACAATTTTCCATCTCCTCTTCTTATGTGACTTTTACCAGAGCCCAAGGGCACTATCTTATTATCAAAACAAAAAATTATCAGATATATTTCATTTTATATATATATATAATTTTATTAAAATAAGTATAACAAAAAAACATAACCTCTTGAGACGTCAAATATTACTCAGATCTACTTTCTAAATTACTTCTGACTAAATACCTGCGACAACAAATATTCACATATTTTACTATAACTGTGGTACTAAAAACAAGGTATTTAATGTAAATTTATTTTTTACATGTGTTTTAGGAACCTACCTGTACTGTAATTAAAAACAGTAATTATAATCACTGTCCAAAAAGTCGCATCATATACTGTGTGGGACACTGTATCGGACAACAGTGTTCATGGCACTACTGTCCCAGCCTACATGACTACTATGACTCAAATATACTTAAACAATCATAACTTTACTAATATTTAAGATAGAATAATGATTTTGATTTCTTTAGAAATAAATGGACTAAAAGTTATATTTACAAAAGCTTAATTAATTTTGTTTCTAACAGAGCGTTTAACAAATAATACATTTTTGTTTTTATAAACAATTTGAAATTTGAAACTCTACACGTATATGACAAAATATTTTGCATCTAGCTCTATGCTTTTTTAAAAAACTATTACGAGAATAAATCCTGAGAATGTAATTAAGAAATATTTGAAAGATACAAAAATTAATTTTTCTAATCAACTGAAAAATTATTTTTTAGAAAAAGTAGTTAATTTAGTGCCCTATCTAATGAGAACACAACTGTCACAATAGCTGACTTTCGCTTTGCCTTGTATTAATTTTTTGCTGATACTTCAACAAAAGTAAACACATGACATAGCATTAATGTAAAATAATGCTGGCCCTATACGTTTATGATGAACAAGCATGTGTTTTATAATACATTCTTACCCAGTAGTCAAGCACTTTCAGTATTGTTAAAATCGAGCAAACCACACTTTATTATTGAGATTTAATTCCTACATCATAAGAGCGTAAAATAATAACATGTAAACGTATTGTAATAAATGGATAGAACAGTTCGTTTCATTTCTAAAAGTGTACATAATTTAAGAGCAAAAAGAAACTGATGCAATAATTCATTTTTGGAAAGCTAATTCTATCGGCCCGTGGTGCTATTCAAATGCACCAACAGAACTGATTACATTAACCCACAGTGGTATTGACAAATTTTATGGCGGTATTCAAGCTGTCTTTAAAAGCTAATGAAATAAGACAGTGATAGTCAAAAAGTTAAATTTAAAACATGCAAATTGGCTAAATTAAATAGATTTAAAAAAATATATAGTGTCAATTATAATAGGTTAAATAATTTACCTTAGTTTTACTTAAAAGGGGAAATAACAAATGTCTAACTTACCCTTCGCTTTCATATAAAGCTGATGGTAGAGATGGCGATCGATTTTCTTGGCTTCTCTATATTTTTTAAGTAACCTCCTTAATACACGCATGCGATTTACCCAAAGTACCTGTTATTAATACAACTACATTACAAAAATTTCAAAAATAAATTGCACGAAAATCCAATATTTGTCATTAACACTAGATTCACTAAATATTCGTTATGAGAAAAGTACTAATTAAGAAATTGCTTTGAGAACCTTTTATGAAATTTATGTTGTACAACAAAATTAGGCTACCATTTTAATATTTTTATAAACTAGGTCTGTTGATGTCGGGCAAAATTCATGCAGATATTGCAATATTTTAACACCCAATTAGTATAACTCTACTGATTAGCATAATTCAAAAGCATATAAAAAAGTAATGGTACACTATTGTATAATTTTCATTCCTACAATGCTGACCAGCCACAGACACTATAAATCTGGTTTGTATGATCATTTTGTACCTAGCCAAAATTGGCGATCAGCCTTTATATCATATCACCAGTATCAAGTCATACAACATATTTTCAAGATTAACCAAACCGCAATGCTTGTGTTAATTAACTGATACAATTCTATTAGTCTTACTAGTAGAATTGTAAGAATTGTCACAAAATAAAATTATCCTTTTGTGTAAAGGATAAAAAATATGATTAATAAGTAATTACTTACTTTTTGTGGCATACGGGCATTGGCAGTACCTTTTCTTTTACCAAAACCACAGTGACGACCTTTTCTTCTAGCTTCAGTGTTTTTACGAACACGTGCCCTTGAATGGACGGCTACTGGTTTTTTGATAATTAGACCATCTTTAATTAACTTACGAATATTTTGCCCTGGAATAAAATAAAAAATTGTCTTATTTTACTACATGTAAAGAATTTGTTATTTCTAATAAGAGGCAAACTTGCCAACATAGAATTTTTAAAAATATGGAGTTTTTTAATCACAAAATGTATTAGAAGCATAATAATGGTCAAAATAAACCATAGTCAATCAGACATATGAAAATGATATAATTAGGACTAGGTTGCTTTAAAATATATGAGGCCTTGTATACTATATGTTATACATGAAATAATATACAATAAATATAAATAGGTCTCATATAACTAAGCCTTTATTAAAAACCTGATTGAAAATAACATTTTAAATCACAATTAACATTGTATCAACATTATTAAATGATATTTCCTGAACTAGGCTTTAACACTTGTTTTTGTAGGAACAAAGGCAAATTTTTTTAGCGATTTTGCTATTATCTTGTGGAAAAGTGCATTGCTATAATCAGAACTACTAAATTTGATGGAACCCTTCCAAAAAGCATTATCAATCCCTTAATAATTTAACTTTTTTTACAAAAAACTGGCCAAACATAACTAGATAATACAGACTGCAACTTCAGACTAGCGATCTTTGGATTCCTAATAAAATATACTTGATGATTTCGAATATCGAAATACTCAGATTGTTTCATTTAATAAATCATTATCCCTTGTATCATATACAGAATCAGGGGGGGGGGGGTATTTGAAACAGATATTACGTATGAAGTCCATTCATTCATTTCGACATCGTCATTATACTGACATTATGGTATTATAAATGACGACAATGTTCAGATTCCGTAACATGTACAACTTATTTAAATTTTTAAAATCCATGATTAATGAAGTAAATTATTGTAAATTTATAATATACTACCATATAGTTTAAGCATAGCCATAAATAAATATAAACAATACTTTATTAGGTTTGGACTTAAATGGTGTGGTTAAAATGATTATGCGCATGTGCAAATTATATATAATCAGTATAATATTTATAATTAGAAAGATATTCGTATTGGAATCAGATACAGATCCCACGTCTGAATTTAGTAATGTCATATCAGCTGACGATTCTGCACAGCTGACTATGACTCTGAATTATTATTCCAAATTTCTATCATTCGATTCAGATTACAAGTACCTTTTATGAATGACAGAAAGTCGTTGGCTGACCTTGAGTCTACTTACACAGACTGCCTGTAATGCAATAATGCATACGGTCATGAAACATTAACAAATTAAACATGAAACATAACAAACCACACAATAACTGTCGAAATATTTTGCTGAGAAAACTGTCTACAAGCGATGCTAGGAAAGTAGATAGTGGAAAAAACAAAAGATTTTTATGTAGTAACTTACTTATAATGATTTGTTGTGCAGTTCAAAATTATAAAACATAGTCATTAGTAACTTCAAAAAACTCAAATGGTTTGTCTATAACGTAATATACTTTTAATTAACCTGCTGATTACAAAATATGTATCACAAAATTACAAACTTACGTGAATTGGTATTTGCAATTTCATTGATTTCATTTGGATCTAACCAAACTTTCTTTTTACCACATCTCATTACCGAGGCGGCAAGCCGCTTTTGTAGTTTTATTGAACTGAAACAAAATATAAACAATTTTATTAAACAAAAATTATAGTAGGAAATTCATACTGTGATATACAGTAGTCTAAATATTGCCTAATATTTTTCTGATTAAAAAAGTCAAACAACACATTTAAAATTTTTTAATAAAATATATATAATTAGTTTTAATTATTAAGCAAACAAGAATTTCTTTTTAATAAATCAGGAGCATAACAGTACCCTGACAGTAAAATAAATGAAAAAATACTTAAAACAACCCATCCAATAAATGCAGTGGTTTAACTAGGTAAATATGCACCCTGTATCACATCCCTTCCCTGTCCCAGTTAGAAATGTGTTAGGTAGATTTCTAATTAGCCCTTAACGGATTTACTAACTGAAATAATGTTAAATAACAATCATACATTATTTACTTCTGAAACTATTAATACACCCTATCATATATAAGTTCATTTTATATCTAATATAATTTTGATCCGGAATGCATACCATGAATACAAATCTGGCCGATACTCCAGCTGGTGGAAAATTACACCCACTGTACTGCTGTCTATTGATAATTGCTGAAGAATTTTTGCCAAGAATGTGTCATGCACAGAAATTCTAAGCATATTTGTACACTCGAGCAAATATCACTAAATGGCAGTGCGGATTTAGCTTTCTTTACTGTACCAGCTGGAATAATGGCCAGATTGACTTCCATTGATACAAAAATATGTATATTTACAAACTGGAAATACATGGATTTATGTTGTCATTCATTAATCAGAACGAATTGTTAGAAGAAAAAAAAATGGTTAACTAAATGACGTTCTTTGGTTTCATGAGGAATACAGATTTCTATATTATCTGTACATAACATACAGATAATATAGAAACTCCTATATTATCGAAGACGTATTGTCCTATATTATAGAAGACTTGAATATATACTCAAGGAGTGATTAAAATTCTTTTATTATAAATTTAAAACAAATTTAAGCAGCTTACATTTTAAGCCTATCTGATTTCAGATTTTCAAAACATAAACATGTCTATTAAATTTTGCCCATTCTTGAGCAAATTTTGTTTACTATATTTTTCATTTGTCTTTATTATTAAAACCTTTGCCTTATCTTTATTAACTTATTATTACGTTTGCCCCCAAAAAGTAATATATTCTACATTTGAAATATGCACATACTAATTACCACAATTTTACTAGACAAGCCCTAAAACAAGATTTATAACATATTTGCTTGTAAAAATACATAGGCCTAAATTTATGCTTACTCCTCAACATAACCTTTCTTTATTTTATAGTAATAATTAATATATGATACAAGTTAAGATTTGTATTTTTAATTTAATTTGGTTTCAGAATGACTAACAGAAGACAATAATTTTTATTACCTTTTTTATTTGAGCACTCTTAATCTCTGGTACCAGTTTTGATCTTGTATGTACTGAAGACTTACACTTAAAGTTACTATTAATTCTTTATTTAAGTTAATATGATAAACAAAAGAAAGAAAGAAATGTTCAACTGTTTATATCTCAGTTTCTATGTTATCCCATAAACTTATAGTTCCTTTACACAAATTAATTTCATAAACTTTAAAAATTTCTTAATATTCTTGTATAATTTAGGAAAAGTTTATAAAATGTTTTTTCTTCTGATATAGTTTACACAAACTCAATATACCAATATAGATACTACCTTGTGTAAATAGGCTAGTTCTGTTCATTTAAATTTTTTACTATTAATTATTTATTTTAAATGTGCACTTTTAGACTTTAAAATTAGTTCACTTCTTGCATGTATTTGACCTTTTTATTACAAAAAATAATAACTTAGCGAGTTTCAATACTAAAATTTGATTCTGATTTTATAATAGAATGAATATGAGTATGGTAACAGTACAGTAATAGTATGAGTAACTACTATACTATTTTTTGATAGCAGCTTTATCCATATCAAGGTTCTCCATATTACTTCTCTTGACTATGCGACTGGTGCAACCGAATATGATTGAAAGATAACCCCCACAATTGGCATGAAGATACACGATCCCATGATTTCGCATTAGGAAAAAAAATCACTTTATGGAATATTTAGATAAATTTAAATATACATTAAAATATGGCAACTATAAGCAAAGAATTCACCATTTTTTCTAAAGCAGTAGCGACTTTATATCCCCTGCAGTAACACTCATTACAAAGGGTATCTTGTAATCTTTTACTGAATACTAGTTATATACCCGACAATCAAGTCTAGTTAGGTTCATTGTTAAAAAAAAAAAAAACCTCCACATTCTTTTCATTATTAATAACACACATTTAATTATTGAGTTTTGCAATGAAAAACATATTAACTACTTTCGTCAACAACCAAGCAGTTAGGTTAAACATACAACAACCGGGTTGTTATTTAAATACTAAATAACTTGTCACGTTCTCAAAATTTTTAACACAAAAGTTTACATTTTTTCATTTTTAATAACATGCATTTAATTCATCATTTTTGTGACGAAAAACATGTTACATAATTTCGCACAATAGCGATTTTGAGGTTACACATACTGGCTACTTCTACTTTCCAATTTTTTCAAACTTATTGTAGTTCCAAACTTTTATATTTTGTAATATTTCTTTTGGACATTTAAAAAAAAGTGCCAAATGTTTTGGAAAAGAAAATAATTGTAAGAAGAGAAAAAAAATTGTAAGAAAATTGACCTTCCTGTAGTTTTACAATTTTATATTTTGTAATATTACTTTTGGGCATGTAATTAACTGTTTTCACAAACAAAGGTATTTATGCAGTGTAAAGAGATTTAAATAATTTTTATTTTGCCTACACAATTGTCTTTATAAAAAACAGCCTCATCCAACAGTTTTTTTAAAGTCTAAAAAAAATTAACTATTATATTTAGGATAACGTGAATTATTAAAATAAAAAAAAAAAACATTTCATTCTCCAATAGCCTATCAGTGGTCACACTGAACTAGTCTACTTTACTTATTGCCTAAAAATGACCTTAACAAATGCTGTAGAAATTTTTGTTACTGGTAATCAATATAATAATAAAATAATCCACTATTTAAGAAAACAAAAAAATAAAAGTACATTCAGTAACAACTAATAAGTTAATCGTCGCAAATTGTTGTCAGAAGACAAAAACAAGGTGTCTTAGGGCTGCTTTCTTATTTTGCAGATTTAAACAAAAAAGTTCCAAATTATTGCTTAGAAAAATAGTAAAGCTTAAAATATAAAACTAAGTTCACTACATATTTATAAGTATTTCAATTTCCACGTATAGCGAAAATTAGGAATGAAAGTATTTAATTAATCACATGTATTAGGGGGGTTGCATGATTGGAACATTGAAAAGTTGAAGGGAATGTAAATCTTTACTTTCTGCAATTTGTACAGGCCGTTTTATTTAAGGAATACTATTAATTGCCTTAATATTTGAACATACAATATTAAAACTAATAGCTAAATTACTTTAAAAATCTTCAATAAAATACTAAAAATTCAATATCAACATTACCGTACCTCATGGTTACATGTAGTCCACGATTAGAAAGGAAACTGAGCTTCTAGTTCCGTTACACAATGGCGGAAATCATTTCGGTACTTTACTAGCCAACAAAAAATAGAAATGTATATTTGTTATTTACAGTAAAAAATGTATTACGGATTTATTTATTATATATATATATATATATATATATATATATATATATATATATAGTAATTTTGTTTAAGCACGTTATAACATCCAAAATTTTCTTTTTGATGAATTTTATAATATTTACGAATTATATAGCATTATAATAGGTTACAAATAAAGTTGGTTATAAAAATGAAAAAATATATAATTTTTGCATTTAAATAGAAGTGTAAGTGGAATTGAAGGGTAAATGGAATGTATATAATTAAAATAAGTTTTAAATGGTTTAGAATAAATTTCTTTGAGTAAAAAGTATCTATATAATATATTTTCATAATTTCAGAAAAATTTATGTGTGTGTGGTGTGTGTGTGTGTGTGTGTGTGTGTGTGTGTGTGTGTTTTATAGAAGTAAGATTTTTTTAAATTAACGGGACATTGAAGTTGTAATTTACTACATTCCCAATCTATTTAGTAAATAACTTGTAAATAGTAATCTATCGTTTCAACTGGATGTCCAATTTCTTATTCCCTATTATTTTTCAAGGTACAGTTCGTACAGCTGTTGTATTAATTTTGTATTGTATACATTTGTGGAATAAAAACTTGAATATATACCACAGATTACGATCTACACACCTCTTTTGGTCTTCCGGTCCGAAGTTCTATAGAGTACTGTTACAGTCTGGGCACACAACACATATGGTAGATGAGTGACAGCTTTTAAAGGTCAATTAATTGTCAAACTGGGAATTTTTAACTTTAAATGGTATTTATGGTGAGAAACTATTTCGAGAAAAACTTTCATTTCTGTTATCATCAGTCAGCGTTGTTTTATTTAAAAAAATAACATGTGAGTTATTTAATTAAGCTACTAAAATATACACCCTATATATTTGTATTTTATTACTAGTTTTAATTTTAGGTTAACTTTAAATAATAAAGTAGGCTTTTATAGTACACATGATGCAATAGATTGACGAATTCTTGCAAAATGTGTTTAACTAAAAGTTAATAGTAGTACTAATGTTTTAAATCACATGATGATTAATTGATACTACCTTAAATGGTGATTTATAATTAAATTTGTTGAACTAATTTAACACGTTTTTATATATTATATAGGTTCTAGCCTAGAAAACTGAAATTTAAATTTTGTAAAAGAATAAACTAGGTTTTACATAATACCACTAAAAAAAAAACAATATCTTTAGAAAAATAGAATGGTATGCTTTAATTAGCTTATTTAAACAAACATATGGTGTTTCTTTCTCCTCCTAGTATTCATGCTTGTCATCAACATTATATTTTCACATCTGTAAGAACTTAACCTGTTTTGAAATGTAAAAGGTATGTCTACTTTTGTAATAATCTGATATTAACTCACCTTATATCATAGATTTTTTTTTATATATAGAATGCATCAGACATAAAGAAACAGTAATGTTAGGTGCAATGGATTAAAAACATTTATCACAAAATATTATAACATGAAACCTCCAAGGTAGGTAGTCTGCATTCATGAATTGTATTCAGGAAAGCCTAACAAAAGGTGTGTTGGGGTGGTAGTAAACTGACCTTTTAAATACTGGGGCACAATGTATAACAGTAGTCATCATATTTTATGTCATTATCAAAATTTTAAGGTGTATATACTCATTTTCCATAATCATTGGATAATCATTTTCCAATTACTCTTTTTGCAAAGTAAATATTTTATTTATTAATTTTTGACTAAGAAAGTGAGGTTATAAATTATCTGCCTGGTTCAGAGCTTTGTGCATATATATCTTACAATTTGTTGACATGTATATTTTAGATTATATAAATAACCTACTTCCATTAATGTCCTACTTCCACAAATAACACACTTCCATTAAATATCATGTCTTTAATGACACTATTATACCATTACTGGTACTGTCCATTTACCTCTAATATAAAAACATTTCTAAAATAGACTATTAAAAAATGTTACTGCTATTTAATATGTATTCAGCCATATTATATACAACTAATTAATTAAAATTAACTTTTTTATTAATGTTTGACAATATTTTAAATAATTGAAAACTTATGACAATGACCTACTTTGGTTAAAAAAACAAGGAAAATAGAATCTCTATCTAATTAATAAAATTTTAATTCTAATTCTGTTTTTGTTGTGATTTTTTATCTTAGTTGGCTAAGTGGAATTTTTTTTATTAAACAATATCACTTTGCCTAGCCTAGTGTTTGTAATAATAATAAAACTTTTTGTTCCATGTAGGTAAGTTTAAGTTTATTCGATTCCTTCTACATTTTCTCTTTTTTTTATGTATATAACAGAAGTTGGTGTTACCCATTGGATACCCCAAGCTTTAGGATTTTTGTGCATTTCCTAGTCCATAAACAATCCAATTTAATTCTTTGTTCTTCATGAGTTTTAGAACTTGCTTTGCTAGGTTTTTGACTTCTGTAAGATGAAAGGTCATCAGTCTTTTGTGCTTTAGTGCTTAACACTTCAGAACTACATTTTCTGTTGTTTCAGTATGCTGGTCACACACAATCTGCAATTCAGGTTTCCTTGAGCTAAGCCCACAGAATTTTAACACTTCTTGAATGCTCCACATCCTGTCACAAAGCTCAAGATTTTCCTCTCCTTAATGAATAGATTTATTGTGATTGAGTTGATAAAGTGACCCTTAGAACTTATATTTGAGGTTACTTTCCAGCAGTTAAGAATTGTTTTTCAATCCAATTTTTCAATTTTGATCTTGCAGTAGTTGTTTACCAATTCCGTATGGCAGTTCTTGACCAATATATGGAGATTTTGGTAAAATATTGTACAAAATTGTCTTTGATAATAGTGCCAGGGTTATAAATTTCCTTAACCTCTAGTACTTAATCTAGTCTGATCTAATATAGTTTGTTCCTCTTTTTATGGCTAGTTCATCAGCCTTCTCATTTCTCTTGTAACTCTGGGACCAAGGACCTAGTTTGCTTCTTCTCCATAAAACACTTTGGAAACAGCACTGAAAACCTTAGGCTAATTCTTTTTAGTCAGGCCATCACGTTTTATCAGGCAAGTTATCAGAACACATACTAGTCTACTAATACCTACTTAACTTACTCGCTTAAAATATGGAAGACGCTTCATGTAATTCTTATTCAAACAGCCTAAAAAAAATTGTATTTCATCTTTATGTTTTTTATCCAAGTAGAAAAATGGTTTGTGAAAGATAAAAATTGTTGACTTAACTGTGTCATGATCTTTCAACCATTGGTTCATGTTTACACATTTTAATAGTAACATTGCTATTGATTATCCCTATGAGTAATTCAAATGGTATTTGTGAAATATGTACTAAAATTTTTCTTTTCTGATAACCATTATAAACAAAATGGTATGTATGTTAACAGACCTTACTGGAAGTGAGGATGATTCCTCTGTGTTTACTGTAGGTCCATTTAAGGAAGATAATATTTTTATAACTAATTTAATTGGATATGGGGTTTGGTGGCCCCTGGCTCTGCAATCAAAGGAGCTATTGTGCAACTAAGCCTCTTGTATTATAGTTCAGTAGAATGGTGCCCTCAGTGAGTTTTAGTAGTCCAGTGACTAGCTAATTCTGCTGCAGGTATTCAGTGCCCTGAAAGCCAAACACTCTTTGCCTTGCTAGCAACAGTATCAAAATAGTAGTTATGTGACTTGCAGTTTCTTCTTCCTACCTATATAACCTACACATGGTTTCTCCATGGTATATTCCTATCCTGGTCCTGCACACTGAGACCACAGTACCCTGTAATGAGTCCCTTGGTTTTTTTTTTAATTGCCCTTTGTCCAGAATATGAAAAGCTTGTCCAGTTTTGAAGAAGGCTATTGTCAGCCCGGGTCATCACAGTCTTATAAGGAATGTGTTTTTCAAACCAAAGGTTTGATTCCTGGGAAGTCTTCTGTTTTTGTGTTCTGTAGGGGAGGTGTAGGTAGTTCTTTGCTACCTTCTCAGTTTGCGCTTTTGTGCTTTTGTAGATGGTTTTAAATCTAAAAATATCAGTCCGATTTGAGATGCTTAAACCACCTCACTTTTTCTACTGCAGATTGAATAGGTCTGCCTTACATCACTATAATTTACTGCAATTCATTGCTTATCGGTTCCATGGGGTAAATACAACCCCAGTTTCCTCTTCCTCCATGCTATTTTCATTTCTTAGGTCTACTTTTTCCAGTTATTCAGGGTTGTGTGGACTTTAAAAGTTTGTTTCCAACCATCTAAATCCCACAGTTAGCCAGGGAAATAAAATATCCACCCATACAGAGCCCTGTGTGCATAGATTAAATATAGAGGTCGTCCGGTACAAAGAGTCTGCATAAGCCAAACGTCCTCCCTTCTTGGTTATTTAGCCTTTGACATAAGTTGTTCCACCATGGCTTGGATGAAGGGATCAAACCCAAGAGCAGATAGATGGAGAAAGGTTAGAACCAACTAGGCACCAAAAGGATTACAAAAGCCTACATCAATAATGTATTAGCTTCTGAGGAGCGTCCAGTGTATTATAAATATGTGTTTGAATGATTTTGGTGTTTGAAAATTTAACATTTTAAAACTATTATCTTAAAATTTAATTAAATGTAGCTTAAGTAAAATTTGAGCATAAACTTATTTTCTTAATTAAAATTTCCTTTCATGTAGTGTTTGCTGATAAGCATGTAAATCAATATCACACTTCATTTGGTGTTCTGTAAGCAATGATTAAATCAGACTTTAAAGTAAATGTGGTCTTTCTTTAAAAAATTCTTTTGAAGTTGTAAATATGTGGCTGTAAACTTCATGATCATCATTCAGTGAGAAAGAAAATATTGTTTAAATTGCCAAAGTTTAAGCTGTTGCAAAAATTTTTATCCAGAATAATCCTGTTGTAATCCTGTTGTCACTGCTGATCTTCAACTTTCTTTGGTCATTTATTTCCAGGGCTTAGTTGTTTTATTAACATTCACAATAAAGCACTATTTGGTTTTTATGTTCATTTTCATGTGATGTGTTGTATCTCTTTAAAGTAGTCCAAACATTTTAGCACTTTCTATTTACGTTAAACAATGCACAATTGGAAAACTCGAAAGGCAGCACTTTAAAGTCAATTCATCTTCTAAAGAAAATTCTATTTCTATTGCAGCGTAACCTAGACATTTTAATGTTTCAGTTAATATGGCTTCACTACTTTTAAATGAGAACTACACAAAAATGTAATTTTGGAAGCGTTTGTTATCAGCTTATAAGAGAACATTATGAATGTGTCTCAGAAATTTAGTACCTAATAAAATTGTACTAGGACTACTGTTAGGTTCTAAATGTACATAGCCATTATATTGAAGGAATGAAATGGCTATAGTAAACTGTAATTTTGATTAAACCTAGTAATAAAGGGTATATTGATACCACTTAGACTAAGTGCGAAAATTGGGTTGACGTTACTAAAAAGCTAACCTCAGTAACTCAGTTCTAATCAACATTTAAGTAATAGTTGCAGTGAACTTCTCACAATCCTGCGGAGTTAGCTATGGTGCGGATCTTTTACTGAAACTAAGTAGGTCTATTTATTAAATATACATAATATATATGTAGTTAGGATGTTCCAATTTTTAAGATTTGGTTAATCATGGTTCTTATAATAGATGTTTCCAGTTATAAGTTACTTTTTTATTTGTAATTTCCTTGATTTATTCATTTGAGAACTTTTATTTGAAATAATATTAACTTCATTACTAATTTCTGGAAACATTTAGGTTCGAATGCACAAAGTGCAACAAAAATATTGTAAGTTAGATTTAAGAAAGAATATTCTTGCAAATTAATTAATTTTAATTGTGGAATATTAAAAGGATTTTCTAGTTGAATAGTTTTGTTTTAAATGGAATTAATGTTAAAGAAAATAAGTGATTTAAAAAATTACAGCTTTAATAGTGAGTGTAGCATGAGTTTAGAGCTTGAAACACTGACAATTTTAATATTAATGCTAACCTTTTTTGTCATATATTTTGGGTGATCTCAGTTTCACACAGAACAACACACATGTCCCCCTACTACACAGCTTCCTACAAACCTATGAAAAAATGTATATTCTGTTTATTTTTTATTCGCCTATTTTGGATATTGTACAAAAAAATTTTACTTGCATCAGTATACATTATTTATATACTACATGGAGTATATGTTGCTTTTTTGAAAAGAAATATCCCCACTTCATGATGTATTTCCCTTTATGCAATACCCAAAATAAACATTAATTCTTCCATGTGTAGATCAAAATACTGAGTCCAGGGAGTTTTCATTTGGTTTTACACTATGAACTTTGTATTCTGCTTAAACTCCAACCTTCAGTAAAAGTGTGCATTAAGTAAAATATATACAATTATATACACTTGCGCGCGCGTACACACACGCATACACATGCACATACGCATACACATACATACATACACATACAAGGACTGTTTTTTTAGTAAGGTCTATTTGAAAAAACATTTTTATATTGTGTATGCTCGTGGTGAAAAATGCATGGGCAAACTCTTATTCACAACTTGACAGCAGTTTGAGCGATGTCGTTACTGTACGTATTGTGTAACATAAGCTGATATTGTTTGAGATTATTTATCAGCTTGCCAACTGTTATTTAAGGTCAGTGATACCATTTTTTACAGTAAGAAACATCCTTGATTTATTAAACATACAGATGGTGCTCCATGATAACAAGGAAAATTAAATTGCTGATAATAGTTTCTGAATAGGCTCTGTAGTTTCAGAAAATTGTTTTGTTGTGTGACATATGTTTAAAAAATAGAAGAATCAAGTGAAATAATTAGTAGTCTAATTCTCCTGGTTATCTGAGTTGTGTGCAAGTATTCATCGTATGTGAAATGTATGATCCCAATATGAGTGATGGTAAAATATGAAAATAGGACGTATGGAAAAATGTTCATATTTGGAATTTCAGCCAGTTGTCTATAATCAAAGACAAATTCATGCCTTCAGTTTAATTCATAATTCGTGAAAACAAAACCGCCACAAAATGTTAAATCATTTGTTGTTTAGAACTTGCATCAAATGGTTTAATAACCATTGCTTTTCCAGCAGTTCTCTGAGAGGGAGCTTTAAGTGGGAAAGGCTGTTCTCACAGGATTTTTAAAAAGAAAATTTACAAAAAGTTCAAAAAAGAACAATTTAACATAAAAAACTCCAGTTTTAGTGATAATAAATAGAGTGTACACTCATTTATAGTGTACAAAAATGTTTGTATAGACTATATTTTACTATAAATTTTCATTACAGTAGGCCGTCTTTTATTTAGTCAACATGAAATTAAGCCAAAAGCTTTTAATTCATCCACATAGTATTTTGTGGAATATTAAAATAATTTTCCTTTTCGTTGATTCAGCTTTCCTCTTGACTTACTGCATTGAATGACTTAAGGTTACTGCAGTGTAAGGTAAATAAATAGATATGGAATTCTTAATCAGTTATTGCATAGGGGAAAATTGTGAAGATGCAATCCTTAAGGTTGCCAATGGTAGTTAAGGAAGTTGTCACATGGCAGATAAGTGATTTCAGAATTACTACTGCTAATAAAGACATAACTCAGCTGTCAACATTTTGTCATTCTGTTGAAATGCTTAGTTGTTTAAGACTGATATGAATGTATATTGCAGCTCTATGTTTTGAATGAAAGGTCTTCTATTTATAATAGTCGCAATACTTCAGGCCTAGAGACAGTTGTAATTACAAGATAGTGTCTTCTTGTTTTTGATACTGTATTCTTCTTCATGATTTTGATAATGCACAAATACTGCACTATAAATACTTAAACTGAAATATAGGATTAACAATTATGTGTAAATGCAAAGAGAATTTTTTTACGTCTTATTCCTTACCAAAGTTTAACATATAATTTTTATGTCATTTTGTATTCAACTTTATTTACTCTTCATTCAGTGATGTTACAAGTTAAAATTTTTAAAATGTAACTAAGCTTGCTTTAAATGAGTTCGTACCAATTCTCATGGATGATTGAAAAGTTTTATTATAGCCTGTAAGATTTATTATTCAGTCTGTGTTCTCTTAAAAAAAATTGTACTGGTTTATATATAATAGCATGATTTATTTTTATAAGTGTTGTTTTTAAATTACTATTGATAGGGTTGCCAGATTTCCAGCTTAGAGAAACAAACATGGTCGAGGAAATGTTTTAATAGGTTTCCTAATAATAATTATATGTTGTTAAAATCATCATTGTGGCAATAGATATGGAAAATTTTTTAAATGTAAATATGTAATGCGCTCAGGACATAGAAAATTACTTTTGTTCGAATATAAATGTATATGTAGGTACGTAGCAAAGTAATATTTTGTATGTAATCCTTAAAAAAAATGTTTGAAACTAAATGTAGATAAATGAATTTCCATCTGAAAAAAAATTATTCCTGTCTTAAAGGCAAGTTAAGATATCAAATCACATAGACTGAACCTTTAAATTAAAAATATGAACAAGCCTAAAAGTTATTGTATAATTACTACAAAACCAAAGCCAGAATATATTTTGAACATTTTTAAAATAATAACATATTACAGTTATTTTAGACATTGCACAGTAGTTGTGATGTCCTAAAACATCATGTTCAGAGTCCTTCTTAATATAAAAAGTATTGTTCTTTGATCATTAAGGCCATGTAATTAGGCTCTTCATATAACCTGATCTAGCCTTTATTTATTTTGCTTCTTCAGAAAAGCCAAATTTCTTTGCCAGTATATATCTGGAATATCTGGCAATCCTTATGCGTTCAGCCAATAAATATTTTATTGCTAGTGTAAAAAGAAAGATAGTAAGACAAATTATGTGTTTTGATCTGTGTTTGTGTCAATTGCAGATCTGATCGGTTCACTTTATTTTAGTTGTTTGGAAACCGTGGATAATCCATGGCTGCAGAACAGGTAGTTTTTGATTTTGTTACTTCTCTCTCTCTCTTTAGCTTGATTATCTTTTTATTTCTGTTTAGCTGCATGTCGCTGAGCGCACTATTCTTTAATCCTTTTTTTTTATGTTCACACTGTGTTGCTTTCCTACCACCTAACGTACCCTTTGAAGGTCTATTATGTTTTAGTAATTGATGTGCTATTTATTGTTAATTGTTTTCATAGATTGCTTTGGCAAGTAAAGATTTTCTTAAGAAACCATTATAGACTTGTACAGATTAACACTATTAGTTCGTAGCTAGCCAGGGTGTCTACAGGTGAGGGAAAACTGTGAAGTTTCCTTATGAATAATGACTTAACAAAAGAAACTCACAGTTATAGAGTTAATAATGAAAATCTGAAATATACTAACATTTTTTTTAACATGAACATGGGGCATAAAATGAAATTTACATTGGTTTAAAAAATATATAGTGATCTTTTTTCATGATAAATATATCCAGTTGAGAGTTTAAGTTATGTATCGCAAGTGATCTACTCAAATGATTTGTGTTATCAGAATTTTTTATATTATCATCAGGACAAAAATGTCATCAGTTTCATACATGTCATCAACTGGTGCTATGGCCCTTCTGGAATTTATAGAATTTTAAAAAAATACTGAACATTCTTAAATTTATCCTACATTAATAATAATATATAATGTATTTTACATAGAAAAAGTGTTGTTTTTTTTACAAATAAAGCACTAAAATGAATACAACGAAAGTACTTTCCGTGCTTTACTTGGACACCTAGTAGTTTCGTAAGGAGGGGTCATATCTTACACAGCCCAAGTATGATACTGATTAAAGACTAGGATGGCTTGCATATTCTGATTGAAAGTGATTTTTTTTTCAAACATTTTAAGGTTATGTTGAAACCATTAACTTTAGCTTGCTCTTCATCAAGGAACTGCACTCAGGTAGTGATAAACTCAACTGGATAAGTGTATTTTAAATAAAGGTAATAGCGTCAATATCATTACAAAAAATAACTTTAAATAAATTGTATTCTCTCACATAATGTAATATAATTTGGAATGCCATTTTCATATTTTTTTTATTTTTATTGTAAATCTTAAAATTATAAAGTGCTTCTACTACGTTATATTAAAAATATACATTAAAAGTAAAAATTAGTTTTTGTACTTTTTTTAGGTGTTTTGAATAAGTTCTTAGATGAAACAAAATTGAAATAAAATAATTAATTACCTCATCCTTAAAAGGACATAATTTTATTATTTGTCATGTTTTCAAATTTGTTTTAAATTTAAAGTTTTTTCAATCTACCACCAATTACAGTAATTTAAAATATCTGCTTAAACTGGTTGCAAAGCTAATGCACTATTTGAACATATTTCTTAAAAAAGAACATAGACACTAAACTTGTACATATTATTAAATAGAGTTTAAAAACATTTAAAGCATTTGTTGCTACTATTTGTTTGTGTTATACCAACCAACTCAAAAATCGTATGTGATTGGTAACTTTGGAATTTTGATGCATTGCAACGTGTCACATTTCTATGATGTCTGGTCCTTGAATTTTGATTTAGTAGACACTCTGGCAAATTATTTTATGTTATTGTTGTAGATTAATATAATATTTATTATTTAACTCAACTTTGATACAGTTACAGTTTAATTTAGATAGATGTCCATATTAGGTTTAAATTAAATGTTTTTATCAGTCCCATGATTGTATCATAGTAATACTACAATAAACAAAGTGTTAAACTTTTGTAATAAGTTAGGTCTTCAATAACGTAAGTTTTACTTAAGTTTAGCCTAACACATTTTAAGAATCTACTTTTGAACAAGTACTATGTTTGATTTTACAAAATCATATTGCCCTCAACTTAGAGTTAATAAAACAAATGTAGATGCACCATACTTTTAATTAGTTATGTCCTATACTTCTAATTGTTTATAGGTAGAGAAGTTTGTATCTGTTAAACATATATTGTTTTTAACATGGTTTCTGCTATCAGTGAAAGTCAGGTAAATTCATATTTAAGGCCATTTATCATTGGAGTAGACCAGTAAGGGGGTGTAACTTCTTTTAAGGTTGAGCAGTTATATAATTCTTTTATAGTAGGTTCTTGGAGTTAATTGATGTACTGTAGTTTTGTTTTAATGTCGAACAGTGTAAATGTTTAAGTACGCTATATTTCTGATACAATCACAAAATTAAAGATATTTCTACAAACATTTCAGTATAAACCCTTTCTTTTAACTTTATGTATCCTATTGTGGTACTGTATTTTATTATAAAACACTAATCTCTATATATTGTTGTTTTTTTGTTCATTAACACGTTTAAAAAATTGTTTAGCCAATTTTGATAAGTTTGGACTTACGCCAATATTTTTTCTTTGTACCTCTTGAACCAG
>CM040184.1:22274922-22612422 GCA_022606455.1 Callitettix versicolor | reverse complement strand
CTTTTAAATCTTTTGCACCTGTGAATAATACATATGATGCTCCTAAGAAAGACATAACTTATAATTTTAGTTCAGTAAAACGTAAATCCGAAGGTATTAGTCTACTTAAAGTAAATCAGGAAGAGAACATTTTTATAAATCCTGCAAGAGTATTTGCTGTAAACCAGATCCAGGAGAGAAAGGATCACGATTATTTGAATCCAATAAATATCGTAAATCCAAGCCAGGTACAAAATACTCATGATACGAAGTTGAATTTTGTGAACAATAATAGTGTAACAAATATAATAAAACTTGTTGAACCGCAGAGCATAAACATTGCTCCTGAAAGTTTTATTAAAAAAACCATGGATTCAGGTGATTTAGCACAAGTAAATAAGGCCACGAAATCAAGGGAAGAAGTTTTGGCCGAACGTGAGGCCTAAAAAGGCTGCCAAATTAGCAGCAAAAAATAAACATAAAACAAAAACCGTTGAAAGTAAAGTCAATGTCCAAACGTCGAATGTTGAGCCTGTTATGAAACAAAGAACAGTTCCTGATGGAGCAAACGTTGATCCAATTAAAAAACAGGTAACAGTTGCTGATGGCCCAAAAATTGATCCAGTAAGAAGTCAGAGAGATGTCGTTGATGGAGCAAATGTTGATCCAGTAATAAGTCGGAGAACTGTTGTTGATGGAGCAAATATTGGTCATATTAGAAATCACAGGACAGTTGTAGATGGAGCAAATGTAAACCCAATAAGAAGTCGGAGGACAGTAGTCGATTGTGCAATTGACTTACCAAATAATGCAATAATTGATGGAGAGTTTAGGCCAGAAAAAAGCATTGATTGTGTTGATGGTGAAATAATAGCAGACAAATATTGTTTTAGTTCATCTTTCAAATCTGCTGATCCATTACAGCAAGTTGTAGAAAAAGTAAAGATTTTGACACTAACTAGTAAGACAGAAGAAAAAGACAAGCAAGAAAAAATTGAATCTACTGTAGAAGCAAACAAATATGATAGTGTAACGATTCAGACAACCGATTCAAATAAAAAAGAGGTGAATAAAGACAACAAAAACACAGAACTGGGAAAAGAAGTCACAGAAAACTCGAAAAGTAAAGCAGAACTGCGAGCAGAAAGGAGGGCTAAGCAGGTAAGTGTAGTTCATATTAATAAAAACTAACAACAGACTTTTTTCAAATTAGCATTGTTTACTTGACTAACATGAGTCATTAGTGGACTTGCATCTTTAGGGCACTGACAGTAAAAAATGAGTGCTGTGGTTATAATTTCCATTATAATTATTTGCCAATTAATTTGTGTTGCCAAAAAGATTTTTTTTTAAATCACATAATTTTATTATTTTAAATCGGTGGCCTAGTTGATAGCATACTAGGCTTTCACCCTGAGGACCCGGGTTCGATTCCCGGCCAGGGCTTGGCATTTTCATACGCTATAAATCATCCCATCGTTTGCATTAGCCCAAGTGTGCACAATAGTCGGACGTTAAACACAGAAAAAAAATAAATAAAAAAAAAATAAAGTGGTGGATTTTAAATAAAAGTACTGAATACTTTTTCAGATTTGTGGCATTTTTTAAAAAATAAAGTGAGCATTATATTCAGTACCAATTAATTATTAATTAATATTATAAGTATTGTGTATAAATGATTACAGTATAATTTATAATATTTAAATTAATCAATTAAGCATTTTATTGTACATACACACACATATGCATGAGGTGTTGCAGTTAAAGAACTGGACTGGTACTGCTACCAGCAAACAGCGATCATGCCGCAGTATATTTGAACATGTCTGTGCTTGTTGATGTTGCTCAGTCTCATTGTAGAAATCGCTCGTTTAAGTCCATGCACTAGCAACGCGTTAACCTCAAGTTTCTACAGCTGCTTGTTTCAATGGAAAAAGCTGCTACAGTAGCTCAGGTCATGTTAAGAAAAGTGAATGTTTATCGCACACTACGTTTTTGAGCGGTTTAAAACGTTTAAGGAGGGGCATGAAATTACCAAAGACGATCTGTATCTTGGACGACTCACAACTTCAAAAACAGATAACAACATCCACAAAATTGGTAAATTGATCTGCGAAAATCGTCATCTGAGTGTTTGAGCTCTTGATGAAATCTTGGGAATTAACAAAGAAAGCACCCATCAAATGTTGCTTGAATCATTGAGAATGCAGAAAGTTTACGCAAAAATAGTGCCATAATTTCTCACTTCAGAGCAAAAGTAATCGAAAATGAACGTTTGTCTTGACCTTTTTAAACAACATTGATAACTATTCAGAATTGTTAAACAGAGTGATTATTTGTGATGAACCATAGTTTTTTACCTATGATCTTAAAACAAAGTGCTTTGGAAGAGCTTCACCTCACCATGAGCAGATCAATATTCAGGGTTATAATGATTGGTTTTTTTTTATAAGCATAAAATTGTTTAAGTTCTCTGAGCCTCTGAAGGTCAGACGGTCAATCAAAATTATTAAGTCGAGTTTTTGACAGCCCTTCGTGAACTAGTGGAGAAGACGAAGACCAGATTTGTAAAAAAGCAATTCCTGGATTCTTCAACAAGATAAGGCTCGTTCTTTGCCTTAACAAGATAAGATGAAAGTGTTCTTTGCGCAATACAGCATGATTATGTTGGAACTACCCACCGTACTAGCCTCACATGGCCCCCTGTGACTTTTTTATCTCCTAAGGTGAAATAGGCTCTTAAGGAGACAAGATTTTACAGTGGGAAACGGTGAAAGCAGAAGCAGCGGAGATTCTCAACAAGCTGACAAGCAGACTTTTAGCTCTTCTTTGAAAATGGAAAAGTCATATGGAGCATTGTAAGGACCAGCTAGGAGAGTGCATTAAAGGGGATAAAATTTGTAATGTAATTGGTAATAAAATGTTTTGTAGCACCAGTCCGGTTATTTAATTACCACATCTCGTGTATATAATTATGCACATAAAATGGGATGTGCATGTAGTTGACATTGTAAAAAAAACAAAATACTTCCTTTATTTTTTCTACAGACTGAAACAGATTCTATCGAGAAAGTAGTTATTGCAAATATACTATGGTCTATTCCACAGTGTTTATGCTGTTGCGGGCTGGGATGACCTTTACAATGCTGCACTTGACCCATTGGATCGGCTACAGAAACATATTTTTAAAGTTATAGGAGTAAATGAACAAGATCGAGATAAACCATTATATATTAGACAAACTTTTGTGGTTAATTGTAAGTTTATCAATATAATGAACTAAAAAGTGAATTTTTGCAAAATCCAATTAATACTCAGTTTAAAATTATTTCATTGTCTAGACATTTATTAACTATTGGGCAGAGAAGCTATATGTATTATACCAAAAAGTATTTTAATGAATTACCTAATCAGTTGGAAAATCTAAGTTACTGCTTAAAAAGTTAAAGAGAAAATTAGAGACATTGTTATTAATTAACTAAAAACATGGGGGTTTTGTCTATCATGGGGTGGGCTTTTTTCTTGTCTTGTTTGTCTTTTTTCTTTATAAATGACAAAAATTTTGTATCCCTATCACATTAGTCGTTACTCCCCTCTATGCTCGGCGATGATAACCATAACGGTTTTTCACCGGAAAAAAAAACTCCCCTCTATGTGGACTCACCCGATGTGCCCGTGCTCTGTAGACCCTGAAAGTGCAACTAGGCAGCTGCAGTCTATTATACGTGTTTCATTGAATGGGGAGTTCCTTTTTTAGATTGTTAAAAGTATAGGTTCCCTGGCAGATGCACCAAAAAATTATCAGCCTAATGTTTTGTGTGAGGCCGATTTCTGGCAAGTCCATCCAAGTCAGTGAGGAAACAGACATAAATGTAGGAACTGTTCATATATCCAAGAAGAAGAATAACACTTTTTCTGTACAAAATATCAAGTCTTGATCAGTAGTCAATCTGCTGCCTCTGTGAGCTTTTACACCAGCAGTCGTTGGTTCAATATTTGTTTCCTTTGATCAAGACTGCTGTAAGTTTTTCCTTTGATTGTTGGTGCTAATCCCTTGTCCGCATTATTCTAAATAGTTTTTAAACTAAAAATAAAATAAATAAATACATAAAGGTTTGAGTAAACAGTGACATAAACAAGAAATATTTTTTAACTCTTAAATGGAGTTTTGTTATGCTTAATTAATTTGTTCTTTAGAAGTAATAAATCCCTTCCTGATACTTTCGAACCACTCTATTAAAAAATTATTGTCGGAAGTATAATTTTAAAATATCAATCTTTGAAAATATTTTAGCATAGTTATAGTTTGGCTACAGTAATATCCAAATTTAAAATGATTGTATTATAATTTCTTGTGCCTAGGAAGCTCAAAGAGCAGCCAAAGCTTCTGCAAAACAAGAGCCCTTAAAGAAATCACCTCAAATCGCTTCAGAAGTGAAGCCAAAAGTTGAGGTAAGCTTTAATAATCTATGTTTACACTACATAAATATATACTTAGTATCAATGTATTTTGTCTACAACACATTTCTAGTGCGTAAATTATTATAGTGCGTTGTTTAAACAAACCAATTAATTAGTGTATAAATGTTTGTATAAAGTTCAAAATGACAAAATAAAAAGGCAAAATCATAAAATCTTACAATTTATTGTAGAACGTAACATAGAATTCTATATACAGGATCCAATGTAAGGATATTAATTGTGGAACTGTATGTAATAACTCATTATGTAATTTTGGGTTGCAAAGCATACATGTGGCTGTTGATATTGCTTATTCCAATATAATTTGTGCAGCTCATAAGTGGTACTCCAAACGGACACGTGTTCATTATGTAAGAAATATACTTCACTAAACACAAATGATACCATGTTTGCAATCTTCAAATGTGTTTTATTTATTATAAAGTAAATTTTCTGTATGTAGTTCTACATTGATGTTTCCCATATTTTCGGCTTAACTTGGATTTTCATTATAGGAGATTGGTCTTGTAATTGATCTGATTTAACAATCTGCTTTTTGTAAAGTTTATTATGGTATTAAAAAATGATGTAATGTTGATTACAAATACCAATGTTTACTGTGTAATTCCAGTAATAGTGTTTTATTACAAATGTTATGTAGCTTTCTGTATAGCTTTTTTTTCGTCTTCACATTCAGTTCAGTACGAGACGATTTACTAAATATGTTTACAAAATAATATTGATGCTTCATTAAATCATTGGAAAATACATAAGTTCTTTCTTCCTTCTCTTATTCACTAATGGCCTTGAAGTCATTGCAGACCTTGTCAAATCTTTATCAATAACAATAATCACCATCTGTGTACCCGTACTTACACTACATACGATTCTTTCAAAACATGTTTAGTAAGTGATTAAATAAGTTCCCTATGTTCCAGGATATTTTAATTAAAATATATTAGCAAGATAAATCTGAAGATTTTAGTAGAACCATCCTTAGCGAATGCTGAGGCCTTTGTGTTCCAATAAATACAGTTAATTCTCTCTTCTGCCCATTACGTCATATGGAATTGGAGAAAGTACTTTTGACTCTTACTAGTAAAAGTAATAGTTATTGCTACAACAATTAATAGGCTTAGGAAGGATATTGTTACTTGAAAATCCGACATAATTGTGGAAGTATAATTTTACTTAAAAAAAGTAATAAATTTACTGCTAGGACTTAAGAAGTAGACTATCACCATTCCAAAATGTCTGAATATGCAATGTACAAATGAGTAAGCGTTATGACGCTAAAAGAACAATAGGACCGTTTTTTTATGGCCGTTTAGTTTGAACTGAAGTACTGGCCACCAGGCTTGTGGGGGACAGAGGGCTTCTTTTGTGAAAATAATAGATCATCTCATCAGCCTGCAACTCAATCCTGTTTTGTTAGTAAACTTAACTGCTTTTTTGTTACATTTATTATTGAAGGTTACCACAGATAGCCTACTGTAGTCAAAAGGAATGAGGGGGAAAATTTCATAACATTTTGAAATCAAATTATTTTTATTTCTTATTTTAAAAAAATGAAATAATTACAAAAAAAATTAACATAAACATTGCCATTTTTTTAACTCTTCAAAAAAAAGGATATGTACAAAACCCCATATTACATTCACAGCACACAAATCGACTTGTCTTGCTGTGTATTTGCACAGACAAAACATCTTTTTTGTAATTCTCTTTTCCTCATCTTGTACCTAGGATAGTTTTGAGAATCGCCATGCTAAGACAGTGGCTGTTGCTTGGTTTAGCGCTGCATTGTGTGGCAATTTTAGCGCTAATATTGCGATCAAGACAACACATGAACACATTCATAACAGTTATTTCAGTAAAACTTTTTGTATTCCATAGATGTGTTTTTTTTTTAGGCTGACGAGCTAAGCGTTTCAGTATATTTGGGTTGATAACTTTAAACAAACAATAACTAAAAATCAACAAGCACAAGGCCTGGTGTGGTGCACTGCCTTAAGGTGTGGTGCACTGCCTTAAGGTGTGGTGCACTGGCTTAAGGTGTGGTGCACTGGCTTAAGGTGTGGTGCACTGCCTTAAGGTGTGGTGCACTGCCTTCAGGATTTCATTTATATATGCAATAGTAAATAACAAAAAAAAAAAAAAACAATTCATTGGGTACAATTTATGAAGGTATAAAACAGTGTAAAAGTAATATTTGTATTAAAAAGAATCTATAAATAACTAAAAAGTTCTTCAAAAATCAAATGAAAAACATTGCTTCCGTAATACTAATACTTTGACCATGAATAAAGAAGTTGGAAAAAAAGGAAATAACTGTGGCTCATAAACAGTACACCTAACTGAAGTAGTAGTCATGCGTTCATTATGTAACAAGTACATTAGTGTTCTTTTTAACGGACATGCGTGATAACATGATTTTAATATGCAAATGTATTTCAAATGTCTTTTAAGAGTGTTTAGTGATGAGCTCTGTATAGGATAGTATCATAAACAGAACGATCTGATCCCTAGAGTTACAGAAAAACTGGACGTTAGCGTTGGAGAAGGGAAAAAATTTCTCAGTAAAGTCTGACATTTACTTTAGTAACAAAAGTACATCAATTTGTCAAGTTTTGAAAATCTTTGCATCTTGGGAATGTTTTATCCTATCTACTTCATACTTGTTGAATTCGATTTAAAAAGGCAATACTTTTTTTAGAAGTAGCACACTGAGTAAATTTTTACTATTTCCTATGCTTTTACCCACTTGAATCAATCCACTTCTGGTCATTCGATTTTAAAATCCTTTCTTAGTGATCATCTGCTATGTAACTCAAACTTGCATGGAAATTTCAAGTAAGTCTTTTGTATGATATACATTACTTAATATAATGACTATGTTCCGTAAAATTTATATCCTGGAGTAATTTTTATTGATGCCTTTGATTTTTTGAAAGTGAAAGAAACAGAACTTCTATTTACAGTTGGTTGATTTTTAATTGTTTTATAGACACGTGCTACTAAAATATGCTGGACTTATTGAGAGGATTTAGATGTCCCTCACGGTACCCGAGTCTAACATACACTTACACTTACATTTAGGGAGGCGATAATAGCCTCCTTGTGCTTTTCGCCTTAAAATAACAACAACAAAAAATCTAAAAGAAATTGTAAAATAGTTCAGAGATATAGATAAACTTTAATTACTTGTCTGTTTTTGTTTATAAATATATGTTAGGGATGTTTTTATTTAACTGAGCTATGAATGATTTCAGGTACAGAAGAAGGCAGCTCCCATCGTAGTCAAGTCTGCGACACAGCATAAAGCTAAACTGTTTAGCCATCTTTTCCAAGCGAAAAAGTCAAATTTAGCCCTTTATCAAAAGTAAGTAGGCTGGGCTTATATTAGGCACGTGTACATTTTTTAAAATCTAGCTTTTTAACATTTTTTTAGTGTTAAAACCTTTGCAGATGACTGGCGAGCATAGGTCATTTGCCATTGAATGTTTCTATTTCTTTTATACACCTCTATGCTGTTATGTCTGCTATACTTATCACCTCATTTTCTTTTTCAATCTTTGACCTCAAATAAACAGATTTGCTGGTGTCATAAGTTGTTTATGCAGTCTGCTGTATCTTCCAACTTGCACACCACAAGGTCTTAGATTCAAGACTGGAATTATTGGTATTAGCTTCTCCCTTGCCATTGATGCTGGTCTCTCTTCCTCATTAGTCTCACTGGCATAAAGCATGGATGTTAAGTGAGAGAAGAAGAAAAAATCAAGATAAAATATCAGCTGTTTGAATTGTTTGATACTTTATTCTCTCGATCAGATGATTTATCTTTGTTTTCATTTCCTTCATCATATTGTCTGTGAATATTTATAAATAAAAATTATGTTTTTTCAATAAAGTTTAACAAAAAGATAATGAGGTAATGGCTACTATTATGGGTAATACCAACAGTGACTATTGCAACAGTATTATATGAAAACAGTATTATATTAAAACAGTATTATATTAAAACAGTACACTGAGAAAAAAAAAAAAAAAAAAATTGAACTTTATTAAAGCCTTGAAAATAATATAGTAACATTTTGTTAGATTTAAAAAATAATGATATATTTGTTTAACGTCCGACTATTGTGCACACTTGGGCTAATGCAGACGATGGGATGATTTATAGTGTATGAAAATCCCAAGCCCTGGCCAGGAATCAAACCCGGGATCTCGGGGTGAAAGCCTAGTATGCTATCAACTAGGCCACTGAGACGGCTCTGTTGGCCTAAGTACCAAGTAGGATAATGAGGAACAGTTAGCACTCTTTGAGAACACTTTCATGCAAAAAATACTAAAGTAATAAATTATAATTATTTATTATAATTATAATTATTTATTGACCACACTTTCGGTACTTGTTGACACTTCATGATTTCCAGGAAAATAGAACATATAACAGTTTTATATATGTTTCACCATGAGGCATCTTCAGATATTGGCAAATATTTATTTGCAAATGGCAAATATTTGTTCCAGATATATGTCATGGAATGAAAAAGAATGTTTGTAGAACTATTAGAAGTGTTCTAATTTTCCTAAAGTAGTAGAGATATAGAGTTAGGTTTAGAAAACAATTTTAAAAGTCATAGACAATTAGTTATAGAAAATAATGATGAATTAGGCCTTAATTTTAAAATACAAAGCAATAGGTAGATGGTCCTCAGGATAGACAGCTGTGGAAGTAGGCTAAGAAGTATTGCTACCAATTCTGTAGTTATTCTAAGACCAAGAGATCAAAATGTGTGCTTAAATCTAACTACAGAAGTTTGTAAAATTATGTTGGTAATGCACAAACATATACATGTATATGTTTTATTTCATGTAACATAGTTGTTGATTATATTTATAACATAATCAGTTATTTCTATATACTTTTTAAAGTGAAAATTTCTTTGACTTATAGTGTTCACATACATGCCTCCATTTGACACAAGACCCAGTGAATCACTGTCTGACATTAAAGCACTGCTACCGTAAAGGGTCACAGAAGCCCACAGTGTGTTACATCATCTTATTTTTAAGTTCTGTGTATGATTGTTAGTCATGTGTGCCTAGGTTTTGGTCTGAGGGTCATGGGCCAATAGGTATAAAGAGTGTTATAGGCTGGGCGGTGATCAGTTTTTAAAAAATCCCACATAGTACAATGTCATAGTATTATATTTTTTATGTAAATATGTGTTTAATCAAAGCTAGTTCTCCAATTAATTGTGGTGGTTGTCTCGGAGGAGCAAAGGCAAAGATCCATGTTCCAATACAAAATAATAAGCCACGATCAAGTACTGTGCAATAATTGATGACATTAGGGCATTGTTCCACTTTTCCTGGACAATGCATGTCCCCCTCGTACTTCTCTCTCTTTTTATTCCATTGAGGCTCAATTCTGAAAGGCAGACTTTGAAGAGATACTCTGAATTGTATTGGGTTGCTAGAAAACTGATGGGTTGATCCTGACATAGTGTGCCATTGAAAACAACAACAACATTGAAGTTTTGTATGTAGTTAATAAGGTTTTTTATTGAAAAAACTATAAATGAAAGATTAAGTACATAAATTATCAACAAACCTTGTTTTGATAAATAAACATTTTGCTAAATTTCATAAAAGTGTATTTGTGTAGGACACTTTGAAGACCTATTCTTTCATGAAAACTTTTTTTTGAAGCTGTAGTACAAGCTCAGAAACTTAACACTCAACAATTTATTTCACGAACAAAAGCTTTCACTTTTATACTGTACTGTATTTTTTTAAAGTAAAGTTATAACATTTTTATAACTTACAACAGAGATATTTTATTGTGTAACTGTAAATCTTAATTCTGTAAAATTCAACATTTTCTCAGTTCATATTAAATCAAGTTGTATTGTAATAATATATTTCCTTAAAAGCAGGTAAATAATTAATCAATTATATGTACTGTATAATATCTGTCTTTTTCAGACTAAATCCTGGAGATATTCATCCAGCAATAGTGCGTCTAGGAAGTCAATATGCATCTAGAGTAGTAAATGGATCGAATGCTCGTTGTGTTGCTCTCTTGAGTGCACTGAAACAAGTGAGTACAAAATCGTGGTGAAATAATATTGTCTGTGTTTACAAACTGTATGTTGGCTGAATCAGTCTGGAGATATGTGGTTCGAACAAAATAACTAAGATAAAAGTGACACTTAGTATTTAATATAGTAATAAAAAACCTGACACAGTAGCTATTGATATAGTTATTTTAAACTTGTTAATATTTACAGGTGATTTGTGACTACAAGACACCAGCAGAAAAAGAATTTTCCAGAGGTCTGGAATCTCAGTTGACGCCCTTAACAGACTATTTGAACCATTGTCGGCCACTCTCTGTTTCCATGACAAATGCCTTACGACATATCAAATGGCATCTTACTCAATTGCCAAATGATGTGTCAGATCTTCAGGTATATTAAAAAAAATAATTGTACAGTATATTAAACTTTTTAAACCCTTTCCCCTTCGAATTTCTGTATTGATATTAACCCCATTCACTTGTATTTTATTTAGCCTGAAAATGTTTAGGCTAGATGTCCATATCACTAAGGAATTTTCAGTGTAAAAATAAGATATTCAATCAAATTGATATATTTCCACTATTAAATAATATATTAACAAAATAAATTGATTAAAACATTATAAACGTATAGAGAAAACATTCATGCACAATGTTAAGTTACAGGCGATGCATTAAGGTCCTGTTTTAATGTCCCAAAAAGTACATTTCTACAAAATTCAGTACAAAAAAGTACTGTTTTTAGTTGAGAATTGTTTCAAAACAATATTCACTAGAAAACAGCAAGTACTGGAGAAGAAATAAAACGGTTTAGAAGACTAAAAGCAAAATAAAGAATTGTTGCTATGCGACAGCGTAAATTTTCAATGTAGGACAAGTCCCATTTGTAAGGAGAAAAGATTAATCATAACATAAACTGTTCAGTAATTCTACATGAAGTACTCATTTGAAAAGTTATTTGTTTTGTTCTAAGGCCCAGAAAAAACTTTGTGATATCGTAGATACATATATAAGGGAACAAATAGATGTCGCTGGTGAGGCCATTTGTAACAGTGTCCAGAAGAAAATTGCCAACGGCGATGTAATTCTTACGTATGGCTGGTGAGTTGCTTTTTTAAATTTTCTTTTACTGTTGCAACTAATTTTATTAGTCTTTGTTACTATTGACAAAATTGTCTTGTTATAATAAACATCTTAAGTTAGTTTTATCATAAGATAAAATTAAAAATATAATATTCAATCAAAAATTATTAGATAAATACAGGTTTATAATATAATGGCAGTTTTGCATTTTACTTTCCATTACCCTTTCTACTGATTTAGCTGAACATGGCCTACTTAGTTAGTTTCTACTTTATTTCTGACCTGAATTACAGTTACGCCACACAATTAATTATAATTTTTACAATTAATTTTAATAAAAATATATGCAATTGTAGAAATGTTGAGACGTATATGAGAACATTTTTTTCATGAGCTCAAAAACAAATTTTGGTAAATATGAAACTTGTCCCTACTACTCGTACTAAGGTCGCGTATGAGATGTGTTAACTCATCTAAAGAGAAATAGCTTACAAACTGAACAGTTCTCATGCTAATCATTTTTGACAGTAGATTGCCAGATTAGTTTCTTTAGAATAGATTACGTCATGTTGTCACTGAACCACGTTCTAAATTTGTTATTAGGTTTAATTACTATTTGTTTTTTACATTTTGTACACGTGTAAAACTTAACTCTGATTTCCATTGTTCTTCTCCACTCAGCAAGTTCTTTAAAGTGTTTCACGTACTTTAACATCATCTGTTTTTAAGGATTGGCAAACGTATTGATAGACCAAAATTTACATATAATGAGATAATGATCACAAAAAAATTGTTTTTTTTATACATCCCTTTATTCACGCATCTAGTAATTATAATTAATGGGACTAGATCAAAAGACTTCATTTGTTTTCAAAATATTCTGTTAAATTATGCCGATAATTTAATTTTGTAAAGTAGTAAACAAACATCTATCTATTCTTCATGTTTATGTTGAATATGCTTACTAATCAGCTGCTGGTACACAAATATAGGTAATTTATCACATCGATGAAGACATTGTATATTATTATTCTGAGGAATTAACTATATAGCAATTGAATTGTTAAATGATAATACTTTCAGTTTGAGTTATATTAACAGTGGTGATTTAGATATTATTGCAAATAATTCTCTGAGTCTAGGTTATGAAAAAATAAAGTTTGACAAATGGGTGTCTAAATTTAGTTTTAACCTCAAAGTTGTAAATGGAAATGGGTTTAAACTTTCAGAATATTTTGTGTATACTGTAGACAATTTATTATTACATTTTATATCCCAAAATGCCTATATGGAGCAGGAACAGTTCAACTTAACTGTGATACATGTATAAAAATAATTCAGTCCAGGAAACATTCTAGGACCAGAAAATTCAAACAGCAATGGATATAATAATTATAATGGGTTTTCACGCTTTTGCCAAATGTGTTGACAGATAATTACAAGCTACATTGGTGATAGCACTAACATTAGGCATAGATAGGTCTTAGTGTGCCCTCACCTACATGTGATCATATTTAAACTTGAAATATTAACTATTTTCTCATGTTTAGTTCATCTCTGATATACCGAATATTGGTGGAAAGTCATCGAAGTGGGACCAAGTTCCGAGTAGTTGTTGTAGACGCAGGGCCTTGGTTAGAAGGTAGAGAAATGCTTCGTAGACTGGTGGACAAGGGTTTGCAATGTAGCTATGTTTTAATTTCTGCGACTAGCTTCATCATGCGAGAAGTAAGTGTATGTTAGATTTAAAATGTAATATTTTTGTGTAATATAATAGTATTTACCATTGAACTAGCTTTTATTTAAATTTTTGTACACTGACTTAAATAAATCTACATTAGTAAAATTTGAGTTTGTAAAATATTATTAGTTTTTTTAAGGTAATTCTCATTGTCAGTTTTCCAATAACATCCGAAGGCTAAATTTTTGCAGGAAAATCATCAGCTGATAAATTATTCAAAAGTGTGTTTAGTAAACTCATTTAACCATCATGCTTTTTAAATATGGATTTTCATTTACCATATTTATTACCTTCAATCTATCCAATGAGAAAACCTTCATGAGAAGGTTAGGAGTTCTCGAAAATCAACAAAACTTGTAAAACTAATTGTGCACAATAAACTGTCGTCATTTTTTTGTTAAATGTCTTTAAAGGAAACATACTCTTTTAGTCATCCAACACTCCATCACTGTTAAGTTTTGAGTGTTGTTTCTTTTCCTAAGTTGTTCTTCCCTCCCTCATGCTAGTCATAATTATTGGCATGAGTACCATTTATCGAATACCTATTGCAGTGTATGTATATGTAAAAAGGTTGTGCAATATTCTTGTGTAATTTATTATTCTATAAAATTGTTGGTAATTAAGTTTATTTTTTTAAACATTTCATATTTTTTTCAAGGTCAGCAAAGTATTGTTAGGAGCACACGCTTTGTTAGCCAATGGTTATGTTATGTCAAGAGCTGGAAGTTCACAAGTAGCATTGCTTGCTCATTCTTTTAATGTTCCCGTTCTCGTTTGTTGCGAAACACACAAGTTCTCGGAGAGAGTCCAGACTGACGCTTTTGTTTACAACGAACTAGGTAATATATAATTACAATAATTACGTGGTGTGATTATTTTTCTGAAGTGTGGGACTGAATTTCAGTTTAACGTAGATTAAAATTAGCTTCGTGTATAAGTGGAAAAAGCAAGTGAATTTTATTGTTTCAATTGTAGGTGATCCAGAAGAGTTTGTGCCAAAGGAGAAATGGGCCAACCACACTAATTTAACTCCGTTGACACTAGCGTATGATGTCACTCCGCCTGAACTTGTTACAGCTGTTGTTACAGAGCTGGCGATACTGCCTTGTACTAGTGTCCCAGTCATTCTTCGCCTCAAGCCTTCAGAGTCTCATATGTAATTTTTTGGTTAGTGGTTGTGAAAATTGTTTAAATTAAATATAATTATTGAATAACACTAAAATATGACTAGTTGTGTTTTCTGTTGACCTTTTTACATTATTACAGTTAAACCTTTTACAGTGTAAGTAAAAGTCTGAACAAATTGGCAGAAAGACTAGTTCAGATTGAATGGGTTTTGAAGTGAAAACTTCTTTAACCCTGTAGCTGCTACATAACAATCTATTATTATTTTAATTTACTAATGAGAAATGAAGCACAACGATCTATCGTGGCTATTGTTTAATTTCAAAATAAATCTCATATGATTTTCTACTTCACTTTTCTGAGCTACGGAAATGAAATTATGAGAGCTGTGACATAAGCTTATCCTTTCAATTTTGCTTACTAGGAAGTCAAAATGGCTGGCAATTGCGGTGTGTTTGTGTTTGGTTTTGATGATGACATAATTCAGTTAAATGTTATATGAATAGGTTCAGGATTTACCAGAGAATATAACTATACCGGTCAAATTAGGGTATTCAATAAAATAAAGTCAGACCTGCTAATATTTGGTTAGTCAACTAGTGTAGTGACTTATGCTGCAAGCTGTTACAATGTAGTTACTTCCTTGTTTAGTTTTTAGTAATTTTTTTTTATTTTCGGTTCAAATCGGCATAGTAATTGGTTCCATAGTGGGTAGCATAAATGAGGAGTACGTTAATTTATCATTTACTTTATGTTAAAATCAAGAATGTACTTACAATAGTTAATTCTTTAATGAAATAATACACCAGTCATTTTAATTTAAAACACTTTTTAAAAAATAATAAATTCAAAACATTGTTGATTAAAAATGTCCATAAAACAATCTTTCTAAAAATAAACACAAAAGAAGTTATAAAGCCAAAACTAAAATCTTTACTAAGAAATTTTCAAAAATTATTCGAACACTACAAAAAAAGCTTATTGGCCAAAATTAAACTCAAATAAAGATTATATAGCAATGGAATAAACAGATAAATCAAAAAACAAAACTAAATAAAAATAAACAAGAACTAAGTACAAATGAATAATGTATGTCAAAAAGAAGTAGAAGAAATTTTAAGGCTCAAAGTATGACTATATTGTAGTAGAACATCAACAACAACATTCTGATACAGAAAAGCACCTTTTCGACCTAAGCGGGTAGCAGCAACCTGTTCTTTGTCTTATACTTGCTGGGACTGACATTTGGCACCCACTTCAGAAAAGCGAAGCGAAACTATCCCAACAAACAACATTGGAGCTTTGTTTCCTAACTTTCCAGGAAATGGATTTAACTTTTCTGAATACAGTAATGCCAAATACCACAATCAACATAACTGACAACCAATACTACATTAGCTTACATAGAAGGAAGAACTCAAGAACAACTATAAGTAAGGCCTCAGAATTATTGCTATTGTTTTTATTTCAATAATCATTCTGTTACACAAAAGCGCCTCATCAACCTGGACTACCCGGTTGTCTGGACTGCATATTCAGTAAAATATACAAGTATGTTGGGGCAACAACAATAGGTTAACTTTAATAAACAGTTTTTGTTGTGAAAGAATAAAGCAAACAAAACACATCAATATTTTCTACTTTATTTGTAGAAACAATAGTTATACAATAAGAATAATTATACAATAATTCTATTAACAATAATTATACTGTAACTTGAAAAAATATAACACTTTGTATGATCTGAAGCTATCATACTTAAAATTCCAGGGTATATTCTGTTAACAACAACGTCTTCAGTCTTAAATTTTTTCTAATTATGGCCACAAGTATTTATATATAACATCATGATTTTAATATTTATTAAAAGAGAAATTACAACTGGTTAAATTACATGTGTATTGAATCAAAATAAACTTGTTAATCGGCATGGTGATGATTGTATTTATACAATGGTATTGCATATTAAAATACCATAAATGAATTCCCATGTTATAAATTTATGATAACAAATGATTTGTCTACAATCTATATATGGTAGTTAATATATAATATAAAAAGTCTATTTTCAATACAGTTAATGCATATTTCAAAATACTTTTAAGCATTTATACATATAAGTAACACTTATCTACCATATAAATGTTATATAGCAGTATAAAGTTTATGTATTTTAATTACTTGAGGTCAGCGCTAAGGCAGGAGAGGGAAACTGAAGGCACTGATAAATTTTTACAAAATATATAATGTTTTGTACAATATAAAAACAAAACAATAAGAATACATGTCCATCTTACATCTAATTTCAGTACATAATCATAAATCTAGGAAAAATTGTAAAGTAACTTAAAAACATGAGAGAAGGTTCAGCCTTTTTCGTTAATTTTGGAGTCAAGGATTTATAATAGCTTTAATTTATTATAGTCAGAGTGCAGTGCAGTAGACGTTAGTTTGGTTAAATTTGGTCCTAAATGATTTAAAGTACCTGACCAAACAAAAAATATTCTACAACTAATTAGTTATAAATCATCACACTTAAATAATCATAACAACAAAAGTAATAATCATCAAAAGTATCAATACAAAAGTATGAATTATGATACATGTAATCAACGTACTAATAAGTACACAAGGTAAATTTAGGACAGTTCTTGTCCAAAACAAATTTTTTCTTGAATTTCTTCATCAGTCTATTCTTTATTTTCATACTGTTAATGGATTGGTGTGGTATTTAGTTTCCCGCAGTAAAAATGTCTACAGGGATGTATAATTTAACTTGCTAAATTTATGATAACAGTTTGACAAATGAAAAAGCTAAGGCTCTTGACATTAAGAGAATATGATGACAAAATATTGAAACAAATCTTGTTAACTGAGATCAGCAACTGGATGATTGATATAAAGGTAGAAAGAAAATAGAACCAACTTAAAAATTGTTAGCAACTAATTACTTTTTCTCACTTTTTTCACTAGTGTACTAAACGGTAAAATTGAACCTGAAACTAAACACATAAACGATGATGCCAGTGGAGGCATATGACACAGCTACATGGCCACTGAGGTTGGGTTAGTCACTGTAGAACCAAATGTTTTTATTTGCAAAATATGTAACAACATAGTTGGTTATGTAACTGGTCAATCTATGCTAAGCAATTCATTTTCAGGTTTTCATTCATGCCTCATCATAGATTAAAAAATGCATGTTTAGAAGTAACACGTGTAGGCACCTTTAGTTAATTACTAAAATAAATCACATATACTGATAACAGCACCATCACATGAGATCAATGTAATTAATAACATGAACTCACTACAACAAAACTAGGCCTATGAAGTTAAAATGCTTTTCCCTCTGCTAATCTTTTAATGGCACATCAAATTTTGGAATATTTCCAGAACAGACTAATTTTTTATTAAAAATTTGTACAATCACAAATTGCAACCCTTACTAAAATTGATAATTTTATCTTCACCATGTCAAAAGTTATTGTGAACCTTTGAAGTCAGATTTTACACCTATTTACAAGAAATGCAAAGAATGAGATATTCTTAATTAGGTAATATAACTTTAAGTTTAAATATAAATTTAAACATCATTATGTGCTTAATTTAGCAAGTGATATGTCAGTTTACCTGTATACTAGGAAATTAACTTGAAAATTATTTCAGGAAATTATTTTTCTAATAGAATGGATAAATCAAAGCATTTATAACTATCTTGCTATCAGCTTTGTAACTAAAAATATCTTCAAGTTGTAGACTGAGAAATAAATCCACAAAATATATTATTGTCGAATGTAACATTTTACTTTAGAAAATTGTGTTATCAACAATGCAGTGCACACAAACAGTGTACAAGAATGTGGTGTGCTAACAAACAAAATAGTGCCTATACAGGCACAAATTCATGAGAGTTCCAAGCCCAATTTGAACTGCAACTCCATGGGAAATTGGTATGGTTTTACATAAAACCATTTCATAACAATTCTTCTTAATACAGGTAGCCATTTGTTATCTCAGAAAAGTAAGTAAAAAAAAAGATGTGATGATTAAAATGTAATAATGATGTACTTTTTTCATTTAATAAAAAAACCTTGTGGAAAGGAAGCTAAAATTTGATTACAGATACAATAAGGATTTTTGTTATTATTTAATAATCAAATTAGAGTGGGAAACAATTTTAACTTCTATTAATATATACAATATTCTAACAAAAATAACATCAATGGTACATACAAGCAGTATAAGCTTAACGTAACACTAATGGCTTCAATTATTGATCACTGATTTACAATAGGCACCAAAATCTTAAGTAATAGCTAAAATTATGTTCTTTTTAAACATTAATCGGAAATTAATTAAAAATTAGGTTGATTTGATCATTATAGAAAATTAATGAAATGATACATTATTTTTTTCAATGTATCCAAAGTAACTTTAATTACTTTTTGGAAATTATTAAAGTTCAACTTTACTTTTTTGAACTTACACATCATAGTTCAAAGGTGTAACACCTATTATAACTATGAAGCATACTTTTCTGGAATATCAAATACAGACTGCAAAAATGTTTGTCACCAAGTACTTTTAAAAAAAGACTACAATTAAAATAGGTGAAAGTATTTGCTTTTAAAATTATACATACTATTAGAACTAATCAAAGTAAACAAAATCGAAGGGTCAAGCATTTGCAGTTGTAAAAATATTTCAAAAAAATATTTCATAGACTATATTTATAGTAATCAAGCATTATTCCTAAACCCTTCTAATTATATTCTATGAATTACTACATAGGACACTAACACATTCTATGACTTTGTGTTAAAATATAGCATAATATTTACAGCCAATATAACATATATCTAAATAAGCTCAAATACTCAGAGCTGTGATAATTCGAAATTTTATACAGAGTGAACAGTGGACGTTGCCAACTTAACATTCAAACAAGTGAAAATAAAATTAATTTTGGAATGTTTACAGATGTTAATGTGACACACACCATAACAAATCGTATGTTGTACAGATTCATTCGATTTGTGTCACAAGTGCTCACAATTTTTGCTAGGTTACGGTGCTGGACTTGTCAAAAAATGTTGCATCCTGACCCCTGCTTTCAGCTGATGTTCAGAATAAATTACTTTCTTTATAATCTTTGGTTTTCTATTAAGAAAAGTGTTTAAAGCCTTTTTAAATGTAAGTAAACTGAAATATTGAGAATTTAAATATCATTCAGAAAATTAAAAAAAACCTAAAATATTTTTAATCCCAACGTACTAAGAACCTGGAAGTAGTTGTTATAACAGCATTTTGTGAACTAATTTTCCTATACAGAATTACAATCACTCCCAAAATCCTTGTCTTCCAATGACAGATAAGTTAATGAATGATGTTATGTTGTTTGTTAAGTAGCCAGTCCTGAATCGCAACTGATTTTGTTTGCAAGGCTTAACCTAGCATTTGCCATTTTCTTAACATAGATCAATCACATTGATAATTGTTAGTTTTTTACATCATCTAATAAAATAAACCAAACCCTACTGTTCTATTTAAATAATCATTAATTTATACAGGCTGTCTAGAAATTACTGCACCAAACATCAGATATTAAAACCTAATTTTTTATGTTTTCAGTTCCTTATCAGTAACTCAATGATCCTGTGACTTACAGTAAGAATTTAAAAAAATGTTTTATTAATATTATAAAGGTAAACATTTTATACCTCTTCCAAATTTTTTATACGTTAACTTTTTAAAGATATTCTACATTCAAAATTCTAAATGGACACTATTTTTAAAATAATAAAAATAAATTATAAAAGTTACAATTTTTTTAGAAAAGTAAAGTAGCAGTCAGGCAGAAAACTAGGCAAGATAAAACTATACAATCTGGCAGTTCCTCTCTATTTTGTCCTATATCTAAATATCAGTTCCTGAAGTTTGGTCCGATAATTTCTGGACATTGTAATGTTAAGATAATGAAAAATAATGATCTCATTTATATCCAAAATAATATAAAAAGTTTTAGTCATTCAACTTAAATTATAAATTTAGTTATAAACTTCTTTCATTTAGTAAACATTTTTCCATTGTAGAAAAGCAAAGGTTATATGATTAAAAGCTTTATATGTAATTTATATTATACTATAGCATATACTACCTGAAAAATTATTTTATTTTCACTTAAGGTGCAGAACTGTTAGTACACTCTGTACAAAAGTTATTTTTTCATTTAAAATTTTTGTACTTTTACCTAATCAGATGCAGCGTGTTGAGTTATTCTGTTTTATGGTAATTTATTTTATAAAAATATCAATATTTTCAAACACAATAACTAAAAATATTAGTAAAAGAACAAGTTAAATATTATAAAACAATTACATTAAAAATAACATATAAAACACAACAAGTATTTTTTTTTAATATGAACAAACATGTTAAAAATCTAAGAATTAATAACAAACTACTGTATTGTAATAAATAGAAAGACATCTATTAAAATTTGTATTTTACAAACTGTCTTCTGTTGAAATTAGTGTTTCATAACATGTCAGGTATACACATTTAATTAAACTTATAGGTTAAGTTTCCACGATTCATTCATATTCTATTTTCACTTTAAAAAAATCTTCCCTGTTAAAATGCCTACAATTTACTAAATTTTATTATTAAAGGCACTACAATGTGAATGAATATTCTGAGAGATATTTAACTATTTTTTATTTTATTTTAACTATAGTAATTAGTACTAATAACAAAAATCATTAATATCAATCAGCAAGGTGCAATCAAGAAGTTCCATGGCTATAATGACAGTAGAAAATATCAACAGACCATTTAAAACTCTGGTATGATGTACAGCCCGAACTTGGTACATTATATGTCTTTTAATTACTATTATCTTTGAACAACTAATACTTTCATCGTTTTAACAATATTTAAGTTAATATCAGGTTTTGGCTTATTCTCAACATTTCGAATGGCATACGTAAATACTGGTAATTAATGAGAGAAGTTATGGTAATTCGAGAGAAGTTACAATATTTTATTCCAATATGTTTTAAGTTTTCAACAATTGCAAACCAATACTATGTAACAAGTAGATTTAATAACTTGCAGTTGACGAAGTTTAGCTGGACATGTGACCTTGCACAGGGAGGGTGGGGACAGGGCAAGCACGCGGGGGAAATCCACTCACTTTCAAAAACAATTACTACTCTTTATAAAAATTGCAAGGAATTTCATTTAGTGTAACAAAAAGTTATTACAGTAGGCTACCTTCTAGTAATAAGGCAATCATTTCATTATTTATTGGCCTTTTGAAAGCTGCTCTTACGACAATGACTTCATACTAGGCAACTTTGGCCAAAGCAATGGCATACGTGTAGCTACACTTGCTCAACTGTACAAGTATTAATATCTTACAGTACCATATAGTTCGGACACTTATTGATAACACCTTGACACCTAAGGAGAGCTTACACTAAAACAAATATTAAACAAACAATGAACATAACTATTTCTTTTTAAAAAATTAACAAAATAAATTTTCAAGTAAACTTACAAATTAAAATCTCAGATAACGTAACTAAAAACTTATTAAATACAAGAAAATTCACAAACTTACTAATATCAATAGGTAAAAATTGAATCAATGTTCTTACATAAATCACAACTAATTATTCACGGTGTCTGATCACCGCGAAACCATTTTCCCGGGATTTAACATGGTGATGCCAAAAAACGTTTGCCCGTTTCTAAAGACAATTCTACGATTCCGTTCTCGTTGAAGGATGAATACTTTATCGCCAGGCATTAGGAATCTCACAACTGCTGTGTAACAGCTTACTTCAGACAGGTTACGATGTGCAGCGACTGTGCTGCAGGTCGCTAACACTAGTTCGTTCTTTTCGCCTTCCGTTTCGACATGGATAGAGAAACTGTTCATAGCTTCAGTTGTTAAATAGTAAACCTAAAAATATCGTTAATTTAAATTATTTAATAATTTGCAAATATAAAATAAAATACAGTAAAACTTGATTAACTGTCACTTTCTGTTAAACAAAAGAGTTAATTATAGTGAAGTTATTAATTACACGAATAAAATATTTTACTAAAAAATTTTGTTAAAAAATATTGTAGAATGCTGCATTCTTTTTAACTGGATGTCTAAACAATATCAATTCAAATCTTTTTGCATCCAGTTCAGTATTGGTCAATGATAACTGTAGAACCCCTACCGCCAGGTTACTTTATATGTTTAATAAATGCCAATCAGCCAGTTTTTAGTACTGTACAGTATTTATTAAAATGTGAAAAGACAACTGGACCGAACTTAATTTAAACTGTACATTATTTGTTTCTGTAAAATAAATAAAATGTACAGTATGTATTACCAATTTGTAAATATGCATACTTTATCATTTGCAATAGGGGCAAGTTTTAACCACCAAATCAATTAACTGTTGTGGTTCCATTTCTCAATGTTAAAGTTCACTGTATTTGTAAAATTTAAAACAGCCTTTATTTTACACTGTTGAAAATTGTATCTTTGTTTAAAATTAAACCATAATTTTAAAAAAATCACCTCTGATTAACTCTATTTATTTGAGGCTTTGGGTACTTGAAGCCACATGCCCTGCTTCTCTTTAATTAATTATTACCGTTCCTAGCTTTGACATTTCAAATCTTACTGATGTAAGAATATAACTGAATTAAATATGCATAAATAAAAGTAACAACAATCAAACTGAATCTGCAAACTATTTTTAATTTCAAATGAACATGAATTGTTTTTTTAAAATGCTAATTATGCTTGCACCCTTGTTTAAATGTTAGTATTGAATATCAGTGCAGTGCAATCTTTGCAGTCAGTATTTTCACTTTATTGCTTACTTTTTACTGATACCGTTATTTAAAACGGAATATTAAAGTTTGGATCTGGTATGTAGTGGAGCTTCAAAGTGTTTTGAAATGAAATAAGAAACAATAAAATCTTCACAAGTCTTGCATTTAACCATACCTGAGCGTAAATAAAGTACAATCCTTTCTCTATAATCTGGACCTTGCCTCTGCCTTCCTGCAACAATAAATTAATCAGCCCGTGCTCCTTCGCTGCCAAGTTGTCCATGTACCAGGGTGCAACAACACCTGCACACAAAGCTAAATTTTAGTAACTAACAATCATATTATTTTTTTTTTTTTTTTTTTTTGCTTTGCTATAACTAAATCAAGTAAGTATACAAACTTACACATAATAAATTATTTTCACAAAAAATTTCATTTGGAAGCCACTGACGAAAAAAAACTGCCTCATTTTTTAGTAAATCAGTTCACAAAATGTTGGTAAGCTTACAATTAAAGAAAAAAATTAAAAACAAATCGAGGTAATTAGGGTTTACTATAGGTTTCAACCTCTTTTTTTGTATTCATGGATATTCCTAAAATATAAATTTCTTTCATTTGAAATAAGCTGTACTGGCTTGCCATTGTGTATCTTCACATACGTCCAAAACCTGATTTTTTTTTTAAAGTTAGCTTTGGCAAGAGGAGTGAATAGAAAAACGTCTACCGAAAGGAAGAATGTAATGGACAAATGTAACAAACGATGCAAATGAAAGTAGAGAAGCAATGTACCCCCACTAACAATGCTTCTAAAAGTACAGAAGCAAGGTATCCCCATTATTTTTGATCAGCTGTGTGTTATTTTTTCTGTTATTCAATATCAGTACACATATTATATGCAAACACTGAGTTGCTCAGGTTTTGGTATTTTTCCTTAGATGAAAAACACACTGCAACCATTTATATAATACATTCGAAATTAATACAAATGCTTATAATAATTGTTATTAATATGGATAGTTATGGGTGATTCAGGTAGTGATTGTGACAATGCAAATTACATACAGGACGACCCAGGTCCTAATGAAATTAAATATTATTATTTATTACCCTTATTATTATTATTGTTATTATTCAAAGAGAAAATTAGAGGCATTGTTACTGATTAACTAAAAGTTCTATAATGGAGTGGACCTTTTTCTTATATTTCATAGCTAATTGTTTGTGCTTGTTTTATACATAATTTAAAACTGCTGAATTAAAATGAAAAACTTCACTTTTTATATTAATTATCATTTGTATTTATATTAAGTATAAACATTAATCAGAGGACCAACCTATATACGGGCATTTATGCCGCCTATAGGTCCCTTATGGCTATAGGAACATCAAAGCTGGGTACTGGGCTTTCACACCAATTTACGGGAAGGTTCAATTCCCGGTCAGGGCTTGGCATTTTCATACGCTATATATATCATCCCATTGTCTGCATTAGCCCAAGTGTGCACAACAGTCGGACGTTAAACACAAAAAAAACCTCTAATTTTATTGACAGATTCATATAAGCTCAATACTTGTTTGAAAAATAGCTTCACTTAGCTTTTTAAGAAAGTGAAGACAATTGGTGTATTCATAATATTAACAAAGTTATTTCTGCATTAATGACCAAACCTAACAATAAATGTCCTTGATATTTGACCTTGACTGTAATGTTGCAGCTGCTTTAACTTAACTAATTAACAGATAAACAGATGTTTCAGTATTTACAGCTGTTTTATCCAGGAAGTTATCTCGTCTCATCTGTCTTAATATCAATAGGCTATTGTTTTACTGGCATCATATAAAATGTTGATTAAACATAAAAGAAAGAAAATTTTATATAGTAAAAATATAAATAAAATATTTTTAAATATCTTAATTGAAATTGTATGCTTAAATGGTGGTTTCTTTGTACTAGATCTAATATTTATTGAACTTATAATTTTCATCAAAAAAAATTGTTTACAATATTTATTTTTGGACTTTACTTCCAAAACTCATTTTAAAATTAAAATTTAGTACACTAACTTGAGTTATATATAATTTAAATTTGAACATTGCATGTGTGTGTGTGTGTGTGTGTGTGTGTGTGTGTGTGTATGTGTGTGGACTAAGAAAAAATTACATTAAATCCTATTGTAAAAAAAAACAATTTTAAAAGTAAACATGATTTTTGTTATACTTATTCATTACTTTAAACAAATTTCTACTGGAAAATGAGCTATTGGATTGGGCATCATGGTAATACCCAGACCAGGGACCTTGAAATGAACGCTGACTTTTACTTCTCAATCACTTTTTTATAGGTTGTTAAAACTTTTAGCATTTTTAACACTGTCATATTCACAATTAATTCTGGTCTGCTTTGATTCAATGATTCAAACTTTGCAAAAAAATTGATTTCGATAAGGACAAGTTACCGATAAGTAACGATTAATTTCGGTAAGGACCCAGCAAAATTCTTGAAACAGTTTTTGAACTTCTTTTAGCAGATTCAAAATGGCAACTATGTCAAACCTTTAAAAATTTATAACTTTGGTATTTAATTTTTTGTTTAAAGATGGTTTTATGATCATAATCAGCAATGAAAATTGTATAAACTACAAGCATTTTGAATTTTCAAAATCAATTGAAATTAAGAAATTAAATCTGACAATGTTAAATTTAACGGTGTTAATAGAAGGGTTAATTTTTGTATTTTCAATATAATTCGAAAGTTTAAAATGCTAATATATGCATACTTTAATACTGATTATGAAAACAGGATTTCAAAAAAAGAATAACATAAAACATATTTTGGGAAATTCGCTTCTATGACATTAGCGAGACAGATGCCATAATGTTTGTTTAATGTTTATAATAATGTTTAAATATTAAATAATAAATGATGTGTTTAAAAAACATAAAGAAGAATACAGTAATTACAGATTTCACAAATTAATATAGGTAACACAGCTACTATGTTTCAGCAGAATCACAAATGTTTACAGCTAGGCCATCAGCCATTATTTTTATCAGCAGTAGTAATTATATTAGCACTTATCTGCCAACTGGTAACTCTTTTAAATGACCTTATCTGTCCGTTGGTTATTTCTAATCCATTTGTATTTTTCTATAGGACATTTTTGACACTAATACAATTTTGAATTACTGAAACCATTTTTGTTTTTTATGTTTGGTCGGATTTATAAAAAAATTATGCTACATAAAATCCAAGGTTGTTACAACAAAGTTTGATTTTGTATCATTTACTTACAAAATATTATCAGTATATGTATGTTGGTTTAAAATACATATAACTTATTTTATTCTGAGAACAAATTAATAATCTTTAGACAAATTTGATACCAAACACCCCCCCCCCCAGTAAGACAAAGTATTTAATGACCAGTTAAGCTGATGCCTAAAGTGAAAATAACATTGCATGCATACGAAAAATTATTCCAAGCCATTAGGCCAATAAGCTACTTAACTGCAAAGGTAAATTTGTTTACTTGTCACCAATAATTATATATTTATATTACTCAAAATTAAGAAAATACATACTACCTCCATCTTGAATCACTGCTTCAGGTATGGCACCTTTGAAATGAGCCAATAATGGACCTGAAAACAGAAAAGTCTTACAACTAAACATAATTAAGAAAACAATCCAGTTCATTGCCTATAAACTGTAGCAAAAAATATGATAAATTGAACATGCAATTTCATAAATAATATATAAGCTTTTAGCTTTTATTAGTTTTATTATATTATATTGGTTTTTTACTATTATTATTGTTACTGCTCTTCTATTATAAAAATAACTAACAATATCTAAAAAGCAGTTTTTGAGAGATTTTAAACTGTTTTTTTTAATTTTTATTTTACTTTGGTAGTTACCGTTAGCTTTTGAATTATCAATACACAAATTTATTTTAATGCTTTATATATAAACCAAAAGCTTTAAATGAAATTAGTTTGCAGACATGTGCACAGACATAATTCCAAAACGCACTTTACTAACTCACAAGACCACGAAAAGCTATATTTCAATTTTATTGTCAACACTTCTACATTTCAAAGAGAGAAAATAAGTTCTTGGCACATAAGTTTTACAACCTGAATGTAAAAATGTATGTGCAATGATTTTTACATTATTCATTATATTTTGCAAAAGTTTTAAACAAAAGCAATGACTATCTTATTCAAGTTTACATTATAACACAAGATTTAGAGATGGCATCTTCAGTGAAAAAACATCAGTCTTGTACAGTTATAAAAAAAAAACATAATTGCTAAGACGAATTGTGTCAAGTATTTATTTATTTAAATCAAACAGAGGCTAAAACATGTAAAGCATAAAACCATAAAGGAAATCTTACTAAATCTACGATAAAACTAAATATAATCAGAAGTACATTACAGCACAATAGCAAGACAAGAACAAGGTACAGTCAAGGCAAAGAGTTGATCTTTAATTTACATGCACACTAAAAATAAACACATGCTAGTTTAGAGTGGTGTTTTAATCAGACTATGACTATGGCTGAGATTAGGCGTTAACGCGGTTAATTTACACGTAACTGTTGTAAGAGTAAAGCATATAGTTAGTTCTAGACATTGTCACAATTTGTGCAATAATGAAACCGTACTAGTGTCTTTTTATCCAGAAATTTTGTATTGTTCGAAAAAGGTGTGTAGCATTACATTTACTGGAAAGTAACATTTCGCAACTATTTTATAATAAAAACAACTCATAAATTGTTAAATATCGAATTCATATCTGTGTTACAATACAACACATTACTGCAGTACTTAAGTTGGTAGATTTTAGCAGAAAAAACTGAAAAATTTTGAAAAAAACCTTAAAAATTCAGTATTTTTTTCAACCTGATTGCTATTACTTTGTGTCAAATTATATCAGCCCAAAATATGAGGTAAAAGCCAATATACTTGAACATATCGCGAAACCCTCCAAAGCAACTAAATTATGCATTCAATGCAAACACAATAAACTCAATATTACCAGATACACGATCATATCGGCCATGACTATGTCGATTCGCCTTTCTCGTCTTGCACTGTGAACTTTTACCTCTGCTTGGAATAGCTCGCTCGTGCCTCGCACTTCCTGATTCTACCATTGTCATTCCCGTAGTGTTTTGGTATAAATAAGGTTCATTTTCAAGTTCTTCAATATTTTCAACATATTTCTCAGGACTAGAAACATCCCTCTTATAAATATTTCGCCTCTTCAAGTGATTTCTGCTCTTGAGCCAACTATTTCTCATCGCTTGTAATGAGTTCTGTAAGTTACGATTACTTGTTGTCAAACAGTTAAGTCTTGAATTTATTTCCGACAACTGTTGTTCGGTTGACTGTAACTCTGATGAAAGCCTATGCAGGTACAAATGGAGAAATCCAACTTCCAGAAATAAAATTAAAATAAAGAATGACTTCACTTTATAATTACTATTTTTGATTCCAATGAAACGTTGGTATGCAGTTGTAAGCCTATATCTTGAGAAAGAAGTGAATCTGAAAATACAGAAAAAAGGAGAAACACTCATCTTTTTGTGTGGTATTTTTAGTAGTAACATTTTTATAAACATTTATGCGTATGACTAAAACAATGAAGTGTGTGTTTGTTTAACTAGTAATAAAAATTTAGTGTATTAAATATTCCCCAACACATACCTTACAGAAGTACGTGTTTCCTTGCATAAAAACAGATGACATAAAAACATTATTGAAACTTTCTCAAGTTAAAATTTAAAATTACTTTAAATAGTCCTCAAGCATCCAAGGAGGTACATTAAAAAAATCCTCAAAAGGATAAAAAACAGATTTTTGTACTTGGACAATTAAAGGTGGACAGATGGCTGTATACAACTAGACTATGTGTGGTTTCTTTAGATCAACATGGTAGGTGATGACAGTGTGCAGAACAATTAACATTTTTTTTTTTATTCGAAAAGATGGAAACTATCATTGCCTGATACAAATAATAACATAAACATTACACTTAGAAACTAGATGACAGTCTATAAAACTATAAAACTATATACCAATAACTGAAAGGACCAAGAAAAATTATGTTACATCCAAGTGACACTTGAAAAACAGTTTAAATATAAGTAAGGAATAAGAAGTAAAAAAGTATTCCGTTGCATTGATACATTATAAACTCTTCGCAGTCAGTTAAGGACAAAGAGTATATTGTTTTTACTAGCCAAAATTCTAAAATAATTAAAAATGCCTCAAAATGAATTTTTTTAGTATACAAATTGGGATTGATTTCAAAATTTTATCTGTTTGTGTGTCACAAAATTTATAAGCATGTTAACGAGAGAAAGGATCAATCGATTAGTTTATAACACTAATCCTAAACCGCTTGAAATAAAACCCTATTGTTTTTCAGCATTGTAATCAAAAAATTGTAGAGGCTAGACGAACGTAATATGGAAGTGGGTGAAAATTTTCAAAGGGGGTTAAGTACCAGTAGGGTATACAACTTAAAGGAAATTTTGAGCTAGATTTGAATAAACCATTGGAATTGAAGAACTTTAGGATTTTTGAGTACTTAAAGTGGAAAAGCCATACATTTTTAAATTCTTGGCTTGAATATGAATAGGACACTTGAATTGTACATGTTTAGTGCTTTAATTTTTAGCCCTTTATATATAGTCTAAAATCCCCTTTAGACATCTTTGTTTTTAGTCTGTTCTGTTCCTTATTTGTTTATATTTGATTTGCTTTTTCTGATTTTTTTCAAAAAGTGGATTCAACTAGAGTGGTGAATCTATTGTTGTCAGGGCAGCCAGTTATTTTTTTATTTAGACATCTTTGTTTCCAGTTCCATTAATATTCCGGTTCTTTGTTTAAAATGTACTTCTATGAAGTAAATAATATAATATGTAAACACATTTAATAGAATTTCTTTGTTTTATTACTATATTTATCGGTGCAGTATTTGGACACAAAAAATATGAAGAAAAATACAGCAGGCCAATATATTAAAGTAAAGTATCAAAATGAAGGAGGGATAATGATGTGCAATCATCTCTTGGCCTAAGTATAAGATAGACTAAGCATACAGCACACAGCTCAGTCTTGAGCAACTAGGCTTTGTGTTTCAGAATCTCTTGGCCTAAGTATAATAAGATAGACTGAGCATTAGAACATAATAGTCTTGAGAGGCTTTGTGTTTAGAACTGCCTAAGTATAATAAGATAGACTGAGCATACAGAACACATCTCAGTCTTGAGCAACTAGGCTTTGTGTTTCAGCATCTCTTGGCCTAAGTATAATAGAATAGACAGACTAAGTATAATAGGATAAAAAGATAGAGCACATAGCTCAGTCTTGAGCAACTAGGCTTTGTGTTTCAGCAGAATGGCAGTTACTGACAGCTCATTTGTGCACGTAGTAGTAATTATAAATGTCATTTATCTGCTGTCTATTTACTTCCTTACATAAGTCACTGTCTGCAATGTTCAGTCAGTGACAGTGCAATGTTCAATCACTGAACATTAAGAGGGGAATTGCATTAGCGATAAGGAAAATTGTGTTCCCCAAAAATACCATACACAAATGAATTAAAAGCCTTGGTCATGGTCCACATTAACTCAGATAAAAGAGGTCTTACTGTAATGGCAAATTTGGAGTAAAATGTATACATATTGTTGGACAGTATCATAGTGTAGTCAATTTGTTGCAATAATACTTCATTACAATAATATAAAAGTAGACCGTATATATTCTTTGGTTAATGAAACCAAGATTTTTTATGTTAGAGGCTGGCATTTAGCCAGACTTATGAAAAAATGATGTTACATACATCTGAGGCCACTATAAGTAAGTTAAATTCCATTCATAACAATATTAGCAGATTATATATTCCCATATAATTAAAAAAAATAAGTTATTTAAAATTGCATAAAGTCACAATCATTTCTGATGTAAAAATGTTTTCTTTTTTTAACAACTGAGTTTTTTAATAAATAAGTACAGTTCAACATTTTTTTTTTATTTCAAAAACCTAATGGTAGAAAACTGATATTTATTAACAAAAAGTATTTTATGGGATATAAAAGTTAAGGCATTTTTAAGTAAAAGTAAAAATAACATCATTTCAACTAAAAAATTTGCCTGCAGACATGGCAATCACATATAGTATTGCACACTGGTATATATAGTTTTATTACATTCTAGATGGATTTGTTCAGGCACTAATACTAAATATGTAAAATAAAATTGTTTCCTGTCTGAAATATAATGTGTAACTTGTTCATGTCATCAATAAATAGACAAGATCATTTTAATAAAATTAAATTATCAATTCACTAGGTTTAAGTACTAGTAATGGTGCTTAGTTTTGATAAGAGCTGAAATGTCCAAGTGGTTAAGGAGTTGGACATAAAATTCAATGGGTTCTACCCAATCAGATTCAAATCCGTTCTTTTCAGTGCATAACTTTTGTTTGCTACTTTAAAAAAATGATTTCTATTTTTTTGTATCAATAATATTCTTTAAAAACAAATACTGGGTTCAGTTATAAATGGTGTGTGTGTGTGTGTGTGTGTGTGTGTGTGCGCGTGTGCACACTTGTGCGCATATATATTAATTGTTTTTTGTTATTTTAAGGCGAAAAGCACATTAAGACTATTATCGCCTCCATAAATGTGTGAGTGTGTGTTAGACTTGGGTACCGCGAGGGACGTCTAAATCCTCCTCTCAATAGGTGCAGCTAATCTGCACCCCCTGCGGAATATATATATATTATTATCTGCGCATAGACCCTGTTGGATCACGCAAAGCACTCCGACTCATGTCTTGTTCCTTCTAATCCTCCACACCTCCCTCATCCTGTCCCCATGGACCCTCTTCCGCTCCTCCGTCCATTTTACCCCTGCTCTCTTTGGTATTTCATTCTCTGGGACCTTCCAACCGAGCATCTTTCTCCTGTATGCGTGCCTATCTTCAACATCTGTTGAGTCTATTCCTGCGTCATGTAGGTCTATTCTGGCTTGTGCGATCCACGATGTTGTTGATCTGACACCTTGTATATACTTAAGGATTCTGTTGGCAAGTCTCGTTGTTGGGAGTCTACTGATGTGTCCATAGAACCAAAGCCTCCTTCTTCTGATATCTGCTGCCAGGTTCGATATCTTCTCTGTGGTCTTCCGGGAGTGCAACCTGTATTAATTTTCTGTTAATCTCGGACCAAGGATCTTCCTCAAGATTTTGCGTTCTTCTTTCAAAATACCCTCCATGGTAGCTTTTGTGTGGAGTGCTAGCGTCTCGCTTGTATATAATACCTGCGGTTTTATAACTGTATTGTAGTGTCTGATTTTTGTGTGTGTCGACATATATTTTAGTAATATATATATAAGTAAATTATATATACTATCATTGGAGAAAGTATTAACTAAATAGCATTATAAATACAGTAGCAATTCAAACTGCCAATAAACATTACTGCACCATTACTAACTGCTTTTGGTTAACTAAACTAACTTTTGAATTAAAAATAATAACAATAATAATAAAGTAAAATAATAATAATAATAATAATAATAGTAATAGTAATAATAATAATAATATAATTGTGCCTCAATTCTACAGTAATTCTCACAAGTTTAAAAGCATCTTTATTTTTTTTTGTTTTGACAAAATTTTCATACGTATTTAGAAATCAAGCAAATAGAATGAACTACTTGATTACTTAGACTTAGGTGTATGGCTCATCATTTATACAGAACATCACAAGTTGAATAAAACATGTGAAGAACAAACAAAATAGAACGTTTATATAGAGAACTGCTGATAGTTTGGTTTTATTAACGTTTATATAGAGAACTGCTGATAGTTTGGTTTCAAATATATACAGCAATCATTGTTTTATCTTAACATATTGCAATTAAAAAAAAAAAAAAACCGGTTGTCACTGCAACTCAAGCATTGCCGAGTCAACTCTAAATATAACATAAAGTTGCACACAACTATAGCCAAATCAGCAATGCAAGTAAACAATGGTCAATGAGTCATTCTAATTCAGGTGAAAATAAGAAGATCGCAGTCAGCAAAACACAACACTTTTCAAGGAAATTGACTGTGTCACAATTTTTTTAAATTTTGGTTCAACGATATTTGTAAGCACGGCAAACGCTTTTAATTTGGTTATTTTCACCTTAAACTAAACAAAAATAAAAATAAACTGTCAAAAAGTATTATACAATTTTCTTATATTGAATTATATCGTTTAAAAGGGACTCTCAACAGTTTTAACAAAAACTTATGGATTGCTATCTCCTAAAAATGTTAATTTAAAAAAAGTGTATAAATATAAACAAAAAAACCAATATTTGCAAGTTATTATAAACATCTGCAGCTGTTATTTTTACAGTAACAATAATTTTTTTTTATTCTGAATAGTTATGAAGTTTTATTTATGTATTTGTTGTTGCTCCTTTAGCTATTCACAGACGAGCACTAAACTGAGAACTCTAGAATATCTATAGGAGTGTTTAGAAATGAGTGCGTGTTTTATGAGCACAAATAATATTTTGCACATGTGATTGCACAATTGCATTTATTACTTCATGCAGTATAGGTTTGTTGTTTTTTTAAATAATAACTTTTGTGTTTTTTTCTTTTCTTATATACTTTATTATCCAATTAACACGTATTTATCTGCAGAAATTATTTTTTTAAATATTACTTACCATTTTAGACTGTTATATAGGTATCTATATCGTTGACATTGCTGTTTACATTGCATGGAACAAACTAGATTTCCTACACCGACTTATTGCTCATGCGCGTTATTACATTCTAACAGGCATTACTTCATACTTTGTTCATCCTTGTAGTGAAAATGTTATTAAAACTGTATCCATTTAATTAAATAGGTTTTTCACCCACATGTCAGCAAGGTTTTTTTTTTAAATAAAGGTCTTTCTTATCGTTTTTGGCGATCAAAAATATGTTACCTACTTTCACGCTGTAGCAATTTTGAGATAGGTCACTTTTATTTTCAATTTTTATCATACTTCCCGTATTTTCCGCACATCTATATTTTAGGTTATTTCTTTTAGACAGATATAAAGCGTTTTAGTGAAAAAATTACCAAAAAGTCAAAGACAACTTACATTGCATATTTACTACTGATTATATATAACAAATATTCATTGAAACTTTTACCAGTGGTATTTTTGAATTAACATATAAATTAATATAAACGATGTATAAAATGATATATAATCCAAATCCTGTGTAACACAATTATTTATTATATAAAGCTTATAAAAAAATCTAAATAACCGATATAAATTGAATAATTTTGTTTATACATTTAAAATATTTTGCAGACTCTGAAACCCTACAGAAGCATTTCACTTATATAACTATGTGAACAATTTGCTCTGGTCACACATAGCTAAGTGATTAAATCACTAAGTGCCCAGGTCTTAAAACTGCAGCCCACAGACATTCAGATTCTTCAGTTTAGCACCATTCTAATGGCAGGTACATAACCATGTACCTGATTTCCTCTAGTCACAAATTTGACTAGAATTTAACTGAATGGCTAAAGGACTATATATGTACAAAATCTTAAATTTCTATTTTTTTAATCTATAATTCAATAACCAGTTGTTTTGCAGGCACACAAAATAACTGATTTTTTTAAATATTATTTATGGATGCTTATATTTATGCCCAATTAAGATCATTAAAGCCAATTTTAACAAATTCAGTTATTATAAATTATTACAGTATTTTTGCTAAAAAAGGGTTTTGAAAATTTTCATAAAATTAAAATTTTAGAAAAATGTTTATGTCCTAAATTTCTACCAAATTAATGAATTTGTATAATATCCAACAATGTGAATGCACATGCATTCATTTCAATCGGGTTTATTTACCAAATCTATATTTTTTTTTATTTCTGAATAATTACACTTTCTACAATACGTACTTAAGTAGTGTAGGTTACCAAGAAATTATTTTGAGAAGTGTTTGTTGTCACAATTTTTCTACGTTTTCGGATTAGAAAATTAACAAACCAGCCAAATTTTTAAATTTTCCTACATCATGTTTTACAGACACAAGAGAGATAAATAATTGATAGACATATATACAAACAAAAATTTCCAAAACTTAAATTGTATTTAGAGAACACAAATATGATTTCTGAGAATGTACTGTTTTAAATGATTTATATTTTTGTCCGCTAAATATCATGTGACAGTAACATAATTTCACGTGATATCTTAATAGATCTGAATGAATTCGAAGCACATATCGTATATAACTTTGCAGTCAACGCATTGAGTGCAGTGCTGCCAATATTGATGAGTTTCACATTAAATACAACCTTGGCAATTGTGATTGTCCTGCAATTAGGTCATCTATCTCATTTTACATTCTGACTTGACAGAATTAAATTCTCATAGATCTGTTACAAGAGCAATGATCTAACAAAATTTAAATAATTGCAAGCAGCAATGTTTTTATGTTCTTTAGGATCCATAAACTTACACGAGCATCTGTCTGTCTGTCTGTCTGTCCATCTGTCGGTAATGCATCTCTAGCATCTGAACTGTTAGGCAGAAATTTATAAGCAACAGTTTTTTTAAATATCTAAGCCAAAATATAATAAATGTATATCGGTCGCAAGCACATTTTCAAAATAGAGGGTACTCAAAAGAAAGGAAAAAAAATACATGTTACATAATAGCCTATGCCATGATTGATACTGTATTAAATGTAACATTCCATTTTATATAACTCATTCCAAATTTAACTGTAAAACAAAAAGCTTGAAACACTTGACAAATTATGTGTATACCTATTTTCACTGATTTAACTAAAATTTAAGATTTGGACATTTCATTATTTATCTGATCTCTTAAATTACTAATATTAAAGCTTCATATAAATCTAATTGAAAGAAATAATAGCAATAATTTCCTGTAATGAAAAGACAATTTGAGACCTAATGTAATTAAGCATCTGTCTTATGCTATCACCAAACTTTTATTACAGTGATTAAGGCCACTAGTTTGCAATAATTGATAAGTAATAAAATTTAATACTGTTTGTATTATTTTATAATGCTGATATACAATTGATGTAGCCCATACAATATTTAAAATAATAATAATAATCTTTTTCCACAATTCTGAGTTTTCTAACATTTATGATGGTTTAATGCTTTACTACAATGGCTACCGAACGTCCTACATGTAGAATGTAGGGCATTTTTAGCACATCTGTCCAAAACACTACAACTCCTCTACAGACTGACCATGCTGACCTGACGTTACCTGAGACCAAAAATTTTTTTTTCTTTTAAAGATATTAACCTAATATAATGAGAAACCCACCTTCAAGCTAAAAGAAATATTGTATTTACATTTTTATTTATATATTGTTTACGTTTCAGAATGTTAGTCTGTAGCTGCTTGTTCAATGAGTATAAATTATAGGTGTAAACATTCTCTGCAATACTTGAAACAATCAATTTGGTTATATTATCAAAACAAGAAAACAACGCAGACCAGAGAAATTAGTAAGCTATAAGCAGAGAACTTCTAAACGACAGGTTAGACATCTTTACTGCTTTAGTAAACATATAAAAATAAATCCCACACAGAAATCAAACATCTTACGTTAGTCATAAATCCCTCTAGACAACTAATTCATTCACATGGACTGACTAAATTTTTTTAGAGAACACTATCCAGAATAATATCTATGTCCCATATGTGATATGACGGTCAAATACTTTTGGGCCAAGCTTCATGTATGTGGAACACTGATCTATGATGGGATCTGATGCATTCCATATGAGACGTTGGTCTATTATGGAGGTTTAATTTTTCATTCTGTAGCCATCATGTTAGGTCGATAGTTAAATCAAAAAGTAATTTACTATTAACAGAGTTTGAAACACAAAGTATATTATTACTCAATGATGATCATTTATGTATAGAAATAATACATGACATTTCGAGAGTATGGATCAATTATTGTTCCTAATTTAAAACATTAACTTAGCAGCTAGAATACAAACCTAGCTTCCTATCTATGTCTGTGTTAAAATAGTAATAACTAAACACAAACATTTAAGTATATTAATGTTTCATGGTAGGCATTTAAGAATGAGAGTTCATCCACGTTCTCAAAATATCCTATTTGTTTATATAAACACAAATGAAGGCAATAGTCCAAATAAACAATAATAACCTATATATATATATATATATATATATATATATATATATATATATATATATATATATATATGATACATACATATTATTAACTTAATTCTATCCTTAATTAACAATTTAAAAGCAGTTAATTATTTGTTCACTAAATTTTTTAAAACATAGCCTACTAGGATGCTTATGAAAAAAAACAGAAATAATAATTTCAAGTTAAAAAAACAATTATAAGCATTAAGATAAAAATACAATATTTAAAGTTAAAAAATCACACCAAAAAATATTTGAATAAAGGTCCAGATTTGCTTTTTTCTAGGATAACAAAAAGAAAAATATACTCAATTTTGGGAATAAATTATTTTAATTGTGTATTTTGATTTAACATACATTAACTCTCCATATTCATGTAAGAAAAGTTATCTAAATGACTTTGAATTTCAGCCTAACCTTGTACATACATTTAAAAAAGTCTACATTAGTTTCACAAACTTTATATATAAATTGTTAGTATTCTAGACAAATAACTGGTAATTAACAAAATTGTAACACTAATTAATAAAAACAGCATGACCAAGAAGGTGCATGACTAACCAATCTCACCAGGCAAGGTAAGACAAATTATGTAACAATCTAAAAATAATGTTATTAGTCATATTAACCTATGCTATACCAAACATTTCATTGCAAAATTGTTGATACATATCATTTTGTTCAGAAAAACCCATTTGGCTTATTTCTACAGAAACAAATTAGACATGGTGTCCATGGTGGGTATGACAGGTTGATCATACTGTCTTCAACTAATGCCAAAGAAACATTAAGAAAACAAAAGTTACCTGATACTGATGGACTAATATTTACAGATGTCTGTGACTTGATTGTTTCCTGCTTAAATGTTCCTCCATTTTTCGGTATCGAAATATGTAAAGGTGGCAAATCTACTGTCACTTTTTGATTGTTAATGCATTTTCCACATTTGCTATCTGACTTAGAGGTTACATTTGAACAAGCAACCATTTTTAAATCCCCCTGTTACGACAATTCAAAATATTGAATGAATGAATATAAAATTGCCTGATATTAATAAGTTGGTTTTACATTTTTATATAATAAACTTCTTTAAAACAAATTACAAGTGAAAATACCATCTAAGACTGTAGCACACATTTTCCACTTGTAATCTGTTTAACCCTAGTTTACATTTAAGTTAACATAATAAATTAATATTTTTTGTAATCTAAAATAATTGTTCAAAGGCCTCCATAATTGTTTCCTGCAGGTTTTAATCTAACAGATTTACTTATTTACTTTCATAACTTTGTTTTCCTGATATCTGATTTTAAACAATTTTAAGTTAGAAAGACAAATTAATGCAGAACAATTTAAAACTAGTTATTTTTTAGATAAAAAATAAAAAAAGATTGCAAAAAATAGTCAGGATGGCCTGAGTTACTTAAGGAAATATTAATTAATATGAGCACATAATTTATAGAAAACTAACACACATATTCATATAAACATAACCTCAATACTAGTACAAAACTATCTTTTTTCCTAACTTAAGTCAAAAAAGGTAAAGAATTTATGCAGTTCAGTAAATATAAAATTAAGCAAACATTACCTTAGAGAAAACTGCTTGTAAAAATATCTACTTCTATCTAGCGAAGACGCTACATTTGCGATTGAGAAACAAAACAACCATATACATACATGGGTTATGAAGTTTAGTTTGTTGTCGTCTTTTGTTGTCCAACTCGTTCCCGCTGAAACCAGTCTTTCCTTTATTATTTGGTTATTTATAGTCTTCTTTCTCTTAAGCTGAAACTTGATCTGTTCCTACTCAGCAATTTATTGTACTATGATTTAGAACTAATATATATATATATATATATATATATATACAGTAAATCAATTGATTTTTAAGTTTGTCATAGTAATTAGTTACAAGTTTATTTTGTAGTTATTGTATGATGGTTGGCCATCATTACTTTCATACAATAAATTCATAAAATATCACTAAAAAAATGTATTTTATTGAATCAAATATAGTCAATTCAAAGTTAGCCATATATTAGTCAATTGAATATTAGTCAGCTATATTCATAGCTGGTAGTATTTCTATGAATATAAGTAATAAATAATATTATAATTTTACTAATACACAATTTCGTGTAGTAAAAAATATTAATTGAATTTACATTAAGTAATCAAAATAATACGAATTGTAATTAATTAGTTTTGAAGAATATAATAATTATAAACCAGTATTTTTAGTCCGTTAAAGAATATAGTCCTATACACATTTAGTTAAAGCTCATTATGTTCCCGGCTGGTAATTAAATTTGAGGCACTTGTTTTTATTTAATCTCTGAGCGTCTAAGTTATACGTCGAAATAAAGCTCCACAGATGGATAACCCTTTAATGCTAATTTGGATTAAGGGTTGTGGTCTATTTGCCGATTGGCAAAAATGCCGAGGAAAAAATGGCTGTCATTCAAAATTTCGTCGGATTTTCTAAACTTACCCTGTGAGTTGTCAGCCCTTAAACATTTCCAGGTTGGCAAACTGTGTATTTTGTACGAAGTCAAACATGGAGGAAATCCGTCATTTTCGTACAGTCAGCCTTCTCGTACAACGAAGATTTTCGGCAATTTGATACACTCCCTTCGTTAACATTGTTATCTGTGAGCTAACCTAGAAAAAAAGACCCAATAAGACTGTTTGAAATCAGTGTTATGTGTGGTGTATGGTCTAACAAGAAGCGGGAAGCAAATAGCAAGAAGAATTAACTAAATTTAGGTCCAAGAAAGTTATTTCGACTTCAGTATTAATTAAATACATTTTGCCGGTAATAATAATATTTTATATATTACCCTTGCACTAAATAAGGTAAATCTGCACTTCACGTTGATTTGTTTATTTTCATAATTTTAAAAATTTAAAGTAAAAGTTATCCCTATAACCTCAAAATCGTTACCGCATGAAAGTAGGTGACGTGTTTTTCATCGCAAAAACGATTAATTAAATGCATGTTATTAAAAATGAGAAGAATATAAATTTAAAAAATAATAATAATTAGATCTGACGACTCAGGTTTTGAGTGATTCTAACTTAACTTGGTTGTTGTATGTTAACCTAACTCAACTCAGTTGTTCGCAAAAGTAAGTAACACGTTGGCGAAAACGATTATTTAAGTGCATGTTATTAATAATGAAAAGAATATACTCTTTTTTTAAAAAAAAAAACTTAACTTGACTCAGTTATTGGGTATATAAATAGTATTCGGTAAAAGCTACTAATCTTTAAGTACAAAGCTTTTATTACAAAATTAAAAAGAATTAGCAAGATAATATGTGACTTATTATAATATAATATGATAACATGCATGATCAGGACCTCGGTAGGTCACGTTGATATAGTAACTTGCGCAGGAAATCTAGCATGCTGTATGCAAAGTGAACATCAGTATCACAATATAGTTCCGTTAAAAATGGCTTAAAATCATAACTTATAAGAAATTCAGTTTTCTGTAGATAAATATCTTTTTATTAATAAAGTACATAATTTTTTTTTAAATTGTGAAGGTCATTACTTTATAAATAATACAAAAGTAAAGAAATAATATAAGTTTTTCTCTTTTTGTTTTACTGATTTTTTTAAAATGTCATTATGGTGTTTTCAAGCAGAAATAAATAACTCAAATTAGAAAAATTTATTTGTGACAGCTAAATAGTAAACAATTACATTATTATAGAATTTTGAACCTAGAATTTTCCGTAGAATTTTTCTTTCTTTGATCTCCAACTTTTCCATTGGTCCATAAGTCGTTATGGACAACGTTTCCACTTAGCGTAAAGGGCTTCAGGCTTGACTACAGTATTATAATGTCTTATCTTGGCATTCCAGGAGAGTGATTTTTGTTATAGGTGTCTTTTGTGAGCTGGAAAGCTATTTCCATTTGTTTCGTCTAGATTCCATGGCTTTCTTCTCTAGACCATTCCAGCTGATCCACTTTCGAGGTCTTGAAATCCTGACAATCTCCATTTTCTGTTCCCCCACTTTCAAATATTTTGGAGGATTCTTAATGTTTGTTATTATTTTGGTCTTTCAAAGGCGATTTTGAGGCCTACCTTCCCCGCTTGCTTCAGCAGTTCGAGGACTGCTCCTTGGCTTCCTCCCATGTCTCGGCCAGTAAAGCCATGTCATCTGCAAAAGCCAAACACTTGATCTTAATGTCCCTGTTTACCGATCCCAGTCGGATCCCGCCACTGGCTGTTTTATCCCATTCCTGACTACCTTCTCCAAGACACAGTTGAACAGGAGAGGGACAGTTCACCCTGTCGTACACAGTTTTGATCTCAAAAGGGGCTGACAATTCCCCATGAATTTAACTTTGGAAAATGTATTAGTGAGGCCTGATGAGGTTTGTTGTTTTGCCATCAGACCTAGTTCTTTTAATATAGCAAGGAGAGCTTCCCGATCAATGAGTCATACGCCTTTTGATCTTAATCTTCGTTTCTCGACTTTTAGTATGAATATTTATTTTATTGTAATATTTATTATTTTTTGATAATATTGTGGGTGTAGGCCCTCAGGATCAAAAGATATGCCCCTGTAGTTGTTGGGGTCCTTTTATCCCCTTCTTGTGGATTGGGTGGATAAGGGCCAAGCCCCCCACAAGCCATGGTCATTACAATATACATTTTATCATGTTCAATACATTTTATCAAGCCATGGTCATTCAAATAATTTTATCATGTTCAATACATTTTATCACGGAAAAAATTTTAAAACGGAAAAAATGATAAAAAATACATTTTATCATGAAACCAAAATTTTAATAAAATTATGTATTATTATTTAATAAAATTATGTATAGTAGTGCTTTATAAACTAAGTTATTACAATTATTTGCTTGAAAAAAAAATGTATTCTAGTTACATGCTTATACTAGTATTAGTTTTTTTTGGATTTGCAGAAAACGTGTTCAAAACTCTTGTTTCAATCCTGTCCTGATTTTCCTTAAAGAATTTCCAATGGGTGCTCATCAAACACAATTCAATCAATCTGTATTCTCCCATTGTATTTCTCAGCCAGGTCTTTACCCTTCGAAGGGTACTGAAAGATCATTCAACAGTAGCTGTAGTGGATGGGAAAGCAATTAAAATTAGAAGTGCATGCCTTGTTGCAGGGAAAAAATATTAGCCTCTTCCAAAAGTGCAGCCACTTCAATATCCTTTAATTTGTCTCCTGCTAAATCTTTCTTTTTCCACAGATTATACCACAAATCTAATTTTGCAGAGATATCACTCCACTCATAAAACGCCATACAAAATTTTGCATTTTTTTCCAAATCTTTTTAAGTAATTTTTAGTATGTATGAAGGATGAAGATGGGATAAGGCAAAAGCAGGTGTATTTTCATGTGAAAATCTAACATTCAAAGATAAAGTTAAAGAGTCAAGATAAGGAATGATCAATGACCGTTTCCAATATTCAATCGCAGCCTCAGATGGCGGATTACTTCTGTGTATTTGCTTTTGAACAATTCGTGGAAATGTTAACTCAACGCCAACTTTCTCCACAATATTATGTGATTTTTTAAAGTAATTCATCAGAAACATGTTCAGTTTCTTGTCGATCCTTCCAGCAACAAAATTTAATAACGGCTTCCAAGGGGGGTCAGCTGCCCCTCACTGGGTACGCCCATGGATAATATAATACGACAATTCTATCCATCATTTGCAAAATACTTATATATGACAGGACAAACAACTTAAACTATCACTGAGATATATTTATGAAACAACACAGTTATAAAAAATATATAGAAATGTATCAATGACTATTAGTAATAAGAAGCCGCTTCTGTGGCCTAGTTGATAGCGTACTGGGCTTTCATCCCGAGGACCTGGGTTCGATACCCGGCCAGGGCTTGGCATTTTCATACGCTATAAATCATCCCATTGTCTGCATTAGCCCAAGTGTGCACAATAGTCGGACGTTAAAAAAAAATTAGTAATAAGATACTTTTTGGTTAAGTAGGTTCAGGAAGCAAGATAATCTATTAGCTAACAAACTTTAATTTTTAAGGTTTTCTCTAATCATTAATCACATTCAGAAGTGTCTCTATGTTGAATGTTACCTAAGATAATAAGTGTTTTATTTATTTATTTTTTTTTTTTTATTTATGTTGCCTACATATTACTCAGTAAAGCCAAATGTTGACCTATAAGTAATTACAGCACTGTTGATTTGTTGTGATGTTAGAGTGAGACAGGAGTACACGGTACAGTCAACACCACATCACATTGGCAACACCTACAATATATATTATTGTATTATTAACAGATTGGTTAGTTTTTGTAGATCTATTGTAAACATAATGTGACTAAACTTCAAATCATCTCAGTATGTTAACAATGTAGTTCCTTATTTAATCATATCAACACTTCGCTTTGTCAAGTATGCTAATACTTGATATAGCCTTATTCGTTGTGTTCATTTTCTAAGTCTTTGATTTAGACTATGGTACACCAAATATGTTAGTCCTAATTCTTTCGAAAATTTAATTTCTTTTGTATCTATAATTTTATTTAATATTAAATTAAAATTTTTTGTTTGCTATTTACAGCAGTCGCTTATGACCAAGTAGGTTTATCTACATGCAATAATTAACATGACCATATATTCTGCTTTAGGCGGGATTGTACTGTTTTATAGTAAGTTGTCCCATTGTCCCTACTATTAGCAGTGAGATCCTGCTTTGAATGGCAGGTTGTTTTATTACACAACAAAATATACATTTTGATTACAGGTTTGCAATATAATCTGCATAATTATTATCAAAGTTCTCTTTTTGTTTTATCTTCTTTGTAAATGAACGACTGAACGCTCAGAATTAGTATGCATTCTTTTCATATTTTGAATATTAATATTCAGAAATCAATTTTGATTTATGTTGCCAGAACTTTTTTATAATGTTATGATCTTTGCCAAAACTGTTTACACAAATTAATTCAAATGAAAAGTATGATGCCATTTTGAATTAACTTCATGCAATTTTCTTGATAAAGTATGTGCTAAAATTTATTGTTAACAAAAGTGTGTATTAGTATAGAGTATGCTATGATGGTGTACTGCTTATGTTACTGCATTAAATTGTGAAATTTGTTTTAAGAACCTGTAAAATTAGACATTTTTTTAAATTGTGTAGATGTTTGTTATTTTCCTGCTTTCCACTCCCTCCAAATTATTTAAAGTGTCTCACTTTGAAGTAGAAAATAGGCTATCTTGTCACATTAAGCAAAATCAACGTTTAAAGTATTTTGAGTCAAAAATGTGTCACATATTTATTAGTTTTCACGTAAATATAGAGTTAATTTTATAAAAATTAGTTGTAAATCGATGTTTAGCATGTTGTTTCTTTTTTATATATAGGCCTAAAGAAGAATAAATAACTGTGTGTACCATTAATTGTGTGTTGCATTGGTTTACTAAAAAAATTAATAAATTTGTAGGTAGATAATTATAAGGAAAAATGTTATGTACCTAATAAAAAAAGATTTCCATAGTAAAGAATAATTAACGAAGTTTTATCTATTTTATAGGACATTTATAAAAAAAAAATTAAAATAGAAAAATGGAGGAAGAAGATCATGATCAGTACAAATTAGAAGATGACTGGTTTTTTGATTCAATATCAAGGTAAGACTTTTAAATGCAATATTAGTATTTTTGTTATATTACTGTTAGTATTCATATACAAACATCTAGGTCTTAAGTTTAAATTTTTGCTTTAGTTGTTATAATTTCTGTGATAATATTGTAAAATAAAAAATATTTTATTAGGCTTATAAACAGTTACATGTACTTATTTTACTTTGTTCTGAGAGCTAATTTTTTTTTCAACCTCCGAATTTATTGTGAAGTGACCTGTCAAGTGGAATATGACTGAGCTGTGCACTGGATGATACACACCTCTCCTACTATATAACCACTGACATTTCCAACTACATGTCACCATTTTGAGCCGAATTGCAGATTCGTAAACATTGCTACATTTATTTGTTTTCTTGTCAAGTATGAAATGCAAAGAGTCATTAGTTTTTTTCAGACAGAAGGGAGTAGGCTAATGCAGCACAGATTGATTGTAGAATGAGCCGAGTATAACAAAATCAGTCAGAGCAAGTACCAGGCTATATGGCGAGTTGGGTTAGAGCAGCAGCATGTAGTTGTGCAATTTCATGAATTAAAACTCCAGAAGATGGCAGTCATCATCTCTTGTTCTGCATGGCTTTGTGTATTCGGCATATATCTGGCGATATACATCTGCATAGGTCGCAATCCCTTTTTTTTTTTTTTTTTAACGTCCGACTATTGTGCACACTTGGGCTAATGCAGACGATCCCTTGATCCATGAAATCCACTAGCAGAACACCGTTGTAGTTTCACAAAATAGTAGTTATGACCTTTCTGTTGTTGAACATATTTTTTTCAAAGAGTCTACACGATTCTGAAACAATACTGTCGTTCATGAAGTTTTTATCATATACTTGCTCATTCTGAATTTCTGCTGTGTTATTCTTTTCAGCCTAAAGAAAACTAATGATACTTTGCACTTAGTGGAAGAATCAATAGAAGTGGCCATGTTTATAAGTCTGCAACTCAGCTCAAAATTGTGTTGCGAAGTTGGAAATGACAACGATTTGTTAGGATTTAGAAAAATATCAGTTTTTACTTACTGGTTTTAAATATTATAATGAGGTCACAACCAAAGAATGAACACTATTGACAAAGACATAGGCAAATTACTAAACTGCTGATATACTGCCTGTTGCAATAAGCAACAAGGTATGTAGAACAGCAGTTGAAATAAAACTTGGGGAAGAAGTAGGGCGGGAACAGTCGATTCCGAGGGGACCAGAACGACGGTATATTCCGGGTGATGGTTGATTCTGTGAAGACCCAAAGGCTGTACGTTGGGACGCACTACGAAAGAGCATTTCAGCCAGGCGGTGCTGAAAAGTGGCGAATCGGCAGTAAAAGTAAGTAGACAAAAATTTGCGTACATTTCTTCCCCTTTTACTTTTGGTTTCAATACCTTAGTGTATATTTTGGGGAACATTTTGAAGAATAAGACGGTAGTGTTCATTCTTGGGGTTGTCATCAACCATAGTTGTAACTGTAACAAGATAAATGTAATGTAATTAAAGGTATTTTTTTTTATGAACCACTGATAGTTAATTGTTTGAAGGACCCGAGTAGTAGAGACACCGAACCCCTAACAGATTATAGTGGAGAGATGCGGTATAATCCAATGCATAACTCAGCTTGCTACCAATCGACGGTCACTGCACAGAAGATTCGGAGATTGAAAAAAATAGCCCTTATATGTAATTGTAAAAAGTATGCTGATTGTGAAAAGTCAATCTTGAGATTTGATTATTATTTCTGTTTTCAGTTCTCTTGAGACATAAACATTGAGACTAGACAAATTGAATGGCTTCAATTGAATTCAACATTTAATATGTGTAGTTTAGCATTTTGTGCTGTAAAAGTTTTGCTCAAATCCTGTTCTTCAGTACCAAAGCCTTTGCTTGGTGCATTGCATTAAGTGAGGTTTCACCACATTGTTGGTTTATTGTTGTAAGTTTTAATGTGAATGTGCTATTAAGATTCAGCCATATTTTTTTCATTATTTTTTGAATTTTCAGATATAAAAGATTAAATATGTATGAGTTGCAAAATCCAATTCATCTTATGGAGCTGACAGATTGTGACAGCATCTGTATTGGTAGTAGTAATGTTCAAGGAAATTTTGAAATTTCTGAGTTGGGACTTCCGAACAAAATCACTTCCGAACTAGAGATTGTAAAGGATGGAGATTTAAAATTAAAGTGTGGTGCATTTGTGCCTTCTGCAGTATCACAGGTAGCCTATTATATAGATGAATCAAAATTTACTACAGTATAATTAGGCTGCAGTTAATTAGTTGCATTACCCAGCATTGCCTCGGTATCAGTATCTACAGTAACGATAATTAGAAACTTACTTGTCAACAATTAAAAACGTGTGGTTTTTTAAACACTGCTTAAATTTACATATTTCACTTAGAAAAATATTTTTTTTAATTTGGCAAGTGGCTCACTGATAATGGCAGTATTGTCCAATTTGAAATTAATATAAATAATTAGTTCTATATTTAGATTTGCATATTACTTATCTACAAAGTTTGCAATTTATTGTTATACATACTTTATCATTTACAGTGTTTGAACACGTCCTTTTGATAATACAGGTTTTATCCAGCAAATTTAATGTTTTTATGGAAATTTAATGTTTAAGGTTTTACTCCCAAGTGTTAAATTGATTGTGGGAACTCCCAATTCTTTACAAATTGACATAATTGCTTGGTTGAGAAACATCGGTGCAAATCTAAATGTACATATTTGTATGTTTGTCCTTTAGATTTTTTTTATAGTTATTGCAAATGAAATTTTAATGGGAAACTGGAAACTTTTAAGTAAAAATGAATGTCTGTCGGAATCATCAGGATTTGTGGAATGTGTGCCATCTGTTACAATATTATCATGCAGTAACTTGACCTGCAATCAAACACCATTGCAGAGATTTAGAGGATTTAGATTGTGTAACAATATTACAGGTACTCCAACTTACACTTTGATACAATGTACAAAAAGAGCCTAATAAATTAATCGACCTATTACAATAGTCAATATGTTGTCTGTAACTCGGCTGGATGTGTGACGTGCGTTCACTGTTTTCGCAATATAGGAAGCATGTAGCGGGGAGTTGTGTCAACATCCTAGGCAGCGTGTTTTCTTTATACGAAAACTTGTAATTTAAAAAAGTGTGTTGCAAGTTTTCTGAATTTATATTTTGATTCTTTTTCTGTGTAGTTTTTGGGATTGAGAAATTGATTAGAAAAGGTCTCAGTTTGATATTTTTAACAGTTTAGAAGTTAGTGATTTTTCCAATTATCTTGTAGGTTTTCTCGGATTTTATAACTTAACGATAAAGCTTTAATATGAAAATTTTAAAGAATCGGCCTGGTTGTACGCCATAAATAGGCTTCTTAAAAACAACTTTACATCTGTATAAATATAAATCAAAAATACAAGATAGCCTATCTTATAGTTATGTTTTTGGGTAAACATCGGTTGTTTTTTTTTGTATTGAATCAATAAGTTAGTTTTTTTTTTTTTTCAATTTAATTTTAAAATGTAGGAGACTGAACAACTACCGCAACGTTTTAGCAGTGAAATTAAAATATAAGAGAGGTTTACAAAGTATACAATGTTTAGTACTTTTTTATGATAGCTTTATAAACTTTTTCCAAATTCTTAATAAGATAGAAGAATTAAAAAAAACAAATGTTTTTTGTAAAACGAAGGTCAACTCGCAAGAATAGCTGAAAATAAAGAATAAAATTATTGATTTTTAGGCCCTAATTTATTTAGTGTGATTCATTTTACAAAATATCAACCCATTTATTGGTTAAGTTACTACACACCAACTTAACCAGGTTGCCAAACAATTTCAAAAAATAATTAAGTAATATTTTGTCTTGTGAAAAAAAAGTTTTTGTGTTTAGTTTTACTAATCAGTAATTTCTGATTTTATTTCTTGTTCAGATGAAGATTATGAAAGGAAAACGCAAATTGGTAACTTCAAGAGAACAAACTCCAGGTGTGACATTGTACGACCTTGCTCTTGACAGCACTACTGGTAAGGATGCTAACATAAAATGAGACTAAAAATGCTAACTTTCACTAATAAAGTGAGACTACAGTAGTGCATGAAGTTTGTTTTTTTTTTAACGTCTATACTTTATGCCAGTGGGAGTAACTGCAGATCGAGCTCTGAGGTGCACAGTTCAAAGACACAGCAGACTGACCAGTGCTTTAGCCAAATCAGTCATCAAGCCCTCTTCATATTTAAACAATATTTACTAAGACTACTTAAAAAAATTAAGATTAAATAATGATCTTAATTATTTAATCATCACATACCAGTAATTTTTTTAACATAAAATTATATATTTATACTATTTTAAAGTAACACATACGTATGAGTCGTTGTTTCCGATTACTATACCAGACTAACTCAACATATCCTCCATTAAAACTTTAAAATAAAATTGTATACAAACTACAATTTTTACAATATTCATTAATCCCCACTCATATAACTTTATCAATGGACAGCTGCATAGATTGACTGAAATGTATTAAAAAGATGCAAACAACCATTCCCCTTCCAATCGTTGGCACTGCGAGGTGACTATTTATCACTTACCTGCATTTAAAATTATTATCGAGTGGAGAGTTTGGCTAGTTCCTTTATTACTCTGACATTTCTTGTATAGCTACCATAAATACAAAAATGTATAATGAATAACAAATTATTTTATAGCATTCATGTAATTAAGACATTAAATTATAATATAATTATGAAATGTATGTTACAGTAACATTATTTTTATATGTATAAAGGCTCACTGTACCAAAGTGTCTGTACATACTGGTGCCTTACCGCCACCACTAAACTAAGCACCGAAACAAAACGTGAAAATTTCCTGTCAGAATTTTTGTCTTATTTAAGTTTTTCTTTTGCTTTTTTTTATCCATCAATTGCTCCTTTCTCCTAATTTGGGCCCTCTCTCCCAACCAGACACCCTTGATTTATTGTGTTGTGTTACTAACAATATTATTTTCAGATGAAATCACCAAATCATCAGCAGTGTTAAGTATTCTGACCAACCCTAGTTTCTCTCTGGATGAGAACAAAGCTATTCTGGTCACTGACACTTCAAATCCAACTGTTCTCCTAGATTTGTCCGAAGGCAAAACTGTCCAAACATTTAACAGTTATAATAGCACTAATATTCAGTCACAGTTATCTACAGTGTTTATTGATAATAGTGTGTACGCAGTGTGTTATAATAACTGTGGAAGTCTATCCTTACAGGACATTAGAAAGGACACAGCCACCGAATTTGTACCTGTTTGTGAGTATTTATTTACCTACTGTTTCTCCTTCTTATAATACTGTAAACTGAAATTGACAAAAATTAAAGTTCGGAAAATATTTTGTTCTTAAAACTTGATGCTAACTTAAAAAGAAGAAAATTGTTAGTTTCTGATCATTCAATTTATTCCAAGAGCAACTTCCAGTTAAATTTTCAGTAAAATCCATTCAAAAAACTACAGCACCAGATGAGGACTACAAACTTCATTTTGACTAATTTAATAAATTGTTTATTGCAAAACTGATCTAAACTCAGCTTCATTGTGTTAACTTGAATTTTATATTTATAAATTTTCAGCTCCTATTAAATACTAACCTAGTTAATGTTTGTGGTAAAATATTTTTGTTTGTATCGTTTTTTTTTCAAAATGTTTTTTAGGAATTAATTTTTAAGTGGCTCAACCAATAAGATATTTAATTTATGTACTCTTTATTTTTATTACTGTTGTTACAGAAAAGTAAAATTTAAAAAAATTAGAATATTAGAATTCATATAGATATTAATCTATATGAATATTTACTCTATATTAGAATTCATATAGATATATTAATCTATATGAATATTTACTCTAATATTCTAATTTTTTTAAATTTTACTTTTCTGTAACAACAGTAATAAAAATAAAGAGTACATAAATTAAATATCTTATTGGTTGAGCCACTTAAAAATTAATTCCTAAAAAACAACATTTTGAAAAAAAAAACGATACAAACAAAAATATTTTACCACAAACATTAACTAGGTTAGTATTCAATAGGACTTGAAAATTTATAAATATAATATATTTATAAACTATAGTCATAATATATTTATAAACTATAGATAAATGATAGGCCTGTATAAATTCTGTTTTGGAACTAACTTTGTACTTATTTTGAGATTGTTTAGCAGTATTGTTGAGGGGGCAGACAGGTTCTATAACTCAGCCCTCAGATTAGTCCAAGAGCTCCCTTCCCTCATCCCTGCCACTTTCTCCTATACCCATTATCTGATTGGTCGTTGACATGTGTGACGTGACTTCACCATAAGCCACACTCTTTCGGCCATCTTTGTCCATAACATTATCTTGGTCCAGCCCTCACAGCGTGATTTTGGTTTCATCCACTTCTCGCCCTTTCCTAGCTTCATCACTTTGGCCATTTTTATCGTTGTTGGGGCCATTTTTTTCTGCCACTGCCCTTGTGTGCTCTGTAACATCTAGATATTTAGCGTCATTTTGTCTCTTAGCTTAACTCTTAACTGTTATGTCTAACCCCTAACCTACCTTGTTTAGGTCTACCTAACTTCCTACTTCTGTAAGTAAACAGTAGACTTCTAGCTGCAAAAACTGGATATACTGCACATGTTAGACTCAATGGTGTGTACTTGTTTCCGGTATACATTACAAATACATGTTTAACTTAATTAGTTACCTGTTTGTTTCTACTCTAACGTCAACTGGTTATCACCAATGGCCCCACCCATGTTCAGTCCTAGTGTGTGGTCAAAGACAGCCTTAATATATGTACTTCCACAGTGATATAGTATATGATATATCTATATAACAAGATTTACTGTTCAAAAATTTAGCCACAGCCTTTATTACCATCTTGATTTTACTTTATATGTTATATCTACGAAGTACATTCATAAAGTAAGTTCCGTTTGAATTTGCGAACACAGTTCAGTGTATAAACAGTAGTTGCTCTGAGTCAAGGAGTAGGAGATGACACCATGTTGACATAACTTTTTGTTCTTTATACTTTATAGTGATTGTTTAAAATGGTGAATTAGATTGAAAATTTTACCGCTTAAGAGAGTATACCTGTACGGTTTTCTGAATGTGAAGAACATTAAACCAGTCGCCATCCATTGACAGATCTGCCAGGTTTATGGAGAAAATACAATGAATGATTCAGTGGTAAAGCAATAGGTTCGACAGTTCAGTAAAGGATCTGATCAAGTGCATGATGATAAACTAAGTGGGTGTTCATCTTTGATTAATATTAAATTGGTTCGTGCTGTATTAGAAAAGATTAAGGATGGAATTTTTACAAATTTCAAGATCACTTCTTCATGAAATTGTGTCTGTAAAACTGCGCTTTCAAAAACTTTGTGCTTTTTGAGTGTCTAAAACTTTAACAGCAAAACGAAAAATAATGTCAGAGCAGTGTACTTGATCTTTTTGACACATTAAAACAAAGACGATGATAACTTTCTGAGCCAGATAGTAATCGTCTGAATCAAAACGACAATTGATGGAAATAGAGGCACCTTCGTCATCAGCAAAGACTAAAGCCAAGCAAATCTTGACAATTTGAGAAATCTTGAGTACGTTTTGGGAAAAAAGAAAACAACAGTTACTAATATTAAAATGCTCTTGCCAGAATTTAAAGTTGATTACAGTGTAAGGATTTCCAAATACAAAAAGACATTTGCTAGGGGCTACCTATCAAACTGGACAAACAAAGTTTTTCAGTACGCTGTAGTGCCGTCTAATCCTGTCACTGACATTCTCCAAGAGAGTAGGAGATGACACCATGTTGACGTAACTTTTAGTCATATGAATTAATGTAGTACATTCATAAAGTAAGTTCTGTTTGAATTTATTGTGACAACACAGTTCAGTGTATAGACAGGCGTGAGTCAAGGAGCAGGAGATGACACCATGTTGACGTAATTTTTGTTCTTTATACTTTATATGTCATATCTACGAAGTACATTCATAAAGTAAGTTCTGTTTGAATTTATTGTCACAGTAGTGCTGCGAACACAGTTCAGTGTATAGACGGTAGTTGCTCCGAGTCAAGGAGTAGGAGATGACACCATGTTGACGTAACTTTTTGTTCTTTATACTTTATATGTCATATCTACGAAGTACATTCATAAAGTAAGTTCTGTTTGAATTTATTGTCACAGTAGTGCTGCGAACACAGTTCAGTGTATAGACGGTAGTTGCTCTGAGTCAAGGAGTAGGAGATGACACCATGTTGACGTAACTTTTTGTTCTTTATACTTTATATGTCATATCTACGAAGTACATTCATAAAGTAAGTTCTGTTTGAATTTATTGTCACAGTAGTGCTGCAGTAACACAGTTCAGTGTATAGACGGTAGTTACTTTATATGTTATACTTTATATCTACGAAGTACATTCATAAAGTAAGTTCCGTTTGAATTTGCGAACACAGTTCAGTGTATAAACAGTAGTTGCTCTGAGTCAAGGAGTAGGAGATGACACCATGTTGACGTAACTTTTTGTTCTTTATACTTTATAGTAATTGTTTAAAATGGTGAATTAGATTGAAAATTTTACCGCTTAAGAGAGTATACCTGTACGGTTTTCTGAATGTGAAGAACATTAAACCAGTCGCCATCCATTGACAGATCTGCCAGGTTTATGGAGAAAATACAATGAATGATTCAGTGGTAAAGCAATAGGTTCGACAGTTCAGTAAAGGATCTGATCAAGTGCATGATGATAAACTAAGTGGGTGTTCATCTTTGATTAATATTAAATTGGTTCGTGCTGTATTAGAAAAGATTAAGGATGGAATTTTTACAAATTTCAAGATCACTTCTTCATGAAATTGTGTCTGTAAAACTGCGCTTTCAAAAACTTTGTGCTTTTGAGTGTCTAAAACTTTAACAGCAAAACGAAAAATAATGTCAGAGCAGTGTACTTGATCTTTTGACACATTAAAACAAAACGATGATAACTTTCTGAGCCAGATAGTAATCGTCTGAATCAAAACGACAATTGATGGAAATAGAGGCACCTTCGTCATCAGCAAAGACTAAAGCCAAGCAAATCTTGACAATTTGAGAAATCTTGAGTACGTTTTGGGAAAAAAGAAAACAACAGTTACTAATATTAAAATGCTCTTGCCAGAATTTAAAGTTGATTACAGTGTAAGGATTTCCAAATACAAAAAGACATTTGCTAGGGGCTACCTATCAAACTGGACAAACAAAGTTTTTTCAGTACGCTGTAGTGCCGTCTAATCCTGTCACTGACATTCTCCAAGATACAAAAGGAGAATTTTGAAACAAAATATTATTTGGAAGAAATACTATCAGTGATTTCTATCATCTAATAGCAAAGGTTTTGAAAAAAGAGGAAACAAATTATATGTACTGTAGCATTGGTTTGATAAGGAACACGATAGCTGGATGGATAAAGAAAGTGTTATTTAATTCCGTTATTTGTTTATAGTACATATTGTGGATTACATATTGTTATTCGGAGACCAATGGGAATGCTCTTGAAAAGCACTGCATTTAGGTTACCGATTAAAATTTTTTTTTTTTTTTTTTTTTGTTTAACGTCCGACTATTGTGCACACTTGGGCTAATGCAGACGCTGGGATGATATTATAGCATATGAAAATGCTAAGCCCTGGCCGGGAATCGAACCCGGGTCCTCGGGGTGAAAGCCCAGTACGTTATCAACTAGGCCACCGAGGCGGCTTACCGATTAAAAACCTAGACATATTCATTTAAGCCAGGACTAAAACAAAACATCATAGTCAGTTGTTACCAACCAGTATACATTGTATTGTATGTGGTCCATTGAACTTTGGTAAAACCAATACCATTTTCAATCTCTTGTTTGGCTCGAACAGACTGAAATTTGACAATATTGATGTTGGTCAAAAAATAATTTGACAATATTGATGTTGGTCAAAAAATAATTTGACTGACATTGAAATACTGGCTGTTTAAAAAAAAAATTGAAAATATCGAAGAGAAATCAGTTAATTTCCTTATACGAACTGCAAAAGTACCATTGACCCAAGAGAAGAGCAAAACTGAATTCAGTCATGATTTTTGACAATATCGCCTGCAAGAAACATGACAACATACGTACACAACAACATACTGTTTTTACATAGGACAGACATACTGTAGAATCCTGAAACAGTTAATTTGAGATAGTGCAAATCTGTTACTTGTATTCAAACATGAAGAGAAAAATTTACATCATGTTAAACATAGGGTCCTGGCAAGAAGTTTATATACCTTCTTAGCAAGGGTCCTCTTGCAAACCTGTGCAGCTCCTGGCTTAAATTTAATTCTCCCTTAAACCTAAGGTCAGTGGTGAGGAGAATAACTCACATAAACCGTTGTCCAACCACTATCTGAGTCCAGAGCAAAAAAAAAATATTTTTACTCTTGACTTGAGTGAAGAAGATTGAGCTTTTGTCTTCCAGTTTGACATTATGTTTTCTGTCCATTTCTACTGGCCATGCAGATGTCAAGTAACAGGCCACTATCAGTCTCAAATGTGCACATGTGAATATTTGCAATGTTGAATATTAATTTCATTTTTGCAATATTACACAGGGTGTTGTAAAATGTTGGCAATATTTACACAATCGTGGGAACATAATCACATGATGCTCAGAACCCCCATCGGGTGGGGGATATTGAAAACCTATTTATATTTTATTTATTGCATTGCATATTCAATCATGGTTCCATAAAGGCATGAACAACAATCTTTCAGTTTGTTGATAAAGACGGTACTTAAAGAAGTGGAATATTAACAGTGTTATTTTTTTCTTAATTATTGCCAAAATGTACTAAGAAAAATTAATGTCATATTTATTTTCACAGTGACTTACGACAATATGTGCAAAAAAAATTTAAGGTTATCAGGGTATTGACAAACTTTCAACCTTGGTCATAGGTGTTACCAAAATATCAGGCCATCAACTTTCATCTTTACTTATGTCTTCACTTAAGAAGAAGAAAAATAGTTGGCATTGAATATGGACTCCACATTTAAGAATATATGTCTGAAATTGAACAATGAACAGACATCATTCCCTATGAGAACAAACATTGGTTGGAGTCACTGATCGGAAATAGAGATACTCATCGCACAACACCTGCTACATCGAGGTGTGAGTTCTTTTTCATCCGTTTGTAGCATTCGATCAAATTTTTGGCAGTTACTTTTATTTCTTTATCAAAATTTTCCTCATCACAACTTAGAATGTTGACATCATATCAGCACTTGTGTACTAATAGCTAAGTTAGATTGAATTTCTTCTTTTTTTGTGCTTTTTCAATGGCATTATCTTTATTGAACCGATTTTTTTTTTCAAGTTAACAAAACATGTAAAATTTATGACACATAAATCGTTTACACATATGTTTACAACAAAAACTAAGTGACATCACACATGACATTATATGATTGGGAGGTAATAATACAACAAGAAGTTTCCAAATTATTATTTTTTCTTGGAGTTCTGGAGTTTGGCTGTGACTAAAATTAACCTTCGTTGCTAGTTTCTGCCATTTATACCCTTCTCAATAGAACTGTGACAGTTGCAGGTGGCGTAGCACTTTGAACTATCATGCACTAGGTTATTGTCCTGAAATAAAACGCAGTTGCCTAACTCTAAACTTGACATTTACTATTCTTGTACATCAGAGAGCCATGTAAACACCGTAAAATATCTACTGCTACTAATTTTTTTTTTTTAATTTAAACTAAATTAGTATTTAAATGTAATGCAACACACTAATAAATGTCTACTAGAGTGAAGCACTGTACTTAAATGTCAGTATGGTCCGAAAATGTGGTGAAAGCACTACCAGTGGGAAACAATGTATCCTGTTTACAGCAGTTAAGAGCGTTAATAGGGACATGGCATCAATATTGATTCTAGAGCCATATGTCAAGTGTCCGTTTATATTAATGACAATAGCGTGTGCTATGTCAGTGTTAGTGTTGTGAAAAAAGTGGTCTTTTTTAGACTCTGTAGGTGATTTAGCTTATGGTAGATAGTTCAGCGGTTTACAAACTAATGCCTGAGTTAGATTGTATTTTCGTCACATCCTTGTTAGTAATCTGTTCTAAAAAAAAAAACATACACACTTACACACAAACATACAATATCAAAACAAAATGGCCGATACTGTGAGAAAAAATGATACATAGCAGATGGCAATGGCAGAACAAAGATAATAATAATAATGGCACAGATGGTTGAAAGAGCGGAGCTTAAGGAATGGAGGAGGGTGAAACCAAGATAGTTCTGTGAGAGCTGACCTAAGATGGCCAAAAGGACCTGGCTTGTGGAGGGGTGGGTGAAGTCACATGACATGTCAATAACAAATCAACTGATGGAGTAGGGGGAATTGGAAGAGCTTGGAGGGGTTTGACCAGTGAGGGGGCTGGGTTATAGTGCCAATCTTCCTATGTAGTCAGTACAGATGTTTAACATTTATATTCTGACAAAATTACCTAAATATACCCAGGTTTACGTACCTAAACTTACTGTATAAAATCTACGTTAATTTTTATTTATATTACAGCTGCTGTTGGTGGAGAAGGAACTTGGACAATAAATTCGTCTCATAACTGTTTAGTCAGCTCACAGACTTCTAAAGTTGTAGTAACTTCAGACTGTGGGTGCATCGTAGTATTTGACACGAGAAATTGGAACATACCCATACACAAAAGTAAAGTGAAATTAAAACAAAATATGTCAACAAAAGACAAGAAATTGTGCGTTCTGTTTAAGCCTAGTGATTCTAATTTTATATCTCTCAGTGGTTGTGATGGCAACATTTATGTGTTTGATATTCGTGACGAAGCAAAAGAAATATTTGTTCATGACGGACACAGACATGTCGAAGGTTGCGAAAGTGATACGGTTACAAGAAGTCATGCGTGGCTGCAGCACCAAGAGAACTATGTTATCTCTGCAGCATTCAACAGAACTGTACAGTGTTGGCAATTTTAAGAATAAAAAGATTATAGTTATTGTGGCCATACGTTTCTACTGTAAGTAGAATAATCTTAAAAAATTCTATGCAAAATCTTTCAGTAAACATATAGAACAATGTGGTCAACAATATCTGACTTTTTTGAAAATTGTTTCCCTAATATAATGGTGGACACTTTTTTTGGTGCTTTCAAAAATTGATAGCGATTATCATACTTGCTGTGTTATTACATAGCCACAAAAGAACGTGTTCTGGACAGAGTTTATTCAATAAAAACTTAATTTCAGTAACCAAATTGCACTTTCTTTACACTTATTATACGTTTAATATTTTTATTACACTTTATATAAACAAAAACAAGGTTTTTTAGAGAATTTTTGTATTTTGTTTTCTGTAAACAAATTGTGTTAAAATAACAACAAAAAACGTTTTGTTTGAAAAATCAAGTTCTTAATTAAGTTTTTACTGTCCAAGCCAGTTATAGCTTGAATTTAAAAAGTTCCAACAATGTTTTTTTTAAATATATGTAGAAATTGTGCCTTCCAGTTTCATCTGCATATTTTGTACAATTACAATTACAAACTTAATTTTAAAAATTTGTGTATAGCAAAAAAAATAATTGTTATAAAAAACAAATTCTTTTACATGTTCTGCTGTTAAAAATAATATTGTAAGAATACATTTGGTTCCATAAGAATAATAAGGTACCATAATTAAATTAAATAAACAAATATTTGTACTGAGTACTATGTAAAACAAATGAATATATTTTAACCCTTTTAGTGCCAACGTTCGGTTTTACCGGAAGCCTGTTTTATATAAATCTAATCCCAGCATTTTTTAAGCTCTGCCAATGTTTTTTTCAAAATAAAATTTAAAAAATATCAAGCAGTAAACAGTAAGTTTTTTAACGTAACCAAACAATAATAATACTTTAACCAACAACAAATGACTTGTTAAATGAACCAATGACTGGTCACACGATGTAAGGCACTATACCTGGCCAGTACAGTGTGCAGGTTCAAACCCTGCATCGCCTATTGATTTTTCTGTGCAACTTACCTAGAATTTGCTTTTCTGTGGTAGAGAGAGGTGAAGCTCACCTTAAATAAACAGCGGATGTTTCGAGTGGAAGATGACTAGGACAGGTGAATTCTCTGTGAGTTGCACAGCTGATGAGTAGTTGTACTGCTGTTTTGTTCAGTATACTGTGTGTGTCCATTTGTTATATAATTTTCATAAAATGTTTTAATTTAGCTTGAAATATATTCAAAAGTAAAAAAAAATTTTTTTATGCACTGAAAGGGTTAATACACCATCTTGTATATCATTTCATATTCCTAAAACAAATTTATTTTTTCAAAATGATTAACTAAATTAAACAATTTTTTTATATAAACTTTGTGTCAGTGTAATAAATTTAAGTGTTATACTTTTTAAGTATGTTTAAGTTTTACACTCAAAAGCTTTTCAGAAGCTACGGGTAAAAAAATTAGTTTAAAAATATTGACCAAAAGTAGGACTGAGACCTTGAATCTTTTGTTTTAACTCAGAGTTGCAAGCTCAATTCCTTCTATTGGTTGATTTTTTTCTGTTAAACTGATCTAACCACTGTTTAACCCTTTAACTTAACTTATAATATTTTATGCTAAAGCACTGGAATTCTCCAAAACAAGCTGTCTTTGATAACATCACAGTTTATCGATAACGCTTGGATTAAGACAAGCTGTAAATCTTCTCAGGAAGGAATCACTAACAGAAAAATGATATTTTTTTAATTTAGCAATTTAATATGAGCTAGTGCCAGTACTCCGTTAGCTTTTATTTCTTGGTACAGTAGAACATTTTTTAACTGAAATAAAGACGAGACATTTTGGATAGTGAAATTTTCGATGAAAGCTACCTTTCCTTGTTAAAAAGTGTAGAAAACACAAAATGTCAATGAAAAAACGTATTTAATTGAAATAATCTAGAGTCTGTATTGTATGTTAATTGATTTACATATTACAAATTAAAAAAGAGTTTACATGTTAACTGTACTCTACTGTAGTAGACATTTTTCAAGTGGAATTACTGGTATTTATGATTATAATACTTAACAGATACAATTGATTAATCATTGTTTGACTTATGTCTTTGCATCATATTCTGGTGCTCCACTCTGTTTATAAAGTTAAGACACTTGAAAAAACACAGTTAACATGAAGACGTGAAGGATTATTTAGTATTGTTTGCATAATTGTACTAAGTAGGCTTTGTACTACCAGATTACAGTAAAAATTGTTTAAGTGATCATAGTGTGTACTGTACTGTACATATTTACTGTAAATTTTATACATGTTAAATATTACTATATTTTAGTTAACAGCAGTGTTATTTGTGTACTAAAAGTGAATCGGTCTTTGCGCACTTGCGTGCTATCTCTTACCTTTATCTTTGCACTTCATCAAATGTACTTTTTATATAAACTGAAAGAAGTGTGAATGATAAGCCACTTTACCTGTGATGCCCTTGGCCTAGTTGTTATAAGCAAAGTTATCCATTGATTCATGACACTCATGTGACAATATTAGATCTGTGTGAACCAATTACTATATTCATTTTTTTCGTGATATTCATCTGATAACCTGAGTTTGGTTAGAGGGTTTTACTGTATGTATGTATGTACGTACAATATCAACAAAACAATGCATTTTGTACAATCCAGCAGTCATCACCAAAAATATGTCCTTAAGAACCTGTAATGCCAACAGGTTGGACTGATTGTTTTATCTTGGAGCATTTGTAGTTTTTTCCTTATAAACTGTGTTCTCTATCTGCCCATCTTCTCAATCAGTAGGGAATAAGATTTCGACCCTCATTTACAGAAACAGTTTTTTTTGAAAAATTGTGTTGCATATATCGCAGTATTATTACGAATTTCATTTCTCATGAGTTCTTTAGAACAAGGGTTGTTCATAAAGTATGGTCCGATTCATTAACTGTATGTCGTGCAAATATTAAAACAAGCATGCGTACCGACTCCCTGCATGTCTTGTTATGGTTGCAGTGTGCTGTTTACAGTGTCAGTTTGCAATGTTTAGGACAATCGATCTGCCCACCGACTGTGAAATAGATCAGTGATTCAGTTTTTGACATCAAGAAACGTTTCAGCAGCAGAAATTCGACAGTTAAGTGAAGTTTACAGTCCCAATGCGATGATTAACAGGAAAAGTGTGTGTCGATGCAATCTTTCAATAAAGGAAGAAAAAATATCTTTTGAATGGGAACCGATGGATCACCCACCGTACAGTCCGGACTTGGTGCCAAACGATTTCCACTTGTTCCGCTACCTAAAGGATTTTGTCTGCGACAAGTGCTTCGGCACAGACGAAGTTTAAGAAGCTGTTAAAGACTGCTTATCCTCACAGGTGGCCGAATTTTATGACTTATGCATTCAAAAGCTTATTGTACATTGTGATAAATGTTTAAATAAATATGGAAATTATGTAGAAAAATAGAGAAAGATGTAAAGAATATAACAAGATTTTAGGAAATATGTTGTTTTTTTAAATGGACCTTACATATATATATATATATACAGTGACTATGGCCTCCACAAAGGGGAGTTCATGTGCACCTGAGGATTACGGGCCCAGGTATGACATTTTTTGGGGGTGTATTAAAAAAAACTTTAAAAAATATTTGTAAAGTATAAAAATTAATGTTGAACAAACTGTAAAACCAACCAATAAATAAAATAGGCATGGGGGGGCCAACTTTTTCCACTTCATAAAAAAAGCATACTTATTCCATAATTAGGGGCCTGCTTCAAATTATGGATGCTGGGCTCAAAATATCATGTGGGGGCCATGACAATGACTCTTGTTCAATCCTTATATATGTACCGAATAACATCCTTACACCTTGTTTTGAGAGACATTAACCACACTTACTAGATTTAGTGTATTAAATATATGATGGTAAATCTATTACAGTGAAACCTCCTTCAACAGATACTCCTGATACATGGATACCTCTAGTAGGTGAATATTTTTTGGGTAAAATATTCCTAAGAATTTACCTTCCTTTAAAGGGGGACATTATTAGCAGGATACACATAGTAAAATATATCAAATTTTTGTTTTTTATACTTTAATTGGGTGGACACACTGATGTCAATATACTGTAGCTTAGAATACTGGCCTTTAAAACTACCAATATATGACATGATGGCAATTTTAAGGTTTTAGTAGAGACAAACCAAATTGTTTGAAACTAAAATAGGATATATAAAGTGTTGTAATTTATATAAATCGATACGGATGAATTAAAACTGAAAGTTTCTCATTGTACACCGAAGCAATTACTTTGAAAGAAACATCCAAACAAAATAAACACCACAAGATTCCCAATCCCACGTTTATCAAATTTCACCCACTGAAGTGATAATAATTTTTTTTGCACTTAATCCTATACAAGTGAGTTGTTCACAGTTGGTGGGGTTGTACTATCCCTTACTCTAGTATCTAATCTAAGCCAATACAATATTATTGTAATTTCTTAAATTGTACTTGCTGTTGTTTACAATCAACAGTTAGTGTGCTTGAGTGGCCTTCCGCGGTTTGTTTTTTGTTTACAAAATAAATAGCTTTTATTGTATTGTTTATATATACAATAGTAGCTTTGTGCAGCCAAAGTATTGAAGGCGCATATTTATTACCAACTTTTCCTTCATACAAACATATAGTTACACAAGAAGGACCTACAGGGGCATATAATGTTCATACATAGGTTGGTCCTGCACATATTTCAGTAATTTTGTTTGACCTATTTTTATGAAATACAATACAGTAGGTAAAATTTATACTGAACATATAGAATATGTTATAGTACATCAAGGTTATTTTACTGTTCAGTACTATTGATGTTACTATATCATAAGTTATATATTTATAAATAAAATAATTGTCATTGTGAAAACCACAATTGTTGTCGTAATGAACAATAATTGTAATTGTTCATAATAAAAAACCAATATTTTTTAACCATTCAATAATATTTTAATTCAATATTTTTAACAATTCAATAAAGAAGCAGTGATAAATTTAATATTTATTTAATTTGTAAATTAAGCTGTAATAAACAACAACAATATAATATTGAACAGAATAGCGAAACTCAAGAAAGCGCAATTTGTAACGTGGTCAACTTATAACAAAAAAAAGTCTCTTGATAAAGTCCAAAGTAAGACATTACAGTTACGTGGTTCTCCCGGAAGCACTCAACGCCTGCCAGACCCTTTTCCAGATCAAGAATCTGTAGGACTGACCAGTTACTTAAGATCGAGAGAAGAATCATTAGGACCTGTTTAAATAAAAGTTATCAGGAGAGTCGCTACCAATGAGACAGTGTATAAACAGGTAGACCCAATTACAAGTGTTATGAAAAAACAAAGAATTGTCCATCTCTTCTACATCCTTAGAATGCCCAACAGCAGGATTCTGAAACAGCTGGTCATGAGAAATATTAATAGGAAGACCCAAGGACACTACATCTTGCAGACTCTGAAAGATCTGCAAGAGATCGGATTGAGGATGCACCAGACAGAACGAGAATCAGAAGCATTCTGAAAAACATCAGGTTTGATGTAGGAACGACGAGAGGCTGTGGAGGTGTCAGATGAGGTCAGGAGGCGGAGATCGGATAGGATGGAGGAAGAAGAAGTTGGAATCCTCTCAGTGCACTAACACAGATAAGAAGAAGAGACTGAAATATTGACTCAAAGTGGTCCCATGTGGCCTTAAAAAAACCCAAAACAATTATTAAATAAAAAATTAAACAATTAATAATCGCCATAAGACGATATCCCAAAAAATGTGATAATAGAGTGATAAACAAGTAAAGTGGAAGAGCCCCTTCTAACTGTAATACAGACTACACACCTTACATTCGTGGAACACATGAAATCTATACATACAGAAATTATAAACGTTCAGTAATAATAATAGTTTACTATAAGTAATTTATATTTTTAAATGTGTGTTATGCTGATAGGTTTTTTTCAGTTATTACAATAATTAAAAAATTCAATATTTTCTTGCACATTTTATTTAATCTTTCCCGAAAAATCGGTTTGGAAGCTCTCGATAAAAAAAACAAAAACTGAAAATTACGTAAGATTTTGATCACGTATGAAAACTTGTAGTGTATCACATTTGAAGATTAAAACAAAATTATAGTTCAAAAGTAATTTTTTTTTAAAAATTTCCAGTAGTAATCAGGTTTCATTTTCCTTTTATTCGACTTTTCCTGAACAAAAATTTTTTATTTAAAATTGGATTTATGATTCTTCATATATAAGTTAAGTAATATACATTCAAGTAAAAACCTTTTTTGACTGAAGAAATCTGAAAACGAATGTATACATTAAAAGCTCATGAGCTTCTTTTTTTTTTTACTTCGTAAGAAAGTAAAAAGGTAGCCCCTTACAAACGTTGTTTATGCAATACACCTGACATATTTATAACGAAAATGTTATACATTAACACGGCGTTTGAGTTCCACTTAAAATATTACAATTTTTCGTATGTGTTTTATAAAAATGGCGGTACCAATTTCGATCGAATAGAGTTCAAACATTCAAATTTATTTTTTTAATCACATAACATAAAGAATGAATAATATTAAAATATCATATTTTTATTTACTTGGAAAACTGCCTCATAGAAGAAACGTTTAACTTAATATTAATTAACGAATGCCGTAAAAATTGTGGAGAAAATTCATAGTCTACTTCTTAAGACGCCATTATGCTTAAAAAAATTTCAAAGTTAGTTAAAATCATATCACACATTTCGTTCCGTATAGAATTCAAACAGTAAGGTCGTTCCCAAAAGCTCAATACAAAACTTAGACCCACCGCTCGATGTACGCTATTAGTTTGTATTCTTTGTTCAATTGAAATTAACGACTAAGCCACATAAATAGTTCAATGTTTGCCAGCTAGGGCCATAGATCGACAATGCCTCACAAATCTTAATTACTTCCTAGTTCAGTCAAACCCTTTCTGTTATCAAGTCTATGATTGACTATTAATTTAGTAGCCTTTTATTGCAATGAATTTCAACTTAATGAACAGTATTAATAAATTTTAAATAAATCAGTTAAATGGTATCCCGATGCCAGTGAGAAAAATTAACGTTGCATTATGGAATAATGAAGAATCCAATTAATGAAATGTAAAAGAAAACTTATGGTCGTAACTGGACTCGAATCTGTGACCTCTAAAGCTCGGTGCACACTTGCTGCAAACGTTATCGGGACGCTGCGTCATTCCAATGTGCATCTTATCGGCGTTCCGATGATACGCCATAGCGATAGGCTTTCTGCTCTCATTTGTCACCAACCGAGATGGGTTCCACAAGCACCCATATATTTAAGGAGAAAGCTGTTTTTCCATATTTAGTATACAAGTACCTAAACCGTGAAAGTGAAATTAGAAAAAGGACGTACTGGATCAATCCATATAACGAGAGATAACCTCGTTTCCTTCAGGAGCTTTAAGTGTAAGCTTGATGGATCTCAAGGATGATGATGACGATGTTTAATTATATTTTAATTCCAATTTGATCCTTACAGTTACCGGCATCATGACTAACATCCCAAATTACCGGGCGAGTTTTTACTTTTTCGATGAAAAGGACGACATCTACATTTTCATCAGACAACGTTGTAGACACACACGGACTGGCCATAAAAGCTACCCGGTGCGTCATCACCAGAATTTTAAGCACTTGTAAATAATTTAATCAAGCACAATGTTAGAATTCAACCATTAATTTTATAGGCTATAGTTTTAAGTACAAAAGTAGAACAAAAAGGCCTATTGTATTAAATAACCTAAATGTAATGAATGACTTTGCCTGACCGACAAGTCATACAAGTATTAAATATAACTATAACGTCTATTTTAGCCTAAAAAAAATTCATATTGTCAAGAAATGGTAGATATAGGCTACGTGGTCTTGCAATGCTTTTACTTTGGAAGATATGTACAATAATCCTAAAATACATGTATTGAATTAAAGATTATTGTATAATAGTAATTATATACCAGCCAGTGGTATAATTTAAATTATTTTATTTACAGAATTCATACTTTTTACGTTCAATTACGGATTACGATTTAATAAAAAAACTTACTTCCTAACCTCTTTTCCTTTTCGTTCATGTACGAACAAGGAAAGTTATGATTACTGCATAATCCATAGGTCACTTCGAACATTGTTTATAAAAAGGTTGTGTTCAACTTCTTGCTGCACATTGTTGTATAGCCTATTATTCGTTTTTTCCCATTAACTGCGAAATTTCGCACGGGCACCAAGTAACAAATAAGTTATATTATTATTAATTGTTAATAATGACAAGTTTGACTACTAGGAATACAAACAACTTAAGTGATTTTTTGTAATTAATTTTGTTTTATTTAACATGTTCGGTAATTGTATTGATAATAAGCTTAGACAGAAGTATGAGTTGTTTCACACTTAACACTTCGAATGTAATTGAAAGTTTTGTAGCCGGAAACCCTTTTTTAGAAGCTCCGTAGCAGATTCCGTAGCTTTTTAAAATAATGTTCATATGTTACGTTGTAATACCAGTAATCTTTCTTATTCATTTTGCTTAATTAATAATTATTAATTATAATTATTGCCTCAAGCCTCCATCTATATCTCATAAGTCCGGAACTGACGTTGAATATTTACTGTAGGCTACCTCTGAGAGATTATCTGCCTTTGTGATTGATGGGCGTTGAGATACTTGTAATAACGTGGGAATGTGGGCCTAATAAACAGAAGCAGTAATCAAGGTAGCAGTGATTTGACGTTGGTGACAACTTGTACGGCAAACAGATGTCGTCTGTGCTTTGGTGACAAACATTATCGGCTGCAGATGTCGCTAGGTGTTCTCTCCCATGCAGGCACATTGCATCGATCACATATACTGTGGTAACTGAGCGAAGACATCTAGGCCAATAAAATTGTCCAAAGGTAAAGGGACAGGATGCTGTCAAATTAGGCGTCGGCAAAATTATATCTCTGAAGAATATGAACTACTCATTAGCGAATTTTCATTGGCGATTGGCGATTGATAAAGCTACTATCATGATAGAATCCAGACCCGGAGTCATGAAATAATAATCGATTATGGCCTGTAGAACAAGTTTTGACGGGACGTTGATAATCGTAACATATATATTACATTAAAAACCGGTATCTGTTCGACACAACTGTTTCCAGAAGAAATATTGATCTGACGTTTCGCCAAAATCGTTTCTTCCAGGTGGTTTTCGTTCCAAGCCTGAAGTCTGAACTTCCAGTTTGACAGTTCAACTTCAGACTTGAAAGAAAGTATACACAGGTTTTTAATTTTTAAAAACACACATACGCGCGAGCGTATTGTACTCTATAGTACAACAAAAGTTTTGATAATGGAAGTATTCTGAAACGCGTCAACGAATATAAAATGTTTGAAGCTTGGAGAGACAGATGTACTCAACAAAATAACAACCTTCCTAGCGTTATTTACAAAATTCTTAACTTATAAATGAAAACTAATACATGCATCAAAGTCATTTTTTCACGTTACAGGTACTTCATATATAATGTTGAAGAAAAGCATTTCTGTTATTGAACCAAAAATAAAAATCGTATATCATGTTTTCTCTTCCTTTTCAATTACGATTATTTGTTCAAAAACACGATAAATTATCATACCTAGTTTTTAATAACATAACCTAAAACTTATTACAGCCTATCAGCTGTTCAATGAAATCAGCTGATAGTTACGAATTAATATAAAACAACTGATCTTTTACTGTATCTAACAATATAAATTTGTGCACTCGCATCACGCGACGCGCAAAATCCAACATCACAACCAGCCCTAAAACATGATACATGTTAATACAAGCAACTTCTTTGTTCCGACGCCCTGTATTTACTACATCAATATCCCAAAGAATTAGCCCACAATTCATGGAAATTTGACGCTAAACAAAATCTCAACTTATTATAAATTCATAGAAATGTCGAGTCCAGCATGACCGTTACATGTGATCTGTTCGGACATTCATCGTTTAAAATTCCACGGCCATTGTAATTCCACGCAATAAAACTGGTCGTGTCGTAAGAAAAACTGCCGACTGGACAAACAGACGCCTGATTCCTCACAGGATATTCTTTGCCGCGTATAACTTTAAAACCATTGCAAACCGTACAAAGAAAGTTAATTATAATTTAAAATCTCAATCGAATTTCAACTCGAAAAAGAGCTATTGGAACAGCCATTAGGGTGAGACCTAGATATGAGACCGTGAATATGCTCAAATTCTGATTTTCAAAACATGTTTTGATGACATAACCGATTCTTGCTAAGGTACTCAGTGGATTCTGGGTTTCTGAAAATATATATATCGTTAAAATCGGTTTTTTCAATGTTCATTCTTCTTCGCATAATAAAAAAATATAACGGTTTTCTTAGAGAGTTTTCACTGTAAAATAAAGGTATTGGCCATCGTGGTAACACACAGATCCGGGACCTTAAAACGAACACCGATCGGGACCACTTTTTGAGTGAATATATAAAATACATAACTTTTTTTGTCTTTGGATATTTTTGAAAATTTGATTTCATAATAGTAATCAGTTTAAATAACTGCAAAAATTAGTATATTGCATTTTCAAAACCCGCTCAGATCAAGGATTTTGATGGCGGTTCATTTTCGTATTTTCAGTTAAATTTTGAAGTTTACGTATACATGCATACTTTAATGCTCTTTATGATAGTGAAATTAGAGTTTTAAAAAGAGGGCAAAATAAAAAAAATACTTTTGATATTTGCTTCAATGACGTCAACTATGAGACAGCTTCGTGCTGCGATTATATTTTTCTTATATGCTTTGTATCTATCCTCATTAATCATTTTGTATTTTTTATAAATAAATGATACAAAACATTAGACAAACTTTCTTTTGGATTTAATTATTTACCCAAAAAATTAGGTTCACTATATCGACAAATAATCAAAAATTATTAGGTTAATTTCACAAAATCGGTTTTTTCAGATTTCGTTTAAATTTTGGTCGTGAAGGAAGATTCATAACTGAAATAAGGTCAGAAATCTTAAACAAAATACACTTCCAAATCAAAAATCACTGAGGATAAACTTTCGGTTTTGATTCAGATTTTATTTGTAAATTCGGATATTTTCGGGGAACTAACGTATAAGCTGCTGGTAATTAATACAAGCTCAGGCTCTTACGAAACAAGAGGACTTCGAAGACCTCTGTCCTAATCTTTGCTCTAAAGTATACTCGAGAGTTTTTTTTAACTCAGAAGATCTGAAAACGAATTGTTTAAAAATTGTTTTTACGTACGAGCGTCATTCTTTCTTTAGCGTAGACTATACGTCGTATAGAGAGAAAGTAAGAGCCGGCTAAACAGACAGACGTCTCTTTGAAAACTAGGTTAAAGAACTGTCCATTACGTTTTTGTACAACAATCGCCTTCGTTATTTTAAATTAAGTCATCCGTCTTGTAAGAGCGCATGAATAAGTCAAGTACCTCCTCCCCTTAATTAATTGTCCATTAAATCAGAACGCAAGCATTACTATCAGATGTTTCTGTAATTGGCGCAGTACGCTGGCGCTCCTAGCGGCCTAACCACGACCCACTGAATATACACAAGCTAACCGCTTAGTTAGAATGTAGCCTATCGTTTGACGGGTCGTATTCTATTCACAACTAATTTATAAAATATGTTTTGATTTTTTTATACTGTTATGTTTAATTAGTGTTTTATATTTTTTATATTTGAAAAATGGTCAGAACTGATAAAAATGGCGGTGTTAATAATAAACTGATTTTACTAAGTTTGTTTTTGTCCGTGGTATTATGCACTTGCGTTGCGGTCGCCGTTTTTTGTTTGGATTTAAAAAGGAAAGAGGAAATTTTACATCTAAGAAATCAAGTGTACAGTTACGGTGAGGAAATCGCGTACTTGCGTCAACAATTGGACGAGCACGAGAACGCGATTAATCAAACTGTGAGCAGCGTAAATAAGGTAGGCATTGGCAGTGACAGGCCTAACCTCACTTTTTGTTGTGCATGTTAGTGTAGAGCCGGGTTTTTGGATAATCAAAATGGCTCTTTTGTGCTCTGTGTGTCGGTAACGCGTGTGGCTTTTGAACTTAAATCGAAAAATTGACGAAATTAAGTAACCTGAAATAATCGCGGCACCGCAGTTGTCTTGCTGACGTGATGAAACCAATTTCCAAAAAGTAACATTATCACAATATTTTTTAATCTTACGTTTTTTGTTGTAAATCTAATTCAACCAACAAAATTTACATAATACAGAATTTAAAACTCTAAATTACATTGACATTACAGGGGAAAAGTCTTAACCTAAGTGCTGATTTACGCAGATTTTATCCGTTGATTACCATCATGAAATCAGACTTTCAAAAAAAAGAGTGAGCTAAACTAATTAAGTATAATTTCTAAAGATTTCAAATAATCACCATTTTGAAACTATGTCGGATAACAAACTTGTCCAAGCTCTTGCCCAAATCGATTTTTTAAAGTGAAATCACCACCGTACTCAATATTGAGCGCTGACTAAAATTTGAGCGCCTAACTAAAACTGAGTGGACCATTACAATTTTAAAGTTCAACTAAAGTATAAATTTGACTACAATTGCGTAGTGGTGGAAAATACAAATTATTATTATTACGCTTATAATTAAAACATGGATAAAAACAGTCAAAACCTTTTTATTAATTAGGCTTAAATTTTTAAGTTACCTACTTTCATAACATTCGGACAGTTACCATAAGAGAGCTTTAATAAAGATTTTTGACAAACTAACATTGGACGGATAAAGTCGCAAATCAAATTATGGTAGATTTTTTCAATTTTAGAAAATAATGACTACTAAACTTCCGTTATCTTATCCCTGTGCCAAGAAAGCAGTGCAAAGGATACAAATACACTTTTACTTACTATTCGAACTATGACACGCAACAGGTTTCACTGATGTGATAAAATTTCCAAAAATATTATATATATATATATATATATATATATATATATATGTGTGTGTGTGTGTGTGTGTGTTTTATCCTTTTTGAAATTCTGATTTCACCATTACAATCAACGTTAAAATCTGCGTGTACTAGTATTTTAAAATTTCAAATTACGGAAATGAACCTTGACCGCCGTCAAAAAAATTCATGTTTTCAATAGATTTTGAAAATTCAGAATACCAATTTATACGGTTTTTAAGGCTGATTAGTAGCGTGAAATCAGATTTTAAAATACGTTTGAGATTAAAGTTGTGGATTTTTAAAGATTTGGAAAGACCGCCATTTTGAAACGTTTGAACGAATTTTGCTGGTTAACGAACTTGTCAAAGCTTTTAACATAATTCGTTTTTTTTACAATCAAATAGGACAAAAATTGCGAACACACGCGTGATCTAGAGATAAGGATCGGTGCTCATTTTAAGGTTCCGTGTCTGGGTTTTACCGTGATGGAAGCTCCAACAGATCATTGTTTTAAACGGAAATTCGCTAAGAAAGTGACTTTTTATTTTTATACTTAAAAAAACTGTTTTTATCATCGCAACTACCGTTTGAATTAGCAAATTTTCAAACGTCATAAAAGAACCCTAACTTCCATCACGGTCATTTAAAATCCCAATTTATGCAGATTTAAAGACTGATTACGATTGTGAGATTTTCAAAAACATTCAAAATACGTTGTTTTAAGATAGTGCATTTAAAATTCACTACGTGTACACATGATCGGTATCCATTTCATTGGTTCGGTTTTACCACGACAAGGGCTCCAATATCTCTTTTAGAATTGATATTCGTTAGTTAGAAGTTAAAAATTTAATAGGAGTGTTAACGTAAAAATAGTCATATTACAAACATTTTGCGTTAGGCGTAGTAACAGAAAGACTGTTATATGTGCTTTGATTATTTTTCTAAAACCAGTGCCCTACAATATTGCAACAATATAAATAAGTTTTTCTTATAGTCTCAGAAAATACTAACATCGTTTTTACTGAATGAAGTTGGCTATTGTGATAGTATATAAAATATATTTGGAACTGTGACGAATATAGTCAGTTTTAGGTATTATTTTTCTCAAAATTATCTGATCAAATATTAATAAAATTTTAGTCTTTTATAAAAGATTTCGTAACTCAAAAGTCTGAAAACTTTTTGTGGGATAATTCGTGTCTCGGTGATTAATAACAAACCCCTACAGCCGCAGGATTCTTTTTGGTCTTTTTGTTGATAATTCTCGAACTGTAGCTTTTGTAGAGATCGAAACACTTGAGCCCTTTTTAGAAAGTTTATGCAATATTTCTGTACAATTTATTTAGTACTTTTCAGCACAATCTTGACGTTGCTATTGTAGGCCTATATTACACAAATTTTATAATTATAATAATAATATCGGTTAAAACATGCAGCGACGTTGTCCGATGCCCAGATTCCACTCTTTCCGATCTTCCCATTGTCCGATTTGTAATTTTCAATCACTCGTAGCTTTACGGATTCCTTCCATCCAGCTCTTCCTTGGTCTTCTTCTTGCCCTTTTTAAGGTCGGCACCCACTCTATTGCTTGTTTCGGCTGTCGCGCTTGGCTCATCCGTTGGACATGACCGTACCAAATTAACTGACTCCTCTCAATATCCTTTATAATCGCGTCCTCTATTCCCGTCTGTTGACGTATTACCTCATTTCTTATTCTTTGGACTCTCGATATCCTAGCAAGTCTTCTCAATGCGTCCATTTCTACAGCCTCACACTTTTCTTGGTTTTTCTTTAATTCTCCACGTCTCAGCTCCGTATATTAAAAAACTCTTAATAATCGCATTATATACATTGAGCTTTTGTGATCTTGTTATATTCTTACTCCATAATACGCCGTTCAAGCATCCTATTATTTTCCTTGTTTCTTTTATTCTCGATCTTATTCGTTTTCATCCGTACCGCTTTTGTCGAACTTTACGCCCAAATACCTATACTCTTCACATGGTTGTATGTCCTCCGTAGAGTCAATGTCTGGACTGCTTATTTTGTCACCTATACACAAATATGGACAAATTACACAAATTTTGATGGACCAATTTTGAGAGGTTAGGCCGATTTTGCTGTTTTCTGTTGACAGTTCTCAAACAAGATTTTGTTTGGTAAACTTACTAAAGGATTTCGTGTAAGCAGAACTATTGAAAGAATTCAATTGAACAAAGTTTTTATAAATTTGCGAAAAATAAAAAATTGTTCCTGATAAAGATGAACTACATTTGAACTATACGTATCTACATATTCATAGTAGTAAATTGTATCTAGCAATGCGCGCATGCGCGCATACAAACATCCAATCAAACCACATTTTTGAAGAACCATTGTTTGTAGGCTATAACATGGATCTTTAATAAAAAAATTTTTAAATAATTTTTACTTTAAAACATTATTATTTTGAATTTGGTCAAATTTGTTGCAAGACGGACAGTTTACAAAAATCATAACCTAAAATACAAAATAATTTTTTTTAGAAAGGCTCGGTGCACATTCCTTAATCTCTTCTTCTTGAGTCGCACGCAGGTCTATATTTAGTCAAGCGTTTATTATAGAGGTTACAAAAGCGCAAGAAATTCAGTCAAAGGAAGAATTTAAAGTTGTCCGTGTTAAGGCTGAAGGATAAATGGGTCTAGAGGCAGACAGACACACCGGACAAAATGAATTGTCCTCTGCCGGAACGTGACTAAACATCTGAGTGTTGCGTTCGTGTGTGCGTGTGTTCTATTATTTTAAATTTTTGGGATGTGCAGCAATAGGACCCTTATAACCTACGCCTGTCGGAGATTCTCTTGTATGGAAAACCTAAACCGATAGAAACAATATCGTTAGTGAGTATTTTAATTCAAATAAATTATTAAAAACATTAAACAAACTTCCAGACACTCAATTATTTCAAAAAAATATGGTTTGGAAGCTGTCGACGAACAATCTGCTTCATTTCTCTAAAATCAATTCATCATGTCTTTCTCAAATCATACATGATAAATTTATAACTTAATAAATTAATGCGTATCGATTTACGATATGGGAATAAATCGAAAAAACAAAAAATGAGCCCTGAACACCGTCAGTTTTTTCGATTTGGCTCTCTCTAACTCTAGATTTATTTAATTAATTAGAATTATGACCTATTTTTCCGTCTAGTTTTCTACTTACTCACCTAGTAAAAGCTACCGCGGTTTCGAAACATTACTGTTTCATCTTCAGGCCGTAATACAAAACGTCAAATCCCTGTTTTATCTGTCGAGGTCTTCACAAAGTTACACAGAACATTGAGAACACACGTCACAAACACTAAACACAATTGAGTTCGGAATGTAACGACATACAAGTTGCACATATCGTTTGGCCAAACCAAATTCTGTCGTGTGTATTTTAATCGTGTAATTATGTTTAGTGTTTGTGACGTGTGTTTTCAATGTTTTGTTTAACTTTGTGACGACCTCGTCCGAGGGTTTTGACATTTTGTACTACGGCCTGAAGATGAAACAGTAATGTTTCGAAACCGCAGTAGCATTTACAAGGTGAGTAAATAGATCACTAGGCGGATAAATAGGTCATAATCGTAATTATTTAAATATGTGGTCCGGTGGCTATGTTGCAATAATAGTCAATTTATTGTATTTAAAATTTTCTACATTGGCTTGAGAAAATCTTCATGTATGTCTCATGTTTGAGCAAACTTGAACCAATTTTAATAAACTGGTTTCCCATTTTGTTTTAGATAGCTCCAAAATGGATTTTTAGGGAGACAGCAACATATATGTTTAGTTTTTGGTACATAAAGGCTAAGTTTGAGAAAAAATTTGATCAAAATCGTTAGAGTCGGTTATAAACAAATCCTTATTTTTACTTTTTTTAAAGCGGATTTTCACCAAAAAAGAGCATTAAAATAAAAACAAATTTTAATGATTTTAAGATGTAAGCCTATCAAAACTACAAGTAACTTAAAATTTCATTGAAAAAATTCGGTTTGGAAAATGTCGCAAAAGAAGCCGAACTTCTAGAAAATTACTCCGTGGATTTCGCTTAATGTTGTCAGTTGTAAACAATCATTAAATCAGTGTACTAAATGTTCAAATAGAATTGTACTTAGGCGTTGAAACGAGTGACAAGTGTTCACTTGAAGTGCATTAGTGTCGCGTGCCAACCCTGTGCAAACAGTCTGTTTGTTTGCCCTAATCAAAAATAGAACACACGATTGTATAACGTACAAACAAAATCGCCTAAAATTTATACGTACACATTAAGGCTCATTTTAACCTACGAAGGGAAAAAACGTAGGCAGTACGGACTGGCTGAGAGAACTTCTTTTGGCAAGCCTGACTGTACTTTTTCGCTATTATGATTTAATTATGTTTATACAAATTTAGATGCATTTTTTGCATCTTTTTTTGCATCAAAAAAAAAGGGCAACTTTTGAAAATTATTTTTGTATTAAATTTCGCGCGTGTGTAGGTAAAAAACTTAAAAATTAACTGAAACTGTCACAGACTATGAATTTGAGTATCTTAGGCTATATAAGGGACTGCAATAATTAATCAGTTTGTAACCCTATTTTTGACAATTATGTTGTCAAAGTATAATAATAGTCTACATATAATATTTGTGATTCTGGGATTGAAAAATTGCTATAAGTACAATACACATTTAAAAACTAACAAGAGCAATAAACATAACCTCAGTTGAAACGATATTGAAGTTATTGTGCGAAATTAGCTGTTCAGAAGAAGTCGCGTCCAGTCTAGATATATACAAGAACAATATATGCTGTGAGGTAGACCTATGCATTACGGACTCAAGCGTGACGGGAAAGCAAACGTTTATACCCATGTTTTAAAAGTCAACAGCGACCTTAAAAGTTTTCACTTCAAAAGTACATTTTATTAATCACTAAACAAAACACGTCACTAGAGTGAGCGTATGGTTTTGTTAGAGCGTTCCGTGACGGCAAACTGACTTTTTCCCTGTTCAAAACATATACCCATACCCTGAGATAAAAAGTAGTCACTTCAAAAAAATTAAAGAACTTTTAAAAATCGATTTTATTCCAATTCAAGCGTGACGCGAAAGGAAATATTTGTATATGTTTTGTCAACCGCGACCATATACGTTTTCACTACAAAAATGCATTTTATTAATCACTAAAAAAAAAAATTAGAGCGTTCCGTGACGGCAAACTTAATTTTTCCCGTGCAAAACATACACCCATACTCCGCGATACGAAGTAGTCACTTCAAAAATCGAAGGTAATGGAAGAGGTAATGTTAACATATTAATAAAGAAGGCTTATTGTTATTATATCTTACCTGAAAATATTAGGCAAACATTAGGACGAGTTAAAATAACAGCGTTTGAAACAGCACATGCTGCCTTACGACCCAGTTACTTCTACGACACCCTGTACATACAAGGACAGGACGCTTTATTATATAATTTTGCTCGCATGACTATCTTTTTTATCTAACAATCAGAAAAGCCAATCAAAAAGTGATTTAATGTTGACGTATGGAGCTGTAGTGCTGCAGCCAGTCGGAACACAAGTAGGGCCTAGGCCTACAATGTACTCTGAGTAGCCCAGACAGGATGTCATTCATTGGGCGATGTAATTAACGAATTTGTTGTAGCTACTTTTATTTTGTCTGCACGTAATCATTAAGCCCAGCACAGAGACTTCGCGTTGAATTATTTAAAAGTAGCTTCAATGAAACCCATAAGTGTTTCCAAATTAAACTGCAGTAGTCATACAAACATTTAGAATCGATAAAAAACTTAAAGTTATAGGCCTAATTTCTCAAAACTGTATAAAAATGTTTTTGCTTATTTTTGTTTACCTTTCCGCTGTACGATTTACAACATATGGCAATAGTGGATAAAATCGATCTTGAAATTTCATTATTGCAACATAACCACCGGACCACGTATTTAAATAATTAGGAATATGACTTATTTTTCCTTTTAGGGGTCTATTTACTCACCTCGTAAAGGCTACCACGGTTTCGAAACCTCACTGTTTCATCTTCAGGCCGTAATATTCTCCTGTCGAGGTCGTCACAAAGTTAAAACATTGAAAACACACGTCAGAAACACTAAACAAAATTACACGATTAAAATACACACGATAAAATTTGGTTTGGCCAAACGATACGTGCAACTCGTATGTCGTTACATACCGGACTGTTGAAATTTTAACAAATTTCAAACTTTCAGTTCTCATGAGTACAGAAAAAAACGAATAAACGAACTGACCGATTTTGATGAAGTTATGACTAGTTTGCTTATATCTGTGAACCATACTAAAATGGATGAAGAAACTAAAAAATAAGGGTTTCTCGAAATCATATAATGCTTTTCATTAAATTTTTACTCAAATGTAATCTTACCCCCCCCCCCAAAAAAAACAATGCTTCACTATCCCCCAAAATCCAGTTCTAGAACTTTTGATAAAATGATTTATGAAATTTTTTTTGAAGTGAATACTTCTTATGGCGGGTAAGGAAGTATGTTTTGCACGGGGAAAAATTTCAGTTTGCCGTCACGCATCAAGCTCTTATATATTTTTTTGTTTTAAAATGTATTTTTAAAGTGAAAACTTGTATGTTCGACCCATTATATTTCTTACCCAGTCCAACTTAATTATTTAGTTTTGTGTCAAGTGTTAACTGTGTAACAGTGACGTTTTATACGTTTATTATATATTGGTAGGTGTGAATAATAAATATTTAAATTATTTTAAACGCCATTATACTACTTACCCAGTCCAACTTTCTTTCATATTTAGTTTTATGACAAGTGTTAACTGTGTACCAATTTTTAATTTCAAACAATCTTATAATTCCAAACAACCTGCCTTTCCAAATTAAAATATTCCAGTTTCCAATGAAGTTGGCATTTACAATGACAATTAATAAGTCACAGGGTCAGATATTAAGAGTAGCAAGAATACATTTGGGACTCCGTGCTTCTCCCATGGTCAATTATAGCCTATTCTAGTGTCGAGTAGCAAAAATCTATGTCTTGGAAAAAAACCCTAAAATCGTATAATATTGTATTTAGAATTATATTAAACTGAAATGAACGTACTCATAATTTTGAAAATCGACTTTAAATTTTATTTTATGGTGTAAAATATATAGCCATAACCCGTGATAAGAAGTAGTCACTTCTGTCGGCAGTCATGCCACTGCCACCTTTTTTTATTATTTTAAGGCGAAAAGCACATTGAGGCTATTATTGCCTCCCTAAATGTAAGTGTAAGTGTGAGTGTAAAGTGTTAAAGTCGTAAGTGTAGTGTTGTAAGTGTAAGTGTGTGTTAAACTCGGTTACCGCGAGGGACGTCTAAACACTCTCAATAGGTGCAGCTAGTCTGCACCTCCCTGCGGGGTACTTATGAAAATAGATCCATAATTCAAGTGGCTATGTATATCAGTACACATCGTTGAAGACTACAATAAATAACAGATTTCGATGAAATTTGGCATTTGGATATTTTATCTTAAAACAGGTTTTGTTTTAAAAACTCTATTTTTCAAAAACTGCTAAGAAGTAATAAAAATCTAATTTTTCTCAAAATCGGCTGAACGATTTTTAAAAAATTAGTCTAAGCCTATAAGTACCCAAAACAGGTTCCCGAGTAAAACGAAAATAACTCTTAATATCTCTACAAAATTGAGCACTGATTAATCGATTTTGGTAAAATAGTCCGATTTTCTTATTGTTTGTCAAAAGCTTCCGAACCAAGAAAGCTTACGTTTGTACCATTGTTTTAAAGCTTAAATCGTAGACTGTATGTTTTGCACATCCTGTACACTAAACAGCTAACATGATTTCTACTTCTTTCTCTTAGTTCTTACTATCAAGACGTTAATTAGTTGTTAAAAACAAGCATTTAGAATACATTAACACCAGTTAAGTACATGATAACTTACCGTCACTTGTTGCAAGTTTTTGGCCTAATATCTTATCGGACATCACATAACGCAACTGCCTCGCTGATGAGATCGACGCGATTTCCAAAGCCTAAAGAAATTGATTAACGTTTTATAAACAAACATTTCGACAGGTGAAAATCGAACTTTGTACGCAAATAGATTTGTATAAGAGTTTGTACTAGTTAACTCATTAAAATCCGTTTCAAAATGGCGGAAATTCAAATTCGTTAAAGATCATAAGTTTTCATATTACGTTTTTTTCAAAGTCTTATTCAACTATCGATATAAGTATTAAAATCTGCATAAATCACCATCAAATTTCACTGGTCACAACCACCGGCTGATTTATTATGAATTTTTTAAATACTTTTTTTGCACATTACTATGGTGAATTCACGTTTCGAAAAGTTAAAAATAAAAAAGCTGATTTTATGTAGAATTTTGAGTAACCGACATTTTGAAACAGAACGGATTTTACTTGAGTTTGGAATTTTAAGTGAAGACATTCTGCACAAATATTATCACATTCAACTGAATTATTTAAAAGTAGCTTGAGTGAAACCCGTAAGTGCGTCTAAATTAAACTAATCACCGTTTAGGATCGATAAAAACAATTGGTAATCTGCAATCATATTTTAGGCCTAAGTTTTCAAATCGATTTTTCGTGTTTACTGTGAATCAAACTGAACCAAAATCGCAAAATGGTAACACAAAAAAGTATATATTTTTCTAACGCCTATACTTTTTCCAAGTATAACGCAAATCAGAACAGGATCCAGGGGTAATGATCATTTCACATTTCATGTGCTCGTATCTTTGTTCTCTGAAGGCAACATTAGCAAAAACCCTAAGAGCTTGTTTTTTTGTCCATAGTTACTTTGGCGGTGGTAGCGACCAATAATAGGCCTACATTTCGTATTGAGTTGTACCTGAGCAGAATATAAAAAATATATAGTCGATTTAAAAAATATATTGTTTTTTAATTGTCTCGAGATGTATGTAAACCATTTTACGTACCAAATTTCATCGAATTTTGTCAATTATTCGCTGACTGAGATAGATAAGTTACATAGGCCTGTTTATAAAAATATTGACGAAAGTAGGCCCTAAAAGCGATCTAGCGTTCAGAATCGACGCTCATTTCAAGCGTTCCGGATCTGAAACTTACCGTGACGATCATCCAATAACTCGGTCTCAAATGGAATTTATCAAACGAGAGCTATTTTACTGAGATCATGAAATCTTTTAACGAATAGGCCTACATTCCTACAATCGATTTTTTAAACACTTATTATGCTTTCTAGATATTGTACCTCGTAGGTTGTGCTATATACAATATAGCGGCAACTGAACGCTATAAAATTTAGCTAAGATGGAAACCAAACAGTTGCCATGGAAATGTTGGTCGTGCATAAATATTCATTCAACGTCGTCGCATCGGTGTCTTTGGTTTCAAAAAAAAAAAAGAAAGTAAAAAAACAATCAAGTCCCTAATTTCCAAAATAACCAGTATCGCTCGCTAAACCGGTCGAACCATTACCTGTAATAACCAGCCAGTGCCTTGTTAATAAGCAATCATCAATGGATTATAACTGTGTTTTGGTTTTTTCTGCTGACATAATGTTCGGCTTCCATGCAATAAAAATTCAAATTTGAGCATGATACGGATCCAGTCCTATATACCGGAGAGGACGTTAACTTCTGTCGGGCGCCGAGGGACACTAATGGGTTGTGCGACAGCATTTTTCAGATTTTAGGGTGGTTGCCAAAATTTTGTTTTTTGTAATGTTCAAGTTTTTTTACTTCCTTCTGTATAGTCGGTTCTTTTGTGATTAAAAAAAATTTGATTGATAAATTGAAACATGGTTTTCTTTTTTTAATTTAAAGAATAACAAACAAAAAAGTGCAGAAAATTTTATAAATTTCAAATTAGTTTCTTTTTTTGCAGAAAAATTACACAAACTTTCTAATATTTAATTATTTTTCTTTTAAAAAAATTTCTAACAAATTTCTTTTAAGTTACTGACAAAACAAAGAAATGGAAAATTTTCAAAACTTTTCCTAAGATTTTACTAAATTGTCATATATAAAGATTGCTATATACAAAGATGCTAAACTGAGCATACTAAATTTGAAAAATAGAAAAAATAAGGTTTACGTGTAGGCCTTAAATCGAAGAAGAAAACCCGTCGATAGTAAGGCCATGAAAGAACTTCATTTTTTTTTTAATGTTTAAAAGTTATTGGTAAACCTGATCAACATAACTTAAACATTGCCTTAGGTCAACGTAAGACAACCCATTTTTTTTAGACTCAGGTTATCAGAAAACGTATTTTATCCATGAACGACTCAACATCCATCATTATGCTTTCTTTATAGGCTAGTTCATAAGAAAATAACAATCTGAAAATTGATGTTTAACCATTTTTACAATTTTCGTATTCGACACTACGGTAAAATTTTCAAAATAAGGTAAACAAAAATACACAGCTAATGAATGAACACTCGCTGTTTCCTAAGTAACTTCGTAAGAGGTAGCACTTTAGGGATATTTCTGTCCTATATTTCCCCTACTGAAGCTCGTGGCCGACATTTTTATGACACCATTACTACCCAGTGTAGCCACTACAAAATAAATTTCCCCTCAATCTGATGGTTAGAACGGAATATTTGCTCGTTCTTCAGTGGTTTGGATGCGGGTCCTAAACATATTGTGGTATGAAGCATAGTCACAAAACTTTCATCAACCGAGCAAAAATAAGATCAATGAAACTTAGTTTAACAGCCAATGCGAAATTTATCAGTCCATTCAGTTTAGAGAAAATATCAAACGATTAGTTTTAAACAAATCAGTATTTTGTATAAAATAGATGTAATATTGCTACATATTGTCAGGAACAAAGACCAGCCATCTTACATCAATGATTATGTCGTAAATACAGCAAGCAGTGACCAGCGTTGCGGTTTATCGCGAAGTACAAAGACATTGTGTTTTACAGCTGTGCTCGAGACACGCGTGGGAAAACCGTGCATTTCCAAAAACAACACGCTTTGCGACTACTGCATGACTCATTTTTGCGATATTATAAACATCGATGTGACGTTCATTGTGCATGACAAATCAATGGCTGTATGGCATTCACATTTAACGCGAACCATACCCAACAATATTTGAACCTGTTTTCTTGAATTCAGTGATATTTTACGTTTTAAATAGTATATTTTAGTAACTGCCTACTGAATGTATACAGTATGACTCTTTTTTTAAATCGATGAATAAAATTACCAATAACTGAGTTCATAAGCCTAGTATACACAAAGCTCCCATCCAATGTTAAAATCAGGATGCCATAATGCACGTAGTACCAAAACCCGACATCAGAGCGCTCTGAATTCGCTTTTCCAAATCCATCCTTCATGGATCCCACAAGGAGGGGTTCTCAGTGCACCTAAGGGTTCCGGGCCCACACAGTCTGCAAGGGCTCGTAGTCTGGGAGTGACATTTTTTTGGAGGTATGTTAGAAAAAACTGAAAAACTTTTTTAACTGTAAAAATTAATGTTTAACAGACAATAAAACCAACCATAAAACCCATTGTAGGCGTAGGGTGACAAACTTTTTCCGCTTCGTAAAAAACATATTTGTTCCAAAAGAAAGGCCCCGCTTCAGATTTTGGGTCCCAGGCACGAAATTTCATGTGAGGCCCTTACATCCTTGAGTCACTGCTGCAGTGACGTCAATTTATCTAACACTCGATTAAGATGACTAATTATTATCATTAGTGATTCACACATTAACAAATAACCTAATTGTAGTTTAAAAAGCTAACCTAAAAGTGCATGGTTCATTTCGCTTCTGATAGATAGCGTTCTCCATTTTCAGTCACACAATTTCCTACACAGTGAGATCTATAGACTCAAGGTTTGCATTTATGTAGGTTAGACCAGTGCTAGGTAGACTGGGACATAATGTCCTTTTCCAAACAATAAAAACTCTACTAGTTATGTAAAAACAAAACTTTATTTTACATTTAGAATAAACTGCAGTATGAATAAAAGAATAAAATAAGTTAATTATGTGTGAAGTTTAGAGATTTTTTTTTAAATCAAACTTACAACATTTATCGACAATTGCGATAAAATATCTCAATTAACTGTATAATTACGAAGAAAAAAATATTTGCGGACTTAAAAGAATATTTTCGTATTTTTTTAAATAAATATATATATATATATATATATATATATATATATATATATATATATATATATATATATATAGCCTATATATATATATATATATATATATATATATATATATATAATTATTTGCGCATAGACCCTGTTGGATCACGCAAAGCACTCCGACTCATGTCTTGTTCCTTCTAATCCTCCACACCTCCCTCCTGTCCCCATGGATCCTCTTCCGCTCCTCCGTCCATTTTACCCCTGCTCTCTTTGGGACCTTCCAACCGAGCATCTTTCTCCTGTATGCGCGCCTGTCTTCAACATCTATTGAGTCTATTCCTGCGTCATGTAGGTCTATTCTGACTTGTGCGATCCACGACGTTGTTGATTGATTTGATACCTTGTATATATATATATATATATATATATATATATATATATATATATATATATATATATATATATATTTAACAAAAGTTGAGCTTTTAAAAAATAATTAGTCACGTATGGTGTGTTTTTCCTAAAAAAACACTTTATCGAAGAGCTGCCCCAAAGTTCAGGGAATTTTCCCATAGAAATAAAATTGCTTACCATGACTTCTAGTTTCCACCGTCGCCTTCAAAATACTCTTGGGCGTAGATACAGCGATCCCAGCGTTTTCTCCGTGATTCCATGCATCCCTGGAAGTCTGCAAGTGTTCGAAGCACGTCTTGGATCTCCGCAATTGTGTCAAAACGACGGCCTTTCAATATCATCTTTGATTTGGGGAACAGAAAAAAGTTCTCTCGGGGAGAGGTCAGGCGAATAGGGTGGGTGGGGAAGCCAAAACATTCCGAACGACTAACGATGTTCGCGCAGGCGCGTTTTGGTGGAGAACCCAGCTCTTGCTGTCCAACTGTTCTAAACATTTATGCCAAATGCTCTTACAAAGCTGCTTCAAAACGTGACCATAAAACTTTCCACTGACAGTTTGACCAGGGGGGGGGGACAAATTCTTCGCGATAATGCCTTTTGCGTAAAAAAAACAATCAACTTGGACTTCACGTTGCTGCGAACTTGACCTGTTTTTTGGCCGCCGTGAAGATGGCGACTCCACTGCGACGACTGCTGGATCAGGGTCATAACCATAAATCCATGTCTCACCGGTTACGACATTGGAGATGAAGTTGGAGTCATCTCTTGCTGCAATTATCAATTCAGTGCAGACAGCTACGCGATGATCTTTTTGATCACTGCTCAGTAGTACCGGTGCGAATTTTGCAGCATTGCTTCTCATGCCCAAACTGTCTGACAAGATGGGGGGGGAGATGCGTACCTCGTATAGTACATAGCTACCGTTATAGTACATACCTTGAAGCTAAACGAGAGAGCATTTTTCAACCGTTTTTTAATTGGACAAAATGACCTCTCGCTCATCTTCGCTTAAACTATTTTTTTTTTACTAAAATTTTGTTGTGTTTTGTTACGAAAATAAATAACTAAAACAAATACAAAACTACAATAAAATAAACACGTGACTTCTTATTTTTGAAAAGTTTAAATTGTTGTTTTTAATGTCGAAAATATTTGTGCTTCGAAAAAGGTATTTGTAGTAGTATTTTTACGATAAATGTTGTAAAAGCTCGATTAAGAAAAATATTTTCTAAACTTTAAAATATAATTAACAGCTTTAGTTTACTCATTTATTCGTACTGTAATAGTTAGTTCTAAATGTAAAATATATTTTGTTTTTTTTTATAAGAAGTGCTTCTAGATTTTTTTTATTCTTTACTTTACTTTTGTATATATTTGCGGACTATCCACAAACTATGTTCTCCACGATGCTCGCGCCGTCCAATCCGGCGAATAGTCGGAATAATAATCTGCTAGAGGCACTGAATGCAAACGTACTATAACAACCCGTATGAGAAATATGTGAGCGCTCGCTGCTGGTGGCATCTTGCGGCAGAGTGTTCAACTGCAGTTAAATAGATAATAGTACTGTCTATTTCCCCTGTCCTTGTAGCATTCGTAGTGGCAAATAATCCAATTATTTGAACTTTAGCCTCTTATATTGAGCACGCTTTTTACAACGGTGGCTGTACTTCTAGTCCGTTTATAACCAATACTAGTGGCTGATCGTTACACCAGTATTTAGGAGTGTCAAGAGCTTTTTTCGTGGCAAGCCTGTCCTAAGTCATCTTGTAGCAAAGACGATACCTATTCAGCAAGAATACATCATAGAGAGGAGAAATGTTGAAGCATATTTTTTTCGGTTCATAGTTGGAACTATCGATAGTTTCGATTATATTGGCTGAAAATAATCGATTAATTTACTTTTTAAAGCATAGAATATTTAATATAGCCACTACTTATTAGTCAAATCAACAAGACTGAATACTAACAAAGACTTATTAAAAGAAAGGAATAAGACAATAAAATAATTAAAACAAATAAAATATCATCGTGACCATACTTTAGATACACAGAAAATTTATATCTGTGTAGGCGTTCTTTTCAAAATAAACACTAAACATCTTATTTAGGGAGCATTTTTGAAATAATACAATTAGAAAAATAGTGACGAACGATAATAATTACATACTGCGATATAATGATAACGTAGGGCCTATAAAACTCATAGTGAGGACTGACGAATAGTTACAGTTAATTTTTCCCTAGTCTGCCAGTTGATGTCAATACTTTTAAGGCATTCTGTATAATATGTAGATATCTGTGTAAATGTGACTTCTATTTCGTAACTGCAGTCTACGAATGCAATGAGGTATGGGGAAAACTCTCCATTAGCGGCAGCATGTATTTCGTCTGCTGCTGGGTTTTTTTACGTGGAAGTTTAATTAGATTATGAAGCAATCAACAATAATCAATTATTGTCGGAAGAAAGATTATGAGAAAGTAGTCTATCCTATCGATAGTTGTAAGAGCTATCGATCTATCAGCAACCCTACCTAAGTAGTCACTTGGAGTGGAAATGAACACAACTTGGGCCTGTTTTTTTAAAAATTCTGCACATATAGCGTCTGTATTTTAGAAAAATTGTCGTTATTTACATTGTTGGAATCCTATACATATGCCTACGGGCCTTTGTTGTATGCTTTCAGCACAAATTGATTTCTCACAAAGCTGGTTGTCGACCTCCGGGCACAGTAGCAATAATTTCCATATATAAATTGGCTGACAATACGTAACCTTTGCCTGACCCTTGCACTGGCGACCATTGTCGTCTGTATTTTTGATTTATTGCCTACTCTGCGCTCGCACGAACACACGCGCAATATTAGTTGCTTCTAATCGTGTTTTCTGACATTTTGCGAATCTAATTTGTCATTGTCAAAACCATCAAATTTATTTTTGTTTTCAACTGTTCATGAATATGAATTTTCTTGCAGAGAGAACCGTTTCTTGGATTAACCGTTTCTTGGATTAACCGTTTCTTGGATTAACCGTTTCTTGGATTAACCGTTTCTTGGATTAACCGTTTCTTGGATTAACCGTTTCTTGGATTAACCGTTTCTTGGATTAACCGTTTCTTGGATTAACCGTTTCTTGGATTAACCGTTTCAAACTGCGTAGGCATCGACGGTCTAGGGACGTTTTGAAAACAGAATGACGGAAGGTATAACGTGCCGTTGTGAACACTTACCGCTTCAAATAGACCGATTTTGAGAAATTAGGTATTTTTAGGGTCCGTAAGTAAAATCGAGGACCCTTATAAATTCGTGAGCATATCCTTCTGTCTGTAGGTAAAAATTGTGAATGCTGATTTTGAGAAGATTTTTATTCTGATTTTTAAGGGTTTTTTTACCTATTTAAAATCCCCATTTCATTTATGAAAATAAAGTAATGATTTCGAAATATCGTATGTAAACTACACCACAGATATTCAAACTTTTAAAGAAATTCGCAAATTCTTTTAGACTCCACATAGATATGCAGAGACACACACTTACAGATTAACTGAAATCCAAATAAAAACCTCAGTTTTTGGACTCACGAGACCTGACAACGTGTAAATCCACCCAGATCGATCCTCGTGCTTCCCATATTAACAAACAAGGATATAAAGCAAACACTTAATATTAACCCTTGACTGACTTAACTAAACACTGAACACTGATACTCAGTGTTGCCAATCTCTACCGTAATAATTACCCATAGCCAGACATAAAATTATCTGTAATTACCCGCATGGTTACTATAGTCAGTAGTGTGTGTGTGTGTGTGTGTGTGTGTGTGTGTGTGTGTGTGTGTGTGTGTGTGTGTGTGTGTGTATGCGCGCGCGCGCCTTCACATCCTTTCCTACCCCAAAATCGCTATTTGCTCAATTCAGTTATATCATCGAAGCGAAAAAGGTATTTGTAATGTTGTTGGTCTTCACGTGGCCTAATATTTCCCCATATAGACCTATGACCTCGAAACACTCCCTCAACCCTTAAAAAGTTCGAATCAAAGAGTGATGCGAGTACAGTAACTTTTCTTGGTAAGTTTTGTATATCTAGGTGAGACCGAAATTACCCGCTATTCTTCATTACCCTCATGGCTACCTGCAAGCCTCAAAATTATCACGTAAATCGTGTAATTACGCGCCTGTTGGCAACACTGCTGGTATTATAAAGCATCGGTTGATTGTTAATTCCTCCGCTCTTTTGACAGTGAGGTACTTAAAGGGCCGAGTGCTACTTTGTTGTGATTGTTATAATCTTCGTAATCAAGGAATATTGTCTTTAAAATCGTTAAAAAAGCCTGAAAATGAATTTTTTTAATACATTTGTTCAGGATCGATTTCCAAACAACTTTTAAAATTTCGTCTCTCTTTTTGACAGATTGTAAACCGGTTATTTCGAGTGGGTATCAAGTTTAAAAGAAAATTGTGGGAAACCCTTGAAAGAACTAATATTAATGTTGAATTAATAAAAGCCGTGATAACTTTATACGAGATTAAGATAGGTTGGACCCACGCAACAGCTGGGTTCACAGTAAATAAAGGATTACAACAAGGTTGCTTCCTCTCACCAATTCTGTTCAAAATTTACCTCGAACAAGCATTAAGTGAATGCAAGGAAAAATGCCGGACATGGGTCTTCCCTTAAATGATACCATCGTGTTTGCAGATGATCAAGTAACCCTTGCCATCATCGTCGCTCAGGACTATGATATGAATTATATGACCCGCAAACTTGTATAGGAATATGCCAAGTGGGGACTGGAAGTAAATTTTAGACAAGACAGAATACATGTGCATTGGAGGAATACATCAGGACTTGATAATAGAAAACGGTCAAAAAATAAGAAAGTGTTATGAGTGTAAGTATCTGGGAGTTAAAATTTTACGGAACGGTACACTTGATGGGGCAATACAGGAGCGCAGTATATTGGGTAGGAAAGCTATAGGAAAGCTTTGGGACAGAAGTATTTCAAAAGAGAACAAAAAACGAATTTATCATACCACTGTAAAAAACATAATAATATACTGCTCGGAAGTCTGGCCTATAAAAGAGCAAGCTATAAAAGCTTTAACAGCTACGGAAATGGACTTTTGGAGAAGTATCACACTTCCTTATTTTTTTACCGATTTCTATTATCAGGTCCTGATGTTTTCCTCCAATGCACATGTATTCTGTATTGTCTGAAATTTACCTCCGGTCCCCACTTGGCATATTCCTCTACAAGTTTGCGGGTCATATAATTCATATCATCGTAGTCCTAGGCTACGATGATGATGGCAAGGGTTACTTGGAGCTGACTTAGGTCAGCTGGTAGGTCAAGTAAGGAAAGAATTACAAACATCAGGATTACAAAAATCATGTGTGTTAACCGCTCTATAACAGAAGATATCATGGATAAACAACTGGTATGGTTCGGCCTTGTTCAAAGGATGCCAGAGGCCAGATACCAAAACAGATTTTAAAATAGATTCCTAAAGGAAGAAGGAAGCAGGGTAGACCTCGAAAGAGCTGGAAAAGTTCGTATTGACGAGGAATTGAAAGGAACAGGACTAGAAAAAGGTCTCTGGAATGACAGGGAGGAATGGCGTTTGGGAATCGGAAGGCGTGGGACGCTACACTGACATGATGATGAAGATCAAGTTTAAAAGAAATTTCGCGCTGAATCCGAATATGCAATTGGAAATGGAGAATGTGGAGTTTTTGAGCCCTCATAAGGGCAAATATAATCATCAAATTTGGAATTTTTAGTTTGAATAGAACATTTAGAGAATCAGAAAAATCCGAATATATTACTTGAATTGAAATTCTTTTTAATTTTAAATGGCTAAAACTCTTAAGTGTTGTAGTTTTTTTGTTTGAATCTGAATAGGTCATGTGGGGTATAACAAAAATAGGAAATGCCCAACTGAATCCCAATATGTCATAAAAATTACACTTTTTTAAAATGTTGAGGCTTCCCAAGGGCTAATAGTAATTCTACCAGGAGAATAATATGAAATGTAAACATATTTTCATAAAATTTCTTGTTATTCTATGGATTTTAAAATAAGTGTAATGCAATGTAATAATCAAACTTGAAAAAACACTACAGTAGGCCAACTATCAAAGTAAGCTGTGCATAGTGAGACAGTCTCTTTCGCCTGTGTTCTATATCTTACTGGCATTGGTGACGTATAGAACCAGAAAAGGTGAATTTACGCAAGCTTTACTAGGTAATTCCTAACTTTCATGATACTATAGTTTTACACTTGCAAAAGATAATGAAATTTTGTTACATAAATCTGATAATAAAAAAATCATGAATTTGCTTAAACATGACTCACAAGTAGTAACCTACTTGGCGCGAACAGCCATAATGGATGTTGAACTAAATCTTCTGAATGTTCTTTCTCACTTCCGAATAGTGCTTGCTCGCATTGCTATGATGTACGCTAACAAACCGTAATTTTAAGATAACGTAAACCAACTTTTAACATTTTATAAATTAATTAGCAACATCTGTTTTTTCAATATTAGCCTATAATGTTTATTTTACCAGTAACGTAGTCTTACTACCACTTACCAACTGTATATATACACTCACAACTAAACCACTGCCATTATTATTTTACATTTCTATAAACTTTGAGGTTATGTTTACAAAACTGTCCAAACACGAAACAATAATGTAGAAGGCATTCATCTGTAGCAAACAATTCTAAATATAGAAGGCCTATTAATCTTGTACAACGTGATTTATGTACTTGTGTAAACGTTTTCCCGGTTCATAAACATGCGTGACCAGCCTTTAAGTGCTAATGACAAAAATCCAAAGTGTATATACAGTACTGTTTGACAGATTTGTTTACTGATCTAACTGTGAATCATATACATTAGATTGTATTTTAGTGTCGTAGTAATACACCAAGAAAAGTCTGCCCCTAAACAGACCTATAATGTCTAAACGGTAATTTAAAAAATTGTGAAGTGTTTAACAGGTTTGGATTTACCCTAAACTGTTACAAAGATGCACTGTATTTATTTTTCATAATTGTGAAGTAAAACGTATGGGCGTCAAAAACAATGTTTAACAAAATACGTTATGTTTGACGTCATATAAAATGGGACACGTTACTGATTACAGTATTATGCATTTTGACTTTTAGAAGAAGAAGAAAAAAATATTGTAGTTGATACACATCGGAATTTGTACCCTTATTGATTAATACCAAATTATTCATATAAATTAGGAATTTTTTAAAAAAGTTTTTAAACAAGTTTATGAATTACATCAACTTATTTTTGCAATCGAAAGCACTAGGTAGTTTGGTGTGGTATGGTCATGTAAAAGACCACGATGCAACGCTAAACAGAACAAAAAAAATATTTGGATCAACAATTTACAGATCTTAAATGTTTTATGAATACTTTTTTACATCTGTTTCCTTACTGATCCCATTTCTGGAAGTTCGACAGACTGAAACACTCTGTACCACGTCCCCTAGATCTAAATTATTAACTTATTAGTGAATGTCATTTTTTACCGGAAAAATTATAAATTGGGGCTCACTTAAATTGGATGGGTCGGGAAGAGTTAACAAATTAGCGCTTCTGGCGGGATATAGCGGCAACACTCAGTATGTGTTGATGGCTTTACTGGAGACTGGCAGACAGGGAAATAAATCAGAAGCATAGGACACATGCTGGTAGTATTCGCCTAAACACAGCTGTTTGTGTGTTTGTGTTTGTGTTAGGTCTAGGACAACATGGCGTATTAACTGTAAAGGGTTATGTAGCACAATAAGGGTGAGATTGTGTTGCACTCGGAATACAATTGGGGTAAGAGTAAAATTGAGCGAAACATAAAAAACGTTTTACTATTTCATCAATTTTTTTAAATTTTGTTTTCAAAAAACTCTTAATATAAAAAACCGTTTAAACATATCAGAATTACAATTTTTTTCCAATCGGTTTTGATGAAATTTTGCCTAAATTTAGTCGCCAAGTACCAAAACAAAAGTCCACTACTGGACCGGTTTCGCAGAAAATTTCACAGTTTGTTCTTTTTGTGTGTTTAACGTCCGACTATTGTGCACATTTGGGCTAATGCAGACGATGGGGATGATTTATAGCGTATGAAAATGTCAAGCCCTGGCCGGGAATCGAACCCGGGTCCTCGGGGTGAAACTCTAGTACGCTATCATTGCTTGTTATTAGTACCAGCAGTGTTTACAGAGTGATTTCAAAGCTACATATCTTTTTGTAAAATGTTATTTCCCACCGACTACTTAGTGTTGGAGAGTGGTGAGTTAAACACATGTAATGCTGTTGTTTTAATTACATTCTGACTTTTCTAAAGTGAAGGCAAGTGACATAATTTCTCCATAAACTACAAACACCAAAAAATAATTATCGGTTAAAAACGTTTAAAGTTTTCCGATACCCAATCGCCGCTGATCTAGATCGTCCCAAAGATATTATTCGAGCCTTTTTGTCTCTTTTCTCCATAAACGCTTTCCAGCCTGGCTTTCTTTTTCCTCCTGGTTTCCATTGCTAAGTCTGTTTAGGTATTTTCGTTTCTGCCATTCTCTGGACGTGTCTAAACCGTTATAAAATAACTGACGTCCATAATCTCTAATCCTATGGTTGATTTTCATCCATGGTTAATCTCTAATCCATAATCTCTTTTCATCCTTGATCTGCTTACCGATCCTCTCTAAAGTCCACTTCTGTTGCTCTTACTGTTTTTGTGTTCTTTCTTTAATTGGCCAATCTACATATTATTTATTACGGTGTTATATATTAGTTTCTTGTTTTGTTTTTTTGAAATCCAGAGGATACAATTCAACGGAGTAGCGGATTTTCTCTCCTGCATGTTTCGATCTCGAAGTTTTATTACCAAGTATTTATATTCTCCACATTGCTTTATATGATGTGTCCATATAGGCACACATATAAATGATGTGTCCAGCATATGATGTCCAGCAGTAGGCCCTATTATTGTCCTCCAATGCACGTATATTCCGTTTGGTCCAAATTCACTTTTAATCCCCACTTTGTAACTGTTCGAAATGTTTGTGGGTCATTTAGTTCTTGTCATCGTAATTCTGAGCTACTAATAGCCTATTTGACCAGTGAAGCAACATGTGTATACATGTCGCTGGGAAATGATGAAACGGAGATTTGATCAAATCCCTAAGGCAGATGTTAAGTGACAACTCTGTGGGGTGATTTCCTTAAAAAAGCGAGTGATTTGATCAAATCCCTCAACTGAAAAGATGAAATAAACAAATCAGGACACACACAGTTCTTTGTTTTGCTTGTTACCACTCCCCTCCGGCGTCCTTGCGTGCATTTTTGTTACTGTTTTCTATGTTTCGAGTTTTATTAAGTACCTACCGTAGAAAAAGTGTTCAGATATAGAAAAAATCAAACTGTGGCCGAAATTGCATCTGAAGAACAGTTTAATGAAACTATCAGGACGTTTTTGAACAAACGGCATGGTAAAGAAAAACCTTTGAGGACTCGCGAAAGGATAGAAGAAGCCATCACAGTAATTGGACAATTTAAATTAGCGCCACTGCTTAAACTGTAACAGACACATAAACAGCACTGTTATGGAAAAAATATGATGTTATGGAAGTAGGAATTTCAAAATCTTTAATTCTGAAGAGGAAGTCCAGTTGTGAAAATAGTGCTAACGGAAAATTTTTACAACATACTTCGAGAAATCCATCAGTCAACTGACCACGGAGGAAGAGATAAAATGCTGTACAGTTTGAAATATATCCAATGCCTACTTCAGTTGTAAATTATCCTTATTCGTAGATCAAGGATTGAAGAAGTGTTCCTGTGAACAATCCAAGATACAATGTAAAACAAAAAGATGTGCCTGTAAAAAAAGTAACGTAGGCCTACGTTGTAACTCGAAATGCCGCAAATCAACTTTTTTTAATAAAAACGAATTAACACTATTATTTATTAATTACGTTCGCTAAAAAATGTTTAAAATTTCACTAAAATATACTTTTTAAAAGAAATATCTGCTTAAGTACCTATTTCTTTTGTTAATTAGTTCCGAATAACTAATTTGTGTTTCAATGACTATTGTTGTCATAAATAAATACTTTTAATATCTAAACAATATTATTTCATCTTTTCACTAAACCAGTCAAGGGATTTGATCAAATCACTTTATTTAGGAAAATCATACCACAGCTTTGTTATTTTAACATCTTCCGTGAACTGATCATCTACCTTAGGGATTTGAACAAAACTTCGTTTTTATTACGAATTGTCTAGTAACAAAAAACAGGAAAATTAGTAGTTCAAAACTTACGGTTTTGGTAATACTATAAAGATAAAATAACTGAAGTTAGTTTACTGTATTAAATCTGAAATAAAAGTACTCTACATCGGAAGTAAAACGAAAATAAACCCTGGCCGCCGTCGGCTTTTTTCTCGATTTTATTTTTGGACTATAATTCAAATTTAGGATGCCAAAACTTGAGTCACAAACTCTGGTGAACTTATAAGAAATGCGACATATTTAGTTGTTCCCCCGATTGCTCCAGAACGTGTTTTAACTCAATTTATTTATTTTGTTAGCTAGACCGCTAAACAATACTAGACTGCCCTTATATGATTTGTCTGACTGACTGTTTAGACGCTAGAGTTACGCGACATCCACGATACAAATTGATTACAGTGAAGGGGTCGACTATGGTTATTAGCACAGCAGTAATAAAGTTCATTGGACAGAGCTCGGACGTCTCAATTAGAAGCCACTAAATGTAGTGACGTCATTGCACAAGGGACAGCCAGTACAGCCAGTGCACAGCATGTGTTTTGCCAATTGTCTAAGGCCAGGCTGGAACTGTCAGAGGTTAAACGTTCTGTGCTGGCTAACCTTACAACTTTCACACGAACCAGCGTCTGACTGTCCTAGGGGTCCTCCTGTTCTGTCTGCAAGCATAGATCAAAATAAAAGGTGCGAACACATTACACAAACTTTATCACATTCGATTTTTCCCGAAATCTAGTTCGGAAGCTAAAGGGAAAAGTCACATTTTTTTTTCAAAAACGGTTGATTAGATTTCGGTAATATATGGAGATTGATTTCGGTTACATTGATCAGATATTAAGATTGCTTTCGATCACATTAATCAGATAAGAAGATTTCGATCACATTGATCACATATGAAGATTTAGGTTACATATGAAGATTACTTTCGATCACATTAATCAGGTAAGAAGATTTTGGCCACGTGTGCAGATTGGTCTCGATCACATTCTTCAGATATGAAGATTTTGGTGATAATTGATTTCGGTCACGTTGATTAGTTATGAAGATTGATTTCGTTCACATTGATCAAATATGAAGATTTCGGTTACATATGATGATTGATTTCGATCACATTGATCAGATATGAAGATTTCGGATACATATGATGATTGATTTCGATCACATTGATCAGATATGAAGATTTCGGTTACATATGATGATTGATTTCGATGACATTGATCAAATATGAAGATTTCGGTTATATATTATGATTGATTTCAGTCACATTAATCAGATATGAAGATTTCGGTTACATATTCAGATTGATTTCGATTACATTAATCAGATATGGAGATTTCGGTTACATATGAAGGTTGATTTCGATGACATTGATCAGATATGGAGATTTCGGTTACATATGCAGATTGATTTCGATCACATTGATCAGATATGAAGATTTCGGTTACATCTGCAGATTGATTTCAGTCACATTAATCAGATATGAAGATTTTTGCCACATATGCAGATTGATTTCGGTCACTTTGATCAGATTTCGGCCACATATAACTCGAGTCAGTGATACAAAATAAATTTGAAAGAAATTTGCAGTTCGTAATTTAATCGGGGAAAACCAATGTAACTCAATAACGGCTGTCAGTACTTAGTTTTATTTCCTTATGAACTGTTAATTTCTTTTATTTCACATTTAATACACTGACTTGAATTATGAATCTTCACGTGTAACCAGAATGAAGGAAAACCTGATAAACCGATTTTGAAGCCGAGTTTTTTTTACATTTTTTTGATAGCTCCCAAACCCGAATTTTTTTAATGATATGACTACTCTTAAATTTTGTTGAGGTAAATATGGGCTACATTTACGCAAAATTACGTCAAAAGTATTCGAAACGATTTTGAAAATTTTTGATTTTCAGCAGTTTTATGATTAAAAGAGGCCTTCAAAATACTTTTTTCAACAAAAAATTTTTAATTTGGCTTCGATACAAGGCAAATCAGATGTAGGGGCCTACATATCAAATTACATCAAAATCTGTCAATTACATTTTCATTCTTAAACTGAGCGCGCGTTTGTGTGTTTGTGTGTGTGTCCAGTTTTTAGACTGAAGAGACTTGAAAACAAATAGATCCATTAAGATTACCAAAAATGTCCCAGTACTTCGTGTACTGTAGTGAGAAAGTAAAAACCGTGGCAAAACCAATTAAATACTACCTACAGGATCCACAGACTCGATGGTTATGCTCAGAACAGTGGAAGCATTTTTGCGAGAGAAAAAAATTACTCCAGCATTCATGCGAAATATACCTTTGGAGATTGTAAAACAAAATTTCCCTTCGAAATCTTTTGACTACTGCGCAAATTGCATCTATCCCGAAATTACAACCTATACTACGAATAGAACAAGTAACTTTAAATAAAGCCTGTTTTGACCCATAAATAAAAAGGTGACTGGCTATGTTCCCAGAGGACTGGACAAAGTTAATTCAAACACGTGTGTTGTATAGGCTCTATTAATATGAAGACGGAGTTTTGGTATGCGGTACGGCTTACTTATATTTTCAGTGGTACAAAGCAACACTGTAGAAGTTATAAAATTAAACCCAGACAGGCTGTGTTCCCTTTGACAATGTGTTTGCTGTATTTATTTATGCAGTCAGGCTTGCCAATTTGCGTCGCAGTCGGGTAATAAGCGGCTCGTAAAAATCCCTTTAACGTCTTCCCGGCTTAGTGTTCCTTCTTTGAAAATGTACAGAGTGAGCGTAAGTCAGCTACCAACACGACAAAATAACGAGCAAAATACGAACAAAATACGATCCGAATATTTTTTGCTACACAAAGGGTTCGTGAAGAGTTAACAGTTTGTGCTCTTGATAAGACGTTTAAAAATAAACTCACATCTACCTTTCGTAAAAATGGATTGTTTACACAAAATCCATCTTAACAATTGTTAATAGAATGTTGACTCAATGTTGACTCAATCGTTGATTCAATGGTTGTTCATGGATGGATCTTTTAAAAAATTGTTAATGAATGGATGCTATTTACAGTCCTGCAATTAAAAAAGAAAAAAATTAAAGTTGTTGCAGAATTGTGGTTAAAGGACAAAGCTATACAAAACGTAAACAATATATTTTTTTACTAATTAATAATCTGAGCGTAAACTTTTTTTTCCGGCGAAAAACCGTTTCGCCGTCATGCAAAATGAAAGTACAAAAAAAAATTAACAAAATTTACTTAAATAAGAAAATAAAACTACAACAAACTATAACAGTAAAGATAAATTAAACAAAAATTTAAATAACAGGTATAACTATATTAACGAATACTTAAGAACTAGTGAGCGTAAACTATTATGACCTGTTGGTCTTAACTCACCTTGTATAGGCTACCGCGGTTTCGAAACTTTACAGTTTAATCTTCAGGAATACAAATCTTCATTGAAACGGAAGTCACAACACTAACACAGTTACAAGATTTTTTTAAAGCGCAAAACGATAAAATTTAGTGCAACGATAAAAAATTATTCACTTTGTAACATAAATGGATTCAGTTTGCTAGGCTGTTGTTTAGTCCCTTTATGTTTGGTTTCAATACGTTTATAAAAAACTTATTACTTCATAATTATTGCAATATTTTCCCCTTAGATTTGATTGCGGCATTGAGAAAACATGTAAATTTTATCGCCAACTTACGATAAGGATGCAATGAGGCACGAAAAATCAAGATTAATTCGTTAGCTTTGTCTGCGGATCGTAAAAAAAAATGGCCGCTATTTTTTTTATACAAAGAAAGACTTCAACAATTGCTCATCCACATGTTGGCTATTGTGTAAACGGCTAGATTGTCTTGACAGATGTTTCAGTTCTACCAACACAACGGAGAGATAAATCAATTGCGAAATGTTTAACCAACGCTATTATACAGGCCTAGTTCAAAGAATTTTAATTAGCCTGATGAAAGAGGTTTTATTTTATAATCAACATTGAGTCAACGCTTCCCGAGTTAGCTCCCAGGAAATGTCAGATGACTGGTGCATATCTCAATGTGTTCTGATAGTTATCTAGTGGCTAGTGGTGACTTAATCTTAAAGGCGTAGGACGTAGGAAACTAGGAAAAAAATATAGATCTCCGATTAAATCATTTTCGTTTTAATTTCTGGATGTAGACTAGTGGTATTGAATCGATGGATCAACAACATTACACAAACTTTCTCACATTCGATTATTTCTGAAAAATACGGTTTGGAAGCTATCGACAAAAAAACGAAAATTGGTTTTTAAAATCGTTTCATTACATTATGGTAACATGTAAAGAGTCATAATTAAGTTTAGTGTACCAACTTTGAAATAACATAAATGAACGGAGAGTAAATAAAAAACAAGCCCGACGACTGTCAGGTTTTATTTTCGTGTTTTTTATTTTCTTCAACGCCTTAATTTTCAAATTCAGAACGTAGTACACTGTCAAAATTATATGACCAAAATTTGATGAGCATCGGTTTAAATTAATTTGAGTAATTTAGACAGATTTTGAGGGAAGCCTACTTTAAACATTTATCAAAAGCACAAATCGATATTTCTACGATCACAATACTTTTTAACTTTTACAATGGGAAAGATGTGGCATATAACCTTAACATATTTTTTTATACAGTAAGTTACAGGGTGTCTCGTTAAGTACGTGACGCATAAAGCTATTGTGTAAGATAACACTGCATCTTGCAGCCAGCTGTTTTTAATAGTACAGTAAATGCTATAAACCTATAAGCTAAAAGGATAAACATCACCACTTGTAAATAGAAGCTTCAAGTGTTTGTAGTAACCTACTTCCTTAATATAGATACGCTTCAAATCCAACAGATGACCTGAATACGAATGTATATACTTAATTTGTTGTATGGTGAGGGACAATAAAAGGCAACGATTTCGAGAAAGACGCTTTAGGACACTTGCGTAATAGGGGATCAGTTGTGGAGAGGCTGATACCGTCCTTTCACCTCTCTTCCAGACTAGGGAGCGTTCATCGTGGCCGGTGTTGTTTGTGTGAAGACTGTTTGTTATAAGTGTTAGATTTAATCTTACCCCCTTACTTTCAAATAATACAATTTCCTCGTAGTGATTATCCTCACGACTATTCCCCTTCGATCACCATTGGTTACAAGTCACTGGCTGAGTAACGAATATCCAAAGAAGTCAAGTAGGCCTACACTGGTCAGCGAGCTCTACTTGACACATCAGAACTGTCATTCCAAAGTTCCAATTCTTCAAATAAAAGAATGAACCTCTCCACTCCAGTAAACAAGAATGGCTTTATTTGTTTAAGGACTTGTTCAGTATGTTATGTTTTCCAAATTACTTACAGCGCTTAGCATTCCCGTAGGCTTGTAAACACGGCAAAATTATTTACGTTAGAATACAACACATGGTTCATATCACTAAGTGGTTAACGCTATAATATTAAAATAACATATTTTCTGTTAAAATATTACTAATTATTGTTCTACAAACATCTCAATCATTGCAATAACATTTGTCTTTAAATAGGCTACTTCTTTTCTGAAAAATTACCTCAATATTTTGCTTACACCTCGTTACCCTTCCCATTGCTTGAGGACCTAGATTTTGGAAAACCGCTGCTTTATATCTTCCGTGAAATTATTAAATGTTTTCGACGTTCGTTTTCATCACGTCATCGGGACAGCTGCCGAGATTATTTTTTTCTGCGCAGACACATATTTATTTACATCACGCCCGCGCAGATTTCTCAACATAATTAGGTTAGGTTAGGCGTCTAAAAATGTGTATAAGATTTATAAAGTATAATAAATATTTGTTGGGCGCCGATGACAGCCGCAGTTTGGTTTTAGCCAAGTCACACCTGGTGGTAGTTAGGGAGAAATGTTTGCCAAACTTATCTGTCCCACCTCACCTGTCGGTCGGCAATTTGCACGTATAGGCTACTGTGCAACCTGAAAACATCTACTATTTATTGATATATTTCAAACTGTATGCTTAATTGTAAAATCAGTACATGTTTCAAGTTTGGCAAAAGTACAAAAACATACACGCGAGCAGAGAATATACCAGCGTAAACGTGATAAGCGGTGAGGCCAACAAAATTCAACATGTGCGATCTCAGCTGTGGACACTGTCGGCCATATTGAATCTATTCTCTAAAAGACATTAGTCAATTATCGATACAGATTACTCCGTTATTTGTTAATGTAAAATTATGTTTGTTATTTTATTAAATGTCTTGTATGTATTTTTTCTTAATGATCAGGGGTAAACATGAACATACTGTACAACATACAAAATGCCGACCACATTCCCACATACAAGACATTTAAAATGATACATCAAACATAATTTTATCATAACAAATAGCGAACTTATATATATGTTAAAAGTTCACAGTAATGGATTCAATATGGCCGACAAGGATCGCAGCCTACGTTTATGCCATCAGTGTAACATAATCAATAAAAATATACGGTATTCTAATCCAACAAATACTCGAATCAGTTGCAATAGAAAATTTGTTGAGGGACCTGGACATAGCCTTTGGACCGCATATTGTGATAATCTGTACATTATCTATAGCTGGAACCGTTATCTAGAAGATAGCATTGTCGGAAAACAAATGTACTTTTGTTAACATTTTGTCGCTTTCTTTTTTTTCCAACACAAATTCAATTTCCACTGTTTTTTTAAAAATTCCTTAATAAATCTTTCAAATTTTTTTTTCTGTCGTCAGTGGAATTTACAACGAATCCACGTTCTACACGTTAATTCAGAACCGATTCTTGTAAAGGATACAGAAAGCCCTTGAGTTCGTTGATTAGATTTTCATATTAAAATCAGATTTAAAATTATACTTTATGCAGCCTTTATAACTCCAATTACGACAGTAAATTATGATTTTTTTTTAATACCGAAATGCCAAGATTTTGAAATTGAAGCTGTTAACGAAATCATTTAAGCTGTTGTGCAACTCGAAACTTCGGGCACATTTAGTGGTACCCAGTCAGGGTTATAGTTATGCCACAATAACTTGTTTTCCAATTAAAATACGCCATTAACGTAAATTAATTAAATTCGAGGAACGTGATAGAAACAAATTCCCGAAGTTAACAGTGAATTTTTGAACATCTGGCTGCGCCAACAGCACGTTTTTTTAATGAAGATTCACTAATAAGTAATTGAAAACATCCTTCCTCGCTGACTCGCTTAGACCGCGCTCCGGGGGTCCGCGACCTCAGTTTGCAAATCTCTGCAGGATGCAATTAAAAGATTATTTCGTATACTTTAGTTATAATTTCGTCGTTACAAAAATACGCTTTTTGAAATTGGTATTCAAATTCAACCGTTAAACATTTAGCCATTCACAAATTCGTTCAGTGTTTTGCCCTACTGATCTAACCTAACCCCAGGCGATCCCTGGACAGTTAATGTAACGACTTCACCGCTGGCAACGTCCAGAACTAAACTGTATAGGCAATGAAATTATCTCCACTGCCTTCTTAAAATAGAGTAAGGTACTGCAGAGTAGACTTATTGTGATGGCATAGGCCCAACGTGACCGAGTCTTGCTGTATTTAGCGACAGAGTACTTGGAACTGATAGTGGTGTAATGATAGTATGGCCGCCGTGTTAGAGGTCAAGTTGCAAATAGGAACGGCTGATTGATCGCTGCACTGTTGTATTGCCTACAATAATTGAAATGTATTTATAATCAACTTTAATGGCCGACTTAGTGCGTCATTCGTAAATAAGGAAGCACAAATAAGCCTACTTTCTTAACTACAATTACATAGTATTGAAATGATTTAAAAAACCGTGTCAGTTTTAACAGATCTTCAGGTTTAATGACGTTAACCCTTTAAAATTGTTTCATTTTTTTTAGAAAAGGAATAAAAAACTGGAAAAAACGTTACTCAAATTTTTTTCGTGTTCAATTATTTCGTTAAAAATCTGGTTCGAAAGCTATCGACAAAAAATAGGAAAAAAACTTGCAATATTTCAAAAATCATTGAATTTTCCTCAAATCTCCATGAAATCTAGATCTTTTGTGAAGATTCGTAACTCAACTCAATGTAGCAAATTTGAAATTGCAATTTACGGTTCCAGAGTTAACCGAAAAAACAGTCGAGGGCAAATATTTATTTTAGTTTTTTTTCTATTTAATCACAAACTGTAGATTTATTTTATCTGAAATTTGATGAACAACAAATAATTTGTATTTTGTTTTCAAAATTACGTCAGTTTACAATTAAAACAAGAAACGATTGATCATTTGTATTCAAAATCAAGTCAGCTTACAATTAAAACAAAAAACAATTGGAGTTTTGTGTTCAAAACCACGTCAGTTTACAATTAAAACAAGAAACGATTGAGCATTTGTATTCAAAATCACGTCAGCTTACAATTAAAACAAGAAACGATTGAGCATTTGTATTCAAAATCACGTCAGCTTACAACTAAAACAAAAAACAATTGGAGTTTTGTGTTCAAAACCACGTAAGCTTACAATTAAAAAAAAAAACGATTGAGCATTTGTATTCAAAATCACGTCAGCTTACAACTAAAACAAGAAACGATTGAGCATTTGTATTCAAAATCACGTCAGCTTACAATTAAAACAAGAAACGATTGAGCATTTGTATTCAAAATCACGTCAGCTTACAACTAAAACAAATAACAATTGGAGTTTTGTGTTCAAAACCACGTCAGCTTACAATTAAAACAAGAAACGATTGAGCATTTGTATTCAAAATCACGTCAGCTTACAATTAAAACAAGAAACGATTGAGCATTTGTATTCAAAATCACGTCAGTTTACAATTAAAACAAGAAACGATTGAGCATTTGTATTCAAAATCACGTCAGCTTACAATTAAAACAAGAAACGATTGAGCATTTGTATTCAAAATCACGTCAGCTTACAACTAAAACAAAAAACAATTGGAGTTTTGTGTTCAAACCACGTAAGCTTACAATTAAAAAAAAACGATTGAGCATTTGTATTCAAAATCACGTCAGCTTACAATTAAAACAAGAAACGATTGAGCATTTGTATTCAAAATCACGTCAGCTTACAACTAAAACAAAAAACAATTGGAGTTTTGTGTTCAAAACCACGTAAGCTTACAATTAAAAAAAAAACGATTGAGCATTTGTATTCAAAATCACGTCAGCTTACAATTAAAACAAGAAACGATTGAGCATTTGTATTCAAAATCACGTCAGCTTACAATTAAAACAAGAAACGATTGAGCATTTGTATTCAAAATCACGTCAGCTTACAATTAAAACAAGAAACGATTGAGCATTTGTATTCAAAATCACGTCAGCTTACAACTAAAACAAAAAACAATTGGAGTTTTGTGTTCAAAACCACGTAAGCTTACAATTAAAAAAAAAAACGATTGAGCATTTGTATTCAAAATCACGTCAGCTTACAATTAAAACAAGAAACGATTGAGCATTTGTATTCAAAATCACGTCAGTTTACAATTAAAACAAGAAACGATTGAGCATTTGTATTCAAAATCACGTCAGCTTACAATTAAAACAAGAATCGATTGAGCATTTGTATTCAAAATCACGTCAGCTTACAATTAAAACAAAAAAACAATTGGAGTTTTGTATTCAAAACCACGTCAGCTTACAATTAAAACAAGAAACGATTGAGCATTTGTATTCAAAACCACGTCAGCTTACAATTAAAATAAGAAACGATTGAGCATTTGTATTCAAAACCACGTCAGCTTACAATTAAAACAAGAAACGATTGAGCATTTGTATTCAAAATCACGTCAGCTTACAACTAAAACAAAAAACAATTGGAGTTTTGTGTTCAAAACCACGTCAGCTTACAGTTAAAACAACAAACAGTTGGGAATTTGTTCTCACACCCGGTAATCTAGCACGAATATCTGACCGATCAGGAAGGAGGGGCGGCTGCCAAATGCGGAGCGGAGTTTCTGAGCGGAACGGACTAAGCATTCAAAACCTAACCTATTGTTCTTAATGTAAATGCGACCGCTGAAGGCGTAACGGAGCTGAGCGGAGTCAGCTGATGCTAAATTCCGCTCCGCATAGCTTCGAGTCTGTCTAGTCGGTTTTGAAGCTGATTCCGCTTTCCCCACCACACTGACCACGCCTCGAAACTTTATTATTTCTCGTTGCCAAGGTTACGGTTTTTAAACAGTAGTTTCCTAGAATACGATACAGTAGGCCTAATTATTTAGATTTATAAGGTACAAACGCGTTCATTAAACTGACTGAACTCCGCTTCCGGTGCCGTTAATCTTAATTCCGCTCAGCGTAGCTCTTCTCATTTGGTGGCCAATAAATTAAACTTGAGTCGTTATGCTAACTTTCTTTTAATTGCTCCCAATCTTTTTAAGATATAATGAAACCCATATTGTTATATTTCTTTAGGATATTATGGACTACATTTTAACAAACTCATTTTGGGGAAATCGTATTTTAAAGTTTTTTCACCGTAAAAACTTTACATTTAGTATTCTAAATGAAAAATTTATTCCGAGATACGGGAAAAGTAGAACTAAGTGCTAAATTTCATAGAATCGGCCAATTGGTTTACTCTCCAGCGACGTGCATAGGTAGATGGACAGTCAGCCAAGTCAAAAAACTATCTTTGCAATCACAGGACTTGAAAACGGATGTCTATCAAAATTTCGAGATTACTTTTGTCGTAGAATGTGGAGAAAGTAAAGATTACTGCCGGTTCAATCTGTGGTTAAAATAAAATAGTGACGACATCGTGACACGGCGTCCAACACTGGCTGGCTAACCTTTTATCTAAAGGCTAGTGGAGTTGTCAATTTGTGCTATTTGTATCGGGCCGGGGCAGCAATAAATTGGGTGAATGACTTGTAAATTGACGCGGCGTTGATAACCCCAGGGCCAAACTTATCGAAAATCTAACTCTTCTTGTATAAACAGAAACGATTTAATACATACTGTTGGCAAACTCGCACTGCACTGCACAGCTGGTGCTTTAACCTTTGTGTTATGTACAGGGTCGTACAGAAAACAGTTTGAAAACGTAAATTCGACTAGTTATATACAACTCTCTCGCGTGGTTTTCATATAACCTAAAAAAAAACAAAAAACAGTGTTTTTTTTACCATCCTGAGTTTTATAATTTAAAAACGTTATTAATACTTTATAACAAATACAACAATTTATACATTTTCTTGAAGCAAGAACTTAATTATGTTCGCATAGTTTTCTGTAAAATGTGATACAAATATTGTATTAATTAGTAACGTAAAGACGATGACGTTCCGGGTTATTTAGCTAACTGTTAGTAAAGCATGTTTTTTTTATCTGGTGAGAGATAGAGAACCAAAACAGTCACGACAGGATTGTGAACAGACTGTGAGGTAACACGATATCGAGAGACTGTGAGGTAACACGATATCGAGAGACTGTGAGGTAACACGATATCGAGAGACTGTGAGGTAACACGATATCGAGAGACTGTGAGGTAACACGATATCGAGAGACTGTGAGGTAACACGATATCGAGAGACTGTGAGGTAACACGATATCGAGAGACTGTGAGGTAACACGATATCGAGGACTCTGCACGACGGAGCACGATCAGACATATTTATACTAATATCAGATTAAATATTTGCTATTCAGAAAAAGTGTTTACAAGGAAGTGACTGAACTCTGTCCTGTGGACTTCAACATGTCCAGATTTGAATCTAAAGGACTTCTGTTTCCGTATAAAATCTGTGACCATCGACAGTTTAATGTTCATAGCGTAACCAATGAATATAGAATCTGTAGATATAGATTCTGTATTCATTGGTAGGGGTGGGCGTTTCTGCTATTTTTACAAAACGTCAACAAACTGTTTGTTGAAGAAAAAAGCTGCTTTTTAAAACAGTTGGAAAAAACAGGTTTAGAAAAGTGAAACTCAAAGTTGTATTAGCAGCTAAAACATAAAGCACAAACGTTCAGTTTTCTAAGACTACTTTTTCATTCCCATTACCACCATGTCCTTAACTGTTTTTAGGTGTAAAGCATTTTAAAAAAATAATCCTTATAAGTGTAGTAATAATTAAATTACATTCTCAAAACATAATATATATGTATGCCATTTTATATTTACAAAATGCAATGAATTTCTAATAGAAGCATTCTTTTTTTTTACTTAAAAATTAAATAGTCCTTTGCATATTTACTGAAATGCAAACAATTTAGAATATTTTTAGTTGATTAAAAAATATTGATGATTGATGATAAATATAAAAAATACGTTTAAATAAAATTAGGTTATGTATTTACAAAATGTGAGATGTTACTGTCATATTTTTATTTGGGAGAAAGTAGGTTTTCACTTTTCAACACTGAAAAAAGTAACCTTAATAAGTACAATATAGTAATAAGAACATAGGCCAAATGTGTTTAAATAAAATTAGCTCTATATAGTTACAAAATTATATGTTATTAACATTAGCATTAGCAAAAAAATAAGTTTTCCATTTTTCAAAACAGAAAAAATATAAACTTCATTGTAATAACATATTTAACAAAACAAATGTTTTAAAGAAAATTTTAGAAAAAGTACTAAAATAACCTAAAATTATTCAAGATATATACAAGAGTAGATATTGTGAATTTTAAAAAATCCACACATCCAATAAATAATTAAAAACTATGCACTTAGTTCTAAAAACATAAAAAAAGTAAAAGAAAACTTTCAAAATTGTCCACTAAATATTTTTAAGTTTCCAAACACAAAGTAAACTACGGAGAAAAACTAATATATAACACAATTATGGCTGATTTTACAGTTTAAAAAAATGTTTGAACAACAAATATTACATTTAAAACTTTCAAACAACTAGCAACAAAATAGAGATAAACGTTGACAACGCCCAAACAGTTCTTACTTCACTACATTGCAGCAACAAACTTTGAAATAGAGGGAAAAAGTATAGCAGGTTAAAGAAAAGGTGTTTGCAGGAAAACAGTTAGCAGAAAAATAGCAGGAAACAAGTTTTAGCGCTTGCGGCAACGTTCGAATAGAACGTAGGTGGTGGGGAAGTCCAAACTGCTGTTCCTTGTTTAACAAATCACGATCCAGTCCAAATCAAACTGCTTGTTTCCGTTTGAAAAAGCAGTTTGTTTTGTCGTATATAGAAAAGCAGTTTTTTAAACAGTTTGGTGTTTTCTTACCCACCACTAGCCATTGGTATAACAGTCATTAACACTGATGCCGACCGATTGCTGCAAGTAATGTTTGTGAGATCACAAATCGTAATAGTGCCTCATCGAATAACTGTTGGTACCATAAGCGGAGTTTATTATTTTTTTTATAAACTTCTATTACCTATGAAAGACAATAGCGTGCAGTTTTGTCTTACTAACGTGATGGAAGCGAATTTTCGAACATATAGGCCTAATTATATTACACAAACAAATTTTCAATAAACAAATATATTTGAATTTTACAATAAAAATGAAGCCTAAAAAGACATAAAACTCAGGCGTACCTAACAGCACAAGTTGCGCGTAAAGAATTTTTATATTTTTAAAAAATGTTGACTTTTTTGGGCGGGATTTTACAAAAAAAAACAACGTTTACTGAATATTCTACAGAAATTCGAAAATTTGTTAGCCTGAGTAGTATGTAGTATTGTTAAAGTCACGAGATATGAAGAGGAATCCGTAGATATTTTTGGGGCGGATTTTATTTTAAAATAGTACGATTAATTTAATGGCAAAGTTTACAAACTTTTAATAGACTGACTTTAGAGGCAAACAAGTTTTGTAGTCTGTTTTTAAAGTTAAAAAAATTGTAGGTTATGTGCTAAAACGTATAAATAAAACAGAAAAGTTTTCATAAAACTTTATGTTTTAAACCGTACTTTTATTTTATTACTTGTCTCTGCTTAATGTCCATACTTTTTGACAATTAGACTAATAAGTACAAGGGATCAGTATTAGCGGTAAGTATAAAGCAACTGGAGTAACTGCGGCTCGAACTAGGAACCTTGAGGTGCGTTCAGAGACGCAGCAGACTGACCGGTGCTTTAGCCACATCGATCACCAAGCCGCAACCATAGTTTTAAGATCTAGAATCGCTTAAAATAAAAACAGTTTAGTTGTTATAGTTAAAAACATTTCCTCTCAGCCGGTAGATAAGCCATACCATAGTATGTTTCTTGGTTTGAAGGGGATACCATAAATTTGGAGGGGATTTCTACGCTTAGCCTTGGGATAGATGGGTACCCCTAATAAAACGTATTACTCTTTTTGTCAATTTTCATTTGAAAATGAGTTACTTGAGCTGTCATCATTATAAGATTTATATAGGGACCCTGGAATGATATCCTAACTTACAGATAACGTTTAAAGTAATCATTCAACATCGTATATACAGTAACAATATTTTACTTTTATATGGTCTTCCAAATTTAAAATGTATGGTTTCTAAATATAAAATAACGATGTGGGAGAAAATCTAAATAACAAAGATCTGTCTAGTCTTTTGAAAGAAACTTGGTCTCGACCGTCTTTGTGTAAATGGCTACTAGAGCGTGGCAGACAGTGTGGCGGTAATGTGCAAGTGTAGCAGAAGTTTGGTCTCGACCGTCTTTGTGTAAACGGCTACTAGAGCGTGGCAGACAGTGGCGGTAATGTGCAAGTGCAGCAGAAGTTTGGTCTCGACCGTCTTTGTGTAAACGGCTACTAGAGCGTGGCAGACAGTGGCGGTAATGTGCAAGTGCAGCAGAAGTTCTATGAACACTAGCTGCAGCCGTCACAGCTGTTCCAGGACCGGACTCTGGACAATGTCATATACAATATCCCTCATTACCCAGAAGCGTACATTGTTCTATGTTTTTTTTCCAGCAAACAAAAACAAATTATTTTGGATTAAAGAATATTTAATTGTTTACTACGTTCCAATGACGGAACGGAACACCTGTAGCGCGAGTTCGAGTCTCACCTGATAGATTTTTTCTCGTGGGAAAAGGTCGCGAAACCAACAGCTTCCTTATCATCGAAATTCGCGAAAATACTTTCCGGTCAAAAGAAGTATTAAACCATGACCATGACATTCTTCGCACAGTCCATTGGCTCCCTGCTATTGTAGTGTGCTTAACTAAAATAAATGCAAGCCCATTGTTGGACATCTGCCAAGTGGCGCGGCCCGGCGGTGGGAACGTCAACTAAAACACATGTTTAACACGGCATAAATCACGATGACAGTTTTATAACAACGATTTTAATGAAGCTATCCAAACTTGTAATTAGTAATGCTACTGAATATATTATCGTGCGGCAATGAATCTTGTTGGCATTGGACCTCCGTGTAATCAGCTGATTTTGAGGAAGTCGTGTATTTTTGACAGTGATAAATGTGATGTGGCAAGCAAAATAAGTTTCATGGACGTATTTATAATGCTTATAATTTTGATCTTTCTTCTTTACTTCATCGTTTGGTTTAATGTTTTTGGTTTTTGTGTTTCGTTAATTAATTTAGTTGTTATAGCCTACTTCCAAAGTGCTTGTGATATTCAAAAATAAAAACAAAACTGCACAAATATTCTCACAATTAATTTATCATTTCGTGACTGTCACAAGGCAAGTCAGAGTATGACATTTAAAATAAAGTCGAGTTCAATATTAAAGACTTAATAGATAATAACCACGCCACGCAGCTGTCTCACTGACGTGATGTAAGCGAATTTTCAACTGCAATGTTTTTAATCTTACACTTTTTCAAATATGTTTACACCATGATCAGAATTAAAATCTGCATATATTAGCATTTTAAAGCAAATACGGAAGTGAACCCTGGCCGCCGTCAACTTTGTTCTCGTATTTTTAATGAAATTTGAAAATTTGAAATGTTAATTTACACAAATTTTAACGCTAATTACGATAAGATTTTTTTTTAATTAAAAATGAGCACATTTTGAATCTGTTGGTCGCATTTTAAGTAGTAATTAAAGTTATTACAAAAATCGATTTTTAAGCCAAGTTTAAATCAAATTGGACCAAATTTCGAACACCACGCAGTGCTTCAATTTTGCGTTGAATATTCGTAAAACACACAAAATATACCTTTACGGTCACTATTAGTTTTTTCGATTAAGACTACACCTAACCGTAACTTTATGAAATTCAAATTTGATTGAATCGTTCCGCGATTATTTGATAATTCTTTGGGAGTTACATTTCACAAATAGGGCGTAATAGCAGTGACACTGATTATAAACTTACTAGAATAACCCTCTCTCCACACACACACACACACACACATTTTTTTTTTATGGTTAACGTCCGACTATTGTGCACACTTGGGCTAATGCAGACGATGGGATGATTTATAGCGTATGAAAATGCCAAGCCCTGGCCGGGAATCGAACCCGGGTCCTCGGGGTGAAAGCCCAGTACGCAATCAACTAGGCCACCGAGGCGGCTTTATATATATATATATATATATATATATATATATATCCAAATATTTCTCATAAGAGAGATATGTGAGCGCTCGCTGCTGGGGGTATCTTGCGGCAGAGTGTTCAACTTCAGTTAAGAAGATAATATAGTACTTTATATATTCTCAAATGTCTTCCTGATCATATTCTTGTAGCTTTCAGCATTCGTAGCGGCAGATAGTCCAATTACTTGGACTTTAGCCTCTGATATCGAGCACGCTTTTTCAATGGTGGCTGTACTTCTAGTCCGTTTATATACATTTACAATCATTACTGAATACTGTCGTGGGTTACGGGTGAATGCCTCATACGACCGCGGAATTGCAGTTTTCGGTAGACCTGGTGACAGGAGGCCAGTTAACCCGGCCGCATTACTAATATTTAGGGTAGAATTTTTAACATGTAGCCTGAACCTAGAGTAGTCTGTACTCATTGGTAATAGAAACAGAAAACACAACTAAAAACTACTGAAATAGGACTAAACGTTCCGGGGCTTGTGTGTTTGATGGGTTGCGTTAGATTATTTGAAGGCGGCCGTAAGACGAAATATTAACTGTGTTAGGCTTGCAACATAAGTTTTAGCTGGAAGGGGCAGAATTAAGAAATACATTATGCCTGATGAAAGTTATTTAAACTACAAATTTTTTTATAAATAAATATGCAGTGAATTCATTTTTCATACTTTTTTGTAATATAATAATGTTTAGTATTATTATTTACTATTATTACCCACTTCCGTAACTGATATTGTTTAAAATTAAAAGAAAGAATAATTACGAAACATTTAAATTACACGCAAATTGTTTCTATGAGTAAAGCAAAACAAAAAATTGAGAGCAGTTTCTATAAAAAATAAAGTAATAAATTTAAATAATCACGTAGTAAAATTCTTTATTTCTTGTCTTACGAAAATTTTGTGTTTTTAACACTGAAATAAGTCGTATTGAAATTGTACATGCTTTTTAATGTAATATTGGATAATTAGTATTATTAAACAGTATTATTATTAAACAGAAAGTAATCAACAAATTTTTCTACTCATTTTAAAATCAAAAAAATGAATTTCCTTTTCGTATACGGTTTTTTTATTGATTAAAGCCAGAAAAAACATTTAAAAAACACTTTGTTTTTCGTTAAAAAATAAAACGTTTTTTCTCTTTAAAAAATCTTAAAAATCTATTTTTTCATCAATATCGGCTCTAACGATTTTGATTAAATTTCGCTTGAATGTACACAAGTAGGTAAACAAGTTGTATGGGTAATTATATCGCCGAAAACCGTGTTCGAAAGCGATCGGGAAAAACTGAAAAAATCTGCCTAGTTTCGAAAAATTGAGTCAACATTGTTTGCTCGAAGTGAAGTTAGCAGATTTGAAATAAAAGACATTTTCAGTTCGGAATAAATTGAAAAAAAATCCAAAAATAAACCTTGAACGCCGTCAAGATTGTGTATTTTTTTCAATTTACTGTCGAACCGAAATTTTCTTTCACTTTAAATTCGGTATACTGACTTAAATTATAGTTCTTTAAATATAATCAAAATTTGAGCAAAATCTGATAAAAAAATTGTCCAGTTTTTGTTGTTGATAAGTTTCAAACAAATTCTTTTGTGGAAAAAATAATTGAATGTGAGAAAGTTTGTGTAACGTTTTGTACCATTTATTCACTTACTTAAAAAAAACATTGAAATTATTTTCTTTCCGCCTTAAATAAGACAACCCTTATATAACTGTAGCAGACTATTATTTTCTAAATTCTAACGCTCTAGTGTATAGTCTGCAGAAATATGCCTACGGGTCTTCCATATTGTACAAGTACCCGTGTATATTTAAACTTGTAACAAATAACCGTTGTACCTGGTAGATACAATCCACCTGCAGATAGGGCGATGCTATTTATAGGTTAAGTCTGCACACAGCTAACTAAATATCATTTTATTGTTATAGCATGTAACTGCAGACGGAAACCAGACTAGCTCTATGTAAATAGACAGAAATAATATCATTTATAACAGTGCTTGCTTTTCAACCTTTTTTCTGTACTTTTAGGCTACCTTTAAACAGGCTTAAAGTTTAGGAATACCTTTTTTCTTTTATCCATATATTCTTCCTCTCACGTATTTTATTAAAGACGTATAACATTTTAATTTGTGATACTTTTTTGTAGAGCTTACATTTTAGCAAAACAAAAATTTACATACAAAATATTAAGACACGCGATAACCACTACACTATAGAAACAACGAAGACGTTTGACCGATTTAAATATATGAAATAAATCGTTAATTTAATTTTGGTAGTTATAATAAGAGATCAGTTGTTTTATATTAATTCGTAAAGATCAGCTGATTTCATTGAACAGTTGATAGGCTATAATAAGTTTCAGGTTATGTTGTTAAAAATTAGGTAGGTTAATTTGTCGCGTTTTCGAACAAATTATCGTAATTAAAATAAAAAAAATGAGGAGAAAACATGACTTATTTTTTGGTTCAATAACAGAAATGTTTTAAGTAAAAAATGGGTCATTAATACCTCCTTTAACGATGAAGAAGGTATTTCATTTATAAAAATAATGCCATAATCCGGTTTTTGATGAGATGTTTCCGCTTGAAATACAATTTGAACAGTATTAACAGTTAATTGGTTGTTTTTCTAAACTGATTATGGGATATTTAAAGGGGAAAATGTATGTGGACAGAAGTAACAGCATTGAATAATTAAAAGAAAGAATCAGGAAAAAAATTCCCGGGACTGGTCAGCGTGAGTGATTGATGCATGTTATAATCGCTTGGGTCTTTGTCAAACTGTGCTACATCAATTTGAACAATTTTAATGCGAGTATGTACATTGTGTAATGCAAAAATTTATTGATACAAAATACTATTCCTGCACTCAGTTTTGTGTGTTATTTTTCACTGACCGAGCGAAGCGAGGCATGACTGTTCGGCATTTGGTCTGTTTGCCACTCAGTTTTGGCCAAACGCATTGACCGATTGTTTTGAAATTTGGTACGGAGGTACTTTGTATAAAGCCCAAACGACGTATGTAATATTTCCCAATTCACTTCTGTTTTATGATGGCGGCCTTTGATTTAACGATAACAAGTGTACGCAATTTTGGCCATACATAATAACCGATTGTTCTGAAATTTGGTACGAAGGTAATCAGTTGTATAAAGCCCTACCGACGTATGTGTAATATTTTCCCCATTCACTTCCGTTTTATGATGGCGGCTTTTGATTTAATGATAACAAGTGTACGCAGTTTTGGCCAAATGTATTGACCGATTGCTTAAGAATTTGGTACGGAGGTACTTTGTATAAAGCCAGAACTACGTATTTGTAATATTTTTTCCCATTCTTTTTCTTTTCAAGATGACAATGATGTGTGTAATTACTGGCTATTTCCTATAATGTCCACCATAACTTACGAAAAGCATCAAATGTCCAATAAAGTTGGTCCATTTTCCTCCTAAATGTTACGGTTATCGGTTAAATTGGCGGAAGAGGTTCCCGAGCACAAAGCGTTGGACAGGAAATTAGTAAAGAATCTACTGCAAGGTTCTTTGACGTACTAATTGTGTTTCAAGAGCAAGCGACTCATTCAATGAATGCTATTTTGAAAAAGAAGAGAGGTAAACGAATTATGGTTTTGTTTTTATAATCGAAAGGCAGTGTAAAAAGTGTCATTTTATTTAAAAAATTTAATCAGTTTTAAAATGAATAGACAATTTCAAACCTTAGAGATTTAAAGCTAACACGTTTAAGGACACATAAAATTTTAAGTTAAAATATTTAGTTCTTCTTTAATACCTTTCATGTATTTTAGACTTATTTACACACTGTGTTTAAACAGATAAGGCTAAGAAAATTCAAAACTATTCTATTGAACTTTATACAACAATAAGATAAAGTTTTTTAATAGGCATTCAATAGCACGCAAAACTAATATCCACAAACTTATCATAGGCCTACACGGGATAACCTAACATCTAGTTCCCTGAACAAAATATAAATTGTAGACTTTGAAATGAATTTCTTTGTAAGTGCTACTATACTGAATACAGTAGAGCAACGCTAAGCTAAACAGGTTACAGTAACATAAATACATTAGCCTACAGTTCCTGGAGCAGACGTTAAATGTTTTAATAGTAAACATGTCTTGTACAATAAACATTGCAAGTTTTAGAGTGGTAAGCTATAGTAGCCTACAGTATTTATAGTCGGTGATATCATTGTACTGTAGTGTACTTAGAGGAACTGGGTTTGTTTTTAGAATAGCACTATGTCTACTTTTGCCTTTTTGGGCAACAGCCTATCTCGTACACTGTCAGCTGACCAATCCAAAAAAAGTGCCAGTGAACATAACCTTAAAGTTGAAAAAATTAATTGCGGCAAGCAGTTCTCTCCTTGTAGTACAGAAACGAATTTCCGAAATGTTTAATCATTAATAATATTATAAATAAACAAATATTTTTGAGTATATATTTTAGTAACACTGACAGTTGCAATATCAAACTTTTTTCATAAACTATTCTACACGATGACACTATCTTTAGGTGTGCTAAGACGAAAGGCTTTCACTTGGATGTCTCTGAGTGAAGAGACCAAACTAATTGGATTAGTTTGGAGACCAAACTAATTGCCTGATTTTTGATGAAATTCAGCATATTTCAAACAAGCACCTTGTTTACACATATCTTGATACCATTTTTACGTTTACTAACAATTTGTTATATTCAATTTTTAGTAAAAAAAACTTAAAGATCGGCTCTAAATATTTTGATCAAAACTTGATTAATCTGTTTTGAGAGATATAGGCTACTGATATTTTTGCCAGAAGCTTTCGAACCAAAATTTCGGCAGAGTTTATTACGCTCATTCAGTGTCTCTTCGTTTCTATATATTTATTCAAGCATCGTTTCCAAATTACCGTTGATGTAACATGTTAGTTATGGTTAAAGCACCAATCAGTCTACTGCGTCTCCGAACTTGCTCATCTCAAGATCGTAGGCTTGAGACTGGAGTTACTGCTGTAAGTTTTCCCTTTCTTGTTTACGCCTACCCTTCGTCTAGCTAGATTAAAATATCCACATTAAGCAGGAAAAAATCATCGTTGAATATTGCTGGGCAATCTGTACATAAATTTAATATTCTCTGCCGCCATTTTGAAATTATTATTTTTTTAAATGACCTCCTATAACGATTTTCTGTTATTTTTTTTATGTTAAACACAATAATTATACAAATTAGACCAATTACTGAAAACAAAACCAAAAATATTATTTATTCTAAAGATGATATCATTAGAATTTGTTCTTTCTAAAGACACACTCTTATTAGAAAAAAAATTCCAAAATGGCTGCAGATAATAATTTCATATTACCTTTTATTATTGTATAAAGAATATATGTATGTATATGTATAAAACCACCGCTTAGATAATTATCTAGCACCACCTATTGAGAGGATTTAGACGTTCCTGTGAGTCTAACACACACACACACACACAACACTACACCTATGACTTTACACACTTACATTTACACTTTACACTCACACTTACATTTAGGATGGCAATAATAGCCTCAATGTGCTTTTCGCCTTAAAAAAAAATTCTAGCAGACAGGATCAGTTATTATTACAAGGTCCCTTACTGTAATTGGCCTGGATCATCATTCTTCATTCTGGTCCTGGATCTTAAAAGAATGAATGAGTTTGAAAGGTTGCTACTGTACAGTGACCTTTGTAGATATATTGTGCCTTTCTGAGGTACTCATTTACAGCACCTTCTCCTGTCCTAGTCTCTTCATAAAGTCTATGATTTGGAAGAGTTTCAAGGTGGGTAGCCGCCTACTTTTATTTGGTGACTTCCCAGTTCCTTACCGAGGTGCTTGCAGATGTTTGCTCTGTTAATTGTCTTTCAATTTTAATTTTTCGTATTCTTATTACGGAGGTTCTGCTCCATTTGGCCAACCTTTCTGTTGTGCAGTGAGAGCCTGTGTTCTTTCTGTCTTACATTATTACTTTCTTACACACTTTAGAGTTGGTTTATACTTTAGAGTTAGCTAAGCTATGTAGAGTGTGTGTGTGTGTGTGTGTCTTGAGTAGATGAGTGAGAGAAGTATGAGCTAGAGGTACGGTGGGATTGCTAAGCCCATCAGCTGCCTCTGCCGGATTCCTGGATCTTACCACGATGGCCGCTGAAATAGTTCATTTTCTAATGAAAATTCACTAACAAATATAGACGATAATGTAAAACTTGCCTGGTTAAGCCTAAATTGCGCATGATAAATTGTTTTCAATTTATGGGGTATTGGGAGTACTGTAAACTGTATAAACTTCAATTTATGTGTGCTCTGTAGCTGCCACAATGAAAGCAAAATACATATTAAAGTATCAACAACCTGTTCTTTCTTACTTCAAATACAACATAGCCTACTTTATTAAACATTGTTTTTTATCCTCTTACATTCTATCCCCTAATTCTGAATATAAATACAGTATATTTTGTAACAGTTATATTTAGGTTTGAGCTAAAACTGACAAGTTTCAAAAATTATCTAACTTACCGTTTAGAAGCAATTACAAGGTATTGGTAGTAAAACAAATAGTTTGTGGAGCAGTTTAATGGGGCAAGTCACACAAGTTTACAGGCAAATGTTTTGGCAGGGAAAACGTTTGACACAAGTACATAAATCATGTTGTACTAGATTAATAGGCCTTCTATATATTTAGAAATGTTTGCTAAAGACGAATGCTTGTACATTTTTGTTTAGTGTTTCTTGTGTTTGGACAGGAATGTTAACATAACCTCAGAGTTTATAGAAATGTAAATAATAAAGACAGTGTTTTTAACTGCTAGTATATTAACTATAAACATGCCACATTCATTTTATAAAGATTCTAATAAAAATTAAATTGAAATACTTATTTTTAATTGTCGGTAATTTATCAATCAAATAATTAAAAAAAAGTTCCTTCAAATTTTCTTTTAAATATTCTAAGTAAGGGATTTTTTTACTACTTCCATATCTGAAGTCTTTTAGTTCCTCTGTTTTTTGTCCCCAAAACAGATTATACGTTCAAGTACTTTTTTATTATTTGAACATGAAAAATATTTTTAACAAACTAAATATTTTAAAGTCTGACCTTGAAAATCATTTTCTGCAGAGATAACATGTATTAATGCACACTTGTCTACGGTTCAGCTACAACATGAACACGTTATCATGTAAAGATAACTTTAACAACAAAACACATTAGATTGAAGTTTAAATAAAATGTTTTATAAGTTTAATTATTTTACAAACAATTCAGACATGCTGATAAATTATTCTGGGAATGATATATAACTAATAAATTGTTTTTTTTTATCGTATACATTGCCACACTACATGAAGCAGCAAGAATATGGGATGACCATGTTTTTTTAATATGACAACAATTAGAGTACTTAATTCTTTCTACAGGCTTCCTAAGGCAACAGAAAAACCATGGGACTCATTACGGAGCACATTTTACAGAATAGGAGCACATGGCTGAGTGTACATTTGAACAGAATAGAAATTTATCATGCGAAAACTGTGTGTAGCCTATGCTGGGTGTACTGGGAAACTATAGGTCACAAATCTATGATTGTGAGGCTATTGTCAGCAGAAGGCAAAGGGTGTTTCACTTCCAGGGAATTGAAAAAATCAAGCTTAATGAGCTAACTAGTGGATTGTTTAAACTCATTAACAAAACCAGTTTACTGAATTAGTTCCTAAGAGGCTTAGCTGCACAATAGATTCTTTTGATTGTGATGCAAGCAGCAATCAAACACTGTAACCTCTAAATTTCAATCTAATCTAATGTACTGCAAAAGGGGTTATCTTTGGAGGTGTGTTTCTCTATGTTTTTGTATCACTTAGTTCAAATTGTTTTTGAATGAGTTTTCTGCCCACATTAGAGTTTTCTGCCCACATTAGAGTTAATAGCACCCTTGGATTTGAAAGTAGTTGTTCTTTCTACAGTATAACAGTGAAAATCATCTCCTAGTGGAAAATTTAGAAAATACTCCATTCATTTTTACTTGTTCTATAAAGTAGTCTGTTCTTGGTTGATTTTAAGTAAAACATAGCCTACATATTCTTTTGACTGATAATTATATTTCTTCTATTACATAATGAAAATACAAGCTATTTATTAATTTGTTTAGTCATCACTAAATCTCTTGATGACTGCAACTACATTTTCCGTCTTGAAATAAAGATAATAAATAAGTCAATAACAATTTTCAGATAACCTCAAATTTATAATGAAGAAACAACTGTTTGTTGATGGCACAATTACCAGTTATTTGTCAAAACATTCTTTCTTTAACCAATATTGGCTTTAATAAATAGGGATTTTACATTTTTAGCTTAAAATCAATTGTAAAATATAAATGGGTATTTCTTCTTCTTCTTCTACGTTTCACCCACTTTGGGGGACGATTGATCAATCAATGTTCAGTGTGTCGTGCTTTCCTGTCCGCCCAGTATTTCTTCATCCTTTCAGATCTTGCCGTCCTCTCTGCCTCAGAAATCCTATATGGTATTTTGGTCTTGACCCTGTCCTGGAACCTCTTCATTTTACCTTCGATTATACTCTTTGCGGATCTATCCGCAAGCATCTCTTCTGTAATTTTAAACTCTCGTAGGTCCCTCTCTATCTCCTTAAACCAGTTCAGTTTGGTTTTCTTATTGCGGAAAAAGTCGAAGATCCTTTTTGTTATCCTTTTCGGGTCCATTCGTAGGATGTGACCATAGAAGTATAGAAGAATAAATGGGTATTTATTAGAAATGATATTTTTTTTTCCTTTTAATTAATTAACGACAGGTGTGTTTGAGGTGACTTAAGATACAGGTCAGTCTGCTGCGTCTCTGAACTTGTGCACCTAAAGGTTGAAGACTGCAGTTTCCACAGATCCATCATCTTCATTAGTCTAACTGGCATAACGTATTGATGTTAGGCATAAAAAATAATATTTTATTAAATCTATGCTTTGAATTAATGAATCATGTACTTTTTAATTCTATTTGTACAATATACAATTTTTCAGCTTTCAGAATAGTTTTTAATAAAGTTATTGTATTTTAAAACATATTGAAAATTGGTTTTGAACAAAGATAGTGCTTTTGGCACTAAAAGATTACAGCAATCAATGAAATTAAAATATACTTGCTTTGATAAAACGTTTAAACATAAAAAAAACAACACAATGCATTTTTACATAGTGGAGAAAACATGCATAATTTTGAATATAACGGATTCTCAGACTCAAAATAACAGGTAGAGAGTTTTATCTTCCCTTCTGCAGTATCTGCAAGTTGGATCTTCTACTAAGATTTGTAAGATGTCTTTTAAGAGTGCCATGCCCCATGTAAGAAAACACGTCAGCGCCTAGACTTCTTCTGCCTTTGCCTGAAGCCTCATATATATACTTTATGTGTGTGTGTGTGTGTGTGTGCGCGCGCACATAAAGAGGAATACTTGGGCAGAGATCTATTCTTAATTAATCATTGCCATTAAATATTAATAGTGAGTGTTTGTAAAAATGTTATGCAATTCTGATACTAACTTAAATTCTGACATTAAAATGACTAATATTTGATATGTCTATTGTCTTCAGATCAATGGAGATACACACAAGTTAACACAATCCAAACCAATAGCTCCTGAAGAAGAGGACTACTACTATGAAGACAACTACGATTATGAAGATGATGAGGACGAAGATGAAGATACGGATGGCGTAGATACTACAGCTGCTTCACCTTTGATTGGAGAGAACTTAGCACCCAGTGAAGACAGCTTTTTGAATACTAATAGCACGCTTACTGTTAGAACCAGGAGGCATGTAGCCCAAGAGGAAGGTGTAAATGAGTTGGAGATGCATTTAACTGGGTAAGTAATTATGGAATTCTGAATTACATCGGTCTTTGTGAAACTTTACTTGTGAACCCATAGGTAAACTTAAGAAAATAACTAGTCCACAACTGCAAAAATAAAATTTAAAATTTATGTCATAATTGGAAACACCATTTTCCAACTGTTTAATTTTTTGTTTTTTAAAAATATATTACATTTATTTTTATACTCTACAGAGATAATGACATTTTGAACATACTTTTTCTAGTAGCTTACTGTACAGATGAAAAAAAGAACATTTTGTATCTTTTAAAAAATGTGGAGCATTTTTAAAATTTCGAGTTATAACATTCTGAAAAATGCTTTTTCTGTTACGATAAACATTATAACCCAAGAAAGGAAAGTTTACAGCGCATACACAAGAGAAACAACTTTTATTCAACATTTAACAGGCATGTAGACAACAACTACACAGTTATAAGTGCTTTAAGTGATGGCAAAACTATGCTTGTATGCAAAGTCGACCCAGCTTCTCAAAGTCTGTTACATTGTAGACATGTTTCAGACATTTATATGTCAGTTTTCCGTCATTTTTTTTGGCTAAAAACTAACGTTCTACTAAAAGCTAGGAATACTTATGGTTAAAAAAAAAAGAAATAGAATAAAATTTGAAATTATAGTAGGCTACAGTTGATCCAAAATATTACATAATTTTTTTAGCATAAGTAGTAAATAAATGAAACAGTAATATAGATGTATGTTTATAGTTTACATAAATCAACTGACGAAAATAGTGAAGGAGGTGTTACACACAATATTTCACACTTACCTGAATATGGCCAACTTGTAGAGCTGATGCCAATATACCAGGTAAGGTCGTGGATCCCTAATTTTTAATAATTTAGTTTATTTTATTTACATTTTTTAATCTGTTTTTAAATATCCATGGATTGTATTATTCAGAAACACCAAATATTGTGGACAATCGAGATTTTACTGTAGCTATTATAAGTTTGTTTCCAATAAGTCAAATATCCATAACCACTATCATTATTAAAATTTTAAGTTAATCCTGCTGAGAACCTGTTAGGATTCAGATAAGGGTGGGAGCGTAAAAGCGACTTTACCTTGAATGAATGAATATTTAGGGGTTACAAACACACTGTGATCTTCGTAGATCTATACTCCTAAGACTCTTTTCCAATCCTAGCCTTTTCATGAAGTCCAGGATTTGAAGGTCTAGGAAGATCTTTCAATGTAACTTCCTAAAGTACAGTCTACCAGCAGGTGATATGGAGTTTCCTCTTACCTTCTGCAGTATCTGGAAGTGGGATCTTCTACTAAGCCAGAATTCCTAAGATTTCTCGTAAGAGTGCCATGACCCATAAAAAAACCCATCAGCCATTTTAGCTTATTTTTATTAAGGCTTATACAGATCTGTGCTCCGCTCCTGTCAAAGGCACCTTCTAGTGATTTTTCTTCCTCTTTAAGATTTATATTCAAATAGCTGTCTTCAAGTCTGAAAAATTGTTCTGGTTCTGGGTTGATGCCTTCTTCCTTGCCAGCTCATCTGTTCTTTCATTTCTTCCTATCCCAGCGTGTCCTGGTACCCAGAGAAGTGTAAACATATTACTCTGACCCAGCCTATTTAGCTTCTGCAGGCATTCCCAGGTCATTGCCAAGCTGATTATTGGAGAATCCAGGGCTATAATGGCTGCTTGGCTGTATCACATGATGCCGATCCTCCCTGAACCTCTTCTTTTCTTTCCAGTATCTTCCATATTTGAATGTGTAGCCCTTCATTCTGGGGTTCAACAAGTGTAAGTACTTTCTTCACCTCAAGGTTTTTACTTTTTGTAAAGAAGATAGTTTTCATACGTAAATTTGAGATGTTATCGCCCACATATGCCTGAAAATTCACTCCTTTCCATGCACTTAGTTTGGAGGCTTATTCTTTCAGCCAGTCTGCCATCTGATGGTCAACATAGTTGACCACCCTCATGTCAGGATCGAACTGTATTTCAGCAAATCTAAGTTTAGATTCCACTCCCAGCATCATTTCTTTCATAGTTGTGCCCTTTAGAGTAGAAAGTTTCTTTGAACTCAAGGTCTTTGTTAGATCTTTTGGAAGGATTGCTACTCTTACTGGCTGCTTCTGCGTAGCTAGTGCTAGGTCTACCTACTGCAGCAGGAATAGAAAAACCTTCCTCTTCTTTATTTCAGAGGCTTTAGGAGGGGTTATGTGCTAGTGCTCCTCTTTGATTTGGCCTGTGACTGTGGACTTGCTCCTGCTTTGATTTTATAACTATGGCTTCTTTTCTTACTTCCTTAATTGACATGTTCTGTAAAAGGAAGTGGAGATACCATTGTACTCCTGCCCTACTGAGGCCTGTTCTCAGTGAATCATCAGTCCTGTCAGGCTTGTCTAACAGTGAGAAGTAGATGTTGCTTCTAGGTTTCCTACATGGCACCACAATCTGTTCTTGAGGTACTTGCAGATCCTTGCTCTGATAAGCATTGTACATGTTTCTATTTCTCTTGACCTATCTTACAGAGAATTTGCTCTGTTTGGCCAACTTTCTTTCGTTCATTAAGATCCCACTCATTTCATTATTCTTGCTGATATTGTTCCCACGAGTAGCTAGGGGAAAGTGAGCCCATGCTGAATCCAACATGCTTAGGTAAGGTTGAGAATGCTAGTATCCCAGAGCACTGTTTAATGCACCATTAGGATGCTGTCATTCACTCCGATCAGCACTGGTCGCTTTACACCTTTTAAAGAGTTTTGGATTACAGATGACCCAACAGAATCAGAGTGATAAGAAAATTGTCACTCTGATTTTTTCTTAGTACTATATATTTATACTATACTATATTTATACTATACTATTAGTACTTAGTACTATATACTTTCTGTACTAAGTATTATAGAAAGAAGCTTGCCAGTTCAGCTCATCCTGGTCATGAGGTTTTTAATGATGAATAGTGACTAGGGAGTTTCCAGGTAACTGCAAGGCTCTAGTAAATGAAGAGGCAGGATTAGAACAATAGTGCTTCGAGGTTATACTGGACCCAGCACAGTGCATAAGCACGATGGCAGATACACTTCACATTCTTCATTAATTTTAATCTGTCTTTTTAAAGAACACAAGACACTGTTATGTTCCTACTTTTTGGACACTTTGTCTTGATTTAATCAATAAATTAAATTGCAGCGTACTTAGTTCATTTACCTCACATTGTCCTTCAAAAACAATTCATATGTAATCTACTAAAACTACTTCAATTCGTTAAAAACACAGAAGAAAGCATGATGTCTTAATCTCTTTGTTTTTAAATAATCATTCTCTATTAATCACTGTACTTAGAGAATAAGCGAATTTCTAAATATAACAAAATTTAATGACCACATAAATTCAGTATTTGAATATTTCTGTGTTTTACACAAAAAGTACAAAAATAAATCCCTGACTGCCACAAAATTAATCACTTTTTAAAAATCTTATTCCACCATTGTAATCAGAATTAAAATCTGCTTAAAATGTTACTTGAAATTTCAAAATTTCAATTTCAATCATATTTTAACAATGATTACAAAAGTGAATAAGATTTCCAACTAAGTGTAAGATTAAAAAGTAAATGTTTTAAGATTTTGAATGGCTGACATTTTCTGACTGTTTAAAAGATTTTTCTATGTAACAAACTAGTTCACGTTAATGTGAAAATGACTGTTTGTGTCAAGTTTGAACTTAATCGGACCAAAATTGTGAACACTTGAGTGATAAAGATTACCATTATGGCTGTTCTTATTGGACATCTTCAAATGGAAGCAATTAATTTTATACTAACAGAAATCTGTTGTATTTGAATGTTCAAAAAGTTGAACTATAATTTCAAGTGTTGAACTAACAAAATAAATTAAATGTTATTTTAAAGTTTTTTTTGCTGATGGTACATTCAATCCAAATTTATTATGCTGTCCAAGTTGAAAATCGCTGGAGCATTCATGAAAATTTCTTCCTGTTAAATTTGGTGGTAAAAAGACACGAGGGTATAAATAACTTTTTATTTATTGTGTTCTCTTCAGTATTTTAATTAGTATAATATGTCTTTAGGAGCAAAGACTTTCCAAACAAAGTTCGGTTCGTCTAAAACAAAATGGAGAAATAAAGAAAGAGAAACGAGAAAGTGAGGTAGAATTAATGGCACCCTATAACACCGACATTATTGCTGCCCACTATGGAGGTAATACACAAAAGTACCATATTGGACGTCATAAACATTACGATGGTAAGTATTTCTACGGATTTTAAAGTAATAATAATTGTAAAGGTCCCAGTCTGCTTGACAAGGGTCCCTATTTTCACAAAAATACGAGTTGGTTAAATACTGAATATATTTACTTTTTAATGATCATTAGGCATAAAAGACCTTACGAAACTGAATGATTGTTTGGAATGGAAAATAATGTTGTCAGTTCATGATACACCAATTTGGCGTGACTGAGAGTATCAGAAACTTATTGTGGTCACACAGTTCTTGTTTCTTGAAAAATTCATTTTTAATTAAAATAAAATAAGATAAAATTACAGCACACAGCTGTTTCACTGATATGATGGAAAAAAATTCCTGGTAGTAACAATACCAGTAATTTGAAAACTTACATTTTTTGAAAATTTACTTTCACAAATATAATCAGGATTAAATAAATTTTCATATTAATTTTTGTATTTTAAATGGCTTTTTAAATGATAATTTATTATGACTCTTAACATTCATTACTATGGTAAAACCAAATTTTCAAAAAAGTGTAAAGTAAAACGATATGATTTTTTTAAATATTTGGAATAATTGCCATTTTGAAAATTTAAACTGATTTTTCTGTGTAATGAACTTGACCATTCAAGCTATTAACAAAATCGATTTTTGTGCCAAGTTTGAATCAAACTGAGCCAAAATTTAAATTCTGTAGTGTTAACATACATACACCCATGAATGTATTTGTATGTACACACACACACACACACACACACACACACACCACAGGAGGGTGCAGACTAGCAGGTGCACTATTGAGAGGATTTAGATGTCCCTCACAGTACCTGAGTCTAATACACACACTTAAAACACTACACTTACGACTTTAAAACTTTACACTCACACTTACATTTAAAGAGGCGAAAATAGCCTCAATGTGCTTTTCGCCTTAAAATAACAAAAAATGCATATATATATATATATATATATATATATATATGTGTGTGTGTGTATGTATGTATGTATATATATATATATATATATATATATATATATATATATATATGTCTGACTGAGAGTAACAGTGAGTATGTGCGCGCACACACACACACACACACACACACACACACACAATTCAGGACTGGTGCTCATTTCAAGATCCAGCGTCTTGTAATACCAACCAAATAAACTTTTGGGTTAGGTCTGAAATCGTCCATAATTTTTTGTTGGTACACTTTGATATCAATAAAACTAAGAATCAAGTATTGACAGAGTCAGCTCTCTAGAATATGCTGAGATTTTTAACAAAATAAAAATATTCTTATGACAAGTCAGTGTATGTACCAAAATTTGAATAAAGAGTTGTTGCCAATATTTTGACCGTCAAAAATGTTGTTAAACCAAATAGACTAGAGTATGCAGGTCAATAGCCATAACTAAAATAAACGAAACCTTCTCTGTAAAAGGTGCCAAGATCTACTATTACAAAATGCTTGGCTGTAACAACTTGTCAGATCTGAAAGCTGGCCAAGTTTGATATTGACAATGACATTTAGCCTGTATGTTCGGCTATCAATAGCCTAACTCATCTATTATTATTACTATTACCTGACATATTGAGTACAGTCAAATAATGTAGTTACTTCAAAATGATTACTATATAGTTCATCATTAAATAAAACCCTTTAGTCAAGTGGCTCTTGCAGTAAAACCAAGACCATGAAACGTGTACCATTCCTGACCTCTAGAATGTATTTTGGTGTTGTTAAAAATTTGTTTTAAATTTATGTGCATGTTAGCAATAAATAGTGTTTCTTCTTAACTTTTGTGCTTAAATTTGTTTGAGTATTTAATTTTATCACCATAATAAGCGTGAAAACATGCATTATATATTTTAACCCAGTTACGGTTTTTAAATTAAGTTCTCTGGGGTTGGATAGCCAGTATTACTGGCCAGAACCATATCTTAGTCAGGTCAGAAAATCTGCTTGTATTCCACTAAGATCAGATGGCCAGCAGTACTGGTCAAGTTAAAATACTGGAATGCTTGATGACTAGCACGGCTGTCTCAACAATATGTTATGCTTTTAAATTAATGTTGTTTAATTTTGTATGGACTGTGCTGTAACCTGTCAGGCAAATCTTGAACTAAATGAATCCCACCATTTCTCCATTCTGTGCAATGTCTTCACAAGGTATATTCTACTGTACTGTATGTAGTATGGCTACATTTGACTCCTTAGTGTCAATCTATTCGTCTAGTGTTTTAAAAGTTGCAAATATTGCCAATCAAACAAAACTATGTATTTATTACAGTTTTAAAGGATCGTAGGTAAAACCAAGGGTCTTTGCATAATAATCCGGCATTTCCAGTAGGTGTCAAAGTCCTGAAGGTGCTGGACATTTATAAATACAAATACAGCATATATTTTCTTCCCTTTTGTATGTCAATAAAAAAGTGTTTTTTAAAAGACCTTATTTCCTTTACTATATATATATATATATATATATATATATATATATATATATATATATATATATATAAAAGGAAATGTTGGTCTGTTTGTGCAAGATGTACAACTAAATCTAGGGCCCACAGATACCTGAACTTTTTAACATAAGTGGACAGAAGAATATAACATAATACTTCAAATCTGGATAAAATTGTAATTATATTTTTTCAAATTAAATATTTAGCTGAAAATCACACCTTTTTATATAGAACATTTTCAGTGAAAATGTTTGAATTTCACGAACAATGCCATGCGGGCATTGCTAGTTTTCATTAAAATGAATTTCAAATTTGTAGATTGTGTAGAGTTTGAGAATTTATTTTAAATTAATTTCTTCTTTTTTATTACTAGGAAGTTCAGGATTTTGCCACTAGATATAAAACTTAATTGATATTTATCAATCTAAAATATTTAGCATTAGTGGTTTGTAAAAGTGTAGCTTACAGCTGATTTTTGCAATTATGAGAATGAGTCACTGCACAATATATAGACTATATCTAGGACACATTTAATTTATTTTTTTAATTTTTTTTTTTTTGTCTTTAACATCCGACTATTGTGCACACTTGGGCTAATGTAGACGATGGGATGATTTATAGCGTATGAAAATGCCAAGCCCTGGCCGGGAATTGAACCCAGGTCCTCAGGGTGAAATGCTAGTACGCTATCAACTAGGCCACCGAGGCGGCTCGGAAGAATGGTAAGAATCTTCCTACAATTCTTGTTAGGAAGATACATACCTTCCGACATATCGCTGTATCTCTTATTAAACAGTAAATATGTCGGCTACAGAACAGCAAATATATAGGCTACAGAACAGCAAATATGTCGGCTACAGAACAGCAAAAATGTCGGCTACAGAACAGGACACATTTTAAATAGAGTACACTGTCATATACAAATTATTACTGTAAAATATAAATAGAGTACAAATAATCAGATTTTATTTAACATATTAACATTTGTAGTATTATTAATTTTTGTTTCTGTATATAATTTTTTTTATATAGTTTATATTCTTATTAAATAGTTCTAGCTAATTTTATCATACTTCATATTATTTATTTTCTTTGATTAGGGCCACTTTACAGTCCATTTTTATATTGTTTTGATTTTAAATTATTTATTCTTGTTAGAAATGTTACCTAGTTTGTAAGTAGTGTTAAGTTTTTTTTCATCGTTCTTTAAATCTTTTTTGTGTTGTGTGGAAACACGTTTGCAAAAAATGAAAAATACATAAATCAAATTACTTTAACGCAATATATAATTTAGTAAGTAGTAGTAGATAAGTTTTAGTAGTAGTAGATATATTTCTACTATATCTTCAGAGAGATACAAAACAGAAGTAACCCTAAGATACAGACTACATTGAATTGAATGTATGACCTGAGATTCCATATGGAGTTTAATGTGTTTTAAACTCAGATTCCATAAGAGTTTAATGTCTATTTTACTAGAGGTATAATATAATAAATACCCGCTCTTAAAATGTTCTATATTGTATAAATTTGTAGAGAAATCTAACATTTTTACATATTTGTTGCAGGTAATGACCGTATGTACCATCCTAGTGGTGTTTTTAAGGACTGGGCTGCTAGTAACTGGATTGATTCCCTAGGGATGAATTCTTACTTCAAGTTACGGGATGGAGTTCTAACTGTACAAAATTCTGGTCTTTACTTAGTTTACGCACAGGTAAGACATAAAACTTAAGTGGTAGTTGTCACTTTACTTGAATGTTACAGAGTGAGGACAGAGTCTAAGTAAATTGTAGCTTACAAAGATAATAATTTGCTTTTTAAATGTTATTTTTGTTCACTGCTGTTTATGTTTTTAAATAGATAATAATAAATATCGCTTTAAAGTTAACAGCTAAGATATTTTACAGCTGTTTTTTGAGTTAGAAAAATACCAACTAGTAGAATACTGAAAACAAGGTATTGCATTCTCAACATTCCTTAAGTTTGTCAGCTGGGTGGTGCTAAGTAATAACAATGTTGTCTAAACATTCCCAAATGTTTGAGAAAAACAAATAAAAATGAAACACATGAAATAAAAAACTGCATCTTGACAAACTTTCTGTTATGTGTTGATTTCCCACTCATTAAAATACGTCTAAGGTACACTGGCAGGTTGCCAGGTATCCCAGAGCTCTGATTGATACACCATTAGGCCAATGTCATACTCCATCAGTAAGGGTTGCTTAACACTTCAGTATTAGCCAGATTATGTATAGTAGTGAATTTGTATACATGTGTGTCTTGAGTAGATGAATGGAAGTAATATGAGACAGAGGTAAGGTGGCTCATTTCACCAGCTGCTCTTTTCAGTTGTCTCTGCCGGCTAGATAGATAAAGCTTTTTATACATTTCAATTTATTTCCAGATCTTCTATGCAGATTTCCATGACACTAGTGGTTATCGACTGTACCGCAATGATGACATCGTTGCCCAGTGCACCACTATGGCTCACAGCACTACTCACATTATGAAACGCAACACTTGTTTTACAAGCATCTTGTTACAGTTAAAATCCTCAGACATGTTAAAGTTAAGGGAAATCGAAGGCAACCGATACACAATTTTCGAACCAACAAAAAGTTTTTTTGGACTTGTTAAACTGAAGAGTGTGTAATTCTGAAAATTAGTTGATTAGCTAATACCAAAATCATGTGACTGGCTAAATTATCCAGGGGTATCAAAAATTTAGAAAAAAATGTGTGGTTAAAAATACATTCAATTTGTATTTCAACCAATATTTTGTCTCTTTCGTCAATGATTTTAATGAATATTAATTATATTCCATAAGAAGAAAGGAAATTGAATAGAAAAAACTAAGAAGGCAAATATAAGTACAGTTCTTTAAAAAAAAAATTATAAGAATTTTTTTTCATTGTGTACAAATGACATTATTTAGGAAATTAGCAATAAATAATATATCCACTTTGATATATTATTACATAATGAAACTGTTGAATTTATAAACAATATTTTTACTTACTGAGTAAAATTAGAGGTAATTTAAATCTTGTCATCAACTAATTAAAGTTCTTTAGTACAAAAGTTGTGAAGCAATTACACTGCCATTTTTCGTAATCACTATATTGTTCTTAAATTCAATGAATAATTATGTAGGTTTATTATTTATTCATTTTTTTAACAATTTAATTTATATCAGTAAAAATGAAGAATCAAACTAATTATAGAAAAGATAAAGTAACTAGACACAAACCTATAATGTCGTAAGCTGTAAGTTGCAATGAACGAAAGCTTTCATAAACAATACAAAAGGAAAATAATAATAATATAAATATGTTAAGAAAAAGTAAAAACCTTCTTCAAAAAGTGTTTTAAGAAAAAACAACAGCCCTGATTTTCTCAGACTTTGTTCTAAAAAGAATACAAATTGGACATTACAATTATACAGTATCTTGCTCCCAGCGTAACGAGACTGAAAATTAGATACTGTTCAAAAAGTCTGACATTTAAATGTTAAATTAAATTTCTTCAAAAAAATTTGGAGGAAGTTAGATTTTTGTATCTTAAATGGATAAACGTCTACAATAATTTGAATTATTTCTGTTCAGTTAAAGCTATAAATAGTTTAACTCTGCATGATCTTTGTTTTTGTTGTAATTACCTCGTAATGTTGAAAGGGTAAATAGTTACGTGCAAAATAGTACTTTTCAAATAAAAAAAAAACAAGTTAATATTGTAAGTACAAGAAAAAACATGTCTGAAAGTCTTTTCAAAAGATATATAAGTCATAAGCATGTGTTACAATTGACACAAAAATAAGTAAAATGAATTTTAATGTAAGTTATTAAAAGCAGTACTGATTGTTACTTAGTAAATATGTGTATATTATAAAATAGGTACACACAATTATGTGATGAAAATGTGTCTAAAGCCATGTGCAATCTAATGTTTTTTTGTATAATGTGATAAAATATGTTTTGTTTTTTGCATAAATTTGGAAGTGATGAAAACAATTTTCCAGGAATAAACTTGTAAATAAATAAATTATATTAGAAACATATCTAATGTTTGAAGTTTTATTATACCTGGTTATTGGTGCCTTCCTTATATAACGTCACTAAAACATGTTTTAAGGTTACTCGTAAGATACAATTTTAAACATTCCAATTGGAGCAAAACATTAATGTTTAAAGTACTTATAAAAATATTCCATTCTATTACACTCTAAATAGAAAGAGTATTGCATTTGGTTAAAGTTTTATAAGCTAATTGTTAAAATTAATTGTGGAGAAATTGTTTGGCATGCAATTATTAATAATTTAAAAAAGGTCCAATCTTTGTGATCGCAGTAATTAGAGAATTAAAAAATTAGCAGTTGTGATGTTTATATGACCTTATTTTTTATTTGCATAATAAGTATGGTACCAAGCAAGAAATGAATAATAATAATTACAATGTTAAGGTATAGAATTAAAAAAAAACCAAATTTACAAATGCAATATAATGTATTACAAATTATAATATAAAAGTATATTTGTTTATATCATAATCTGTATACAAATATAACTAATTAAGGCTTTAATAAACCAATTAGATCCAAAGATATTAATGACAAGTGTTTTTTTCAGTCTTCATCTAATGAACTTTCTTCTCCACTGAAGGTATTACTATAAAAGGAGCCATGGTTGCATTGAAAACATCCTCCCTGTTATATTTTTCTTGCGGTTCTTCTGCATAGTGAACAGTTTTTTCGCAATGTTCTGATGTCAAAAGCCTTATTCATAAGGCTTTTGACAGAGCATTTTGAATGTTTATTGCAACCTCTTCATCTGGATCTAAATCAATTTCTAGTTTATATAAGCTGCAGACCTACTCATTCCCACTGCTGCTTTGTTAATGAGTTAGGACCAAACTTTCGGTCAGTCTGCACCTTCCACAGCGGTTTTTTTACTATTAACTGCTTAAGAGAAGTTTGATGAATAACTTCAGTATTCAGTACCTACCTCCTTATGTCTATTATTATTTTCACTTCTATTACTAGACAGACCATGTGGACAAGAACTCTTTGAACTGATTTTGGCGTTTTTATTTAAATTTTCAAGTGTTATTTTCTGAGAGATTCCATTGATGATATTTCAAACAAATGGTACAGCATAACCAGTAGCTCCTGAGATTCAAAGCAAGACCTCCAATATCTTGGGAGCCGAAATACATGTCTTTAACACTCCTTCATACCTAGGAATGAGTTCCAGTACAAAGGTACGGTTCCTCACACCCAAGAACTACTAATATTCACCATCTACATACTCACAGATTGTAGCCACATATTTCGATAAACCAAATTATAGGCTCCACTTTCCATAATTCAACATCCATGTGCCAATAGGCTGCTCGGTCCCAGAACATGCCTATCAGAGGTCCTTGGCAATGCTACGCATACATCTTGCATCTATATACTTAGCTCTGCCAAAGGAAACCAAGCAGACATGACAGAACAATACCAGCAAATTTTTAAATGTAGATGTAATTGTGAAGTGTTTAACTTGTATGTGTTATTAGACTTGGATACTGCGAGGGTCGTTAACTATCTACATATAGGTTTATTTTCTCCATGATTCTAAATTACAAGTTTAAATTTATCTTGTTACCATGAAAATACACTGTCAAAGATGGAAAAGGGTACATAGCTTTCAGAAACTGAATTCTTATGTTTTGACGGTTTACTTTTTACAGACTACAGTAGCAAAGACAAAAGAAAGTATAATGACCTACTATGGTAATACCTAGACCTTACAAATTCGACCTCTCATGTTATCCGATACGACTATCGTATGCAGTATATGCCTTTGAACTATTTTTTATGAATAAATCCAATATTCTTGAATGTACAATAATTGTAATATAGCAATTACTATAAATATAAGGCACATTTTCAGAATGTACTTATTATCTTTGAATCTAGGATATATACAGGATAAGAGTATTGAGTATGGCTCATTCTAAATTTAATTTCCAAAAGCAATTGATTTGTTATAATGCACAATGAATGAAATATGGAATAAACCTTTTCTTGTAGTAGGATATTTAAGAGGATTACACTGGAAACATTCAACAAAAAAAGTTTTTTCATTTTTAACTGTACATTAACTAAACTAATTTCACTTTTACTCTATACCAGGGGTCTCCAACTAGCAGACCTTGAGGCCACTCTTTGTCGCCAAAGAGAATTTGGAACTTGCTAAACTTATGTCTCATAATTTTGACACACTATGTCTATGAACAAAAATTGAGAAAAATCAGGTATACTTTCATTAATAGTATATTAGTGGTATTAAAGCAGGTGGTTTAAATGAAAAAGACAAATTTGTTAAGTTATTGCAATAACCTCAAAGAACCAGTTACTTTATTGACATTTTCTTCAAGACCAAACAGTCCCAAAACGGTGATGGAGTTCGGAGCTACTTCAGTTAGGCCAGAATCTTGCACCAAATGTGAAGGTAATCCCACGGCTTTTGCTTTTTCTTGTAGCTTAACCAGTTGGTCTGCATTTTTACCAGAAAGTACTACTTTCTTCTCTCTGAACACAAGAAAATATAAACATTTTATGTTTTGGTATTTGTTGACAGTTATATTATTTTCAAAATGACAACTGTTGCAATCCTTAATTGTTTCTCTTTTAAAGTCAGAGTAGCTGATAGTAAGCACCCTATAATTTGGTCACCTGGAAAACGGATCCTGGTAAGATCACAAAATAGCTAAATGAATAAAAAAAATGTTAACAAAATTAATATATTTAAATAATACAAAAGAACCAACAATACAAAAGTATCAATGATATGTAAACAATGTACTTAATAAGTACATAAGACAAATTTAGACAGACCTGTTCACCCCAAAACATGATACTCTTGCCTCACTTCATATCTGTTTTCCTCCTGTAGACAGACTGGTTTTGTGGTGTTAAGCTGAGGTTGGGAAAATTTATACTGACATGACGTATGATATCAACTCATTAATTCACAACTTCTGACAATTTTTTATGACAGTTTAACTGATCAAAAAGATGAGGTTTAAGAAAATTACAAAATATTAAAATAAATCCAAATAGCTGAGATAAAGTGCAGTTTCAAGACTCTGTTATGGGAGGGATGGTTTCAGGTGCTAGGATATGAAATACAGTTGTACCTTGACTTATATCGACATGTACTTAAGTCAATAAGAAGTTTGTTTCTGGTCAAAAAATTAACAATATACCAGTTTTTTTACTAGTTGATTGTGTTGTTAGAATGTGCTTAGTATATGTACTGTAAATTTCTGTTGTATGCTTGTTTTCTTTATACAGTTATTTACTTTATTACTGCATAGTGACCTTTATTCTAACTGCGGCTGGTATAAAATAATACAATTAATTCTGATTTATAGTTACAATTTCAGCTTATAGCTTACCCTGTTCAGTATATTTTTGAAAATTTGTTTTAGTAAAGATTTTAGTTTGGATCTTGTAGTTAGAAACTTGTAGATTTTTTTGTGTTCTGTTTACTTAAAAAATTTTTAAGGTATATTTTAAATTAATATAAATTACTCAATGAGTTATTTTATTAGGAAAATGACTGTATGGTTGATTGATCTTAAAATTATGTTAATGCATACATTAAGTATAATATGTTACTATAAATGTATTCCGCGATGAAAAGTACCATTTTACTTCCGCCAATTGAACGTAAAATTATATTTTTTGTCCACATGTAATAAAAAATATTCATTTGTTATATAAAGTCCATGAAGAAGTACCTGGTCCTCTAGCTATTATGTCTAAGGTCACCTGTCTACAGTGTTAGACACTTAGAGCTGTGTTCCCTGAATCAACTGAAGGTAATATTCAGTTAATTTTTTAAAACTAATTTTCCCTCCATTTTTTTTTTTTTAAATTGTGAGTTCGGGTTTCTGCAAGAGGACACACCAGCCCGTGGACCAGACCGGCACTGAAAGCAGGTGTAATATTAGGAAACAAATACATTGATCACTCTATAACCTGGCACTTTACAAATCCAGTCCCTCCAGTAATCAAGTATTTTCAGCAGGGCAAGTAGGTCGAAAACACTGATGATCGTGTTGCCAGTGCGACCTTGGCAGATAGAAACACACTACAGTTCATTTCTTTTAAGTTTATAGTGTGTCATAAAAATTGATGGCTATACGGGCATCTAAATTTAGAGTGAACCATACGCTCTGAACCTGAATTTTAGATTAAAAGTACATTAATACTGTATTCTAAATTTATCTTGTTTCATAATTTTTTTAATTCTACATAGGAAATATTCAATTTTAATATAGCGTATACATATTAGTTTAAACATTACATTCCATTGTACATTCCATAGTACACAGTATATTTTGTGGAATAAACCGGTTTTGTCATTAATTTTTTAAACGAACCTCCACTAATCCAACATTTTTGTTAACCCTCTGGTCAGATATCTACCGAATTGTAAGAGACTGTACATGGCAACAAAAGGTAGAGTGAACATTTACAAAACATGTAAAAAAATCTTTTACAAGATGCACTAAGCTTAAAATATGCGATGTTACCCAAAAGTTCAGGGAATTTGAATTCCGCGCGTAAACTGTTAGTGGTAAGACCTTATGATGGTAGAGTGTGTGAAAATTGTTTGTGGATTAGTATGCCAACAGTTATGACAGTGACAGGACATATTTTATTCACGCGTTTGTGTAACATTGTTTTACTGTTGTGGTGATTTTTAAACTTATGTCAATGGCAGATTTTAAGGAGCAAAGAACCTACATTAAATTTGCTTCAAGCTTAAAAAAACTTGTAGAAACCCAACGCATGCTTGTGGAAGTATTAGGTGACAATACTACAAGTCAAAGTAAAACTTTTTTGTGGTACAAATGTTTCAAGGATGGATGAAAACGAGCGTTTAGGACTACCATAGACAAGCACAACACCTGAAAACTTTGTGACAGTGCAAGAGGTTGTTGCAAATAACAATCCACGATATTTGTGCAATCGTAGGAATGTATACTGTCAGACAATTTGGACACGATACGCATTGTTGCAAAATTGTACTCAGACTGCTGAATAGCGACCAAAGAGATAACTGTGTAGTTGTCTGCACTGAATTAAAAACTGCAGCAAGAGATGACCAGTGTGTAACCGGTGATGAGACATGGGTTATGATTATGACTCTGAAATTAAGCAGCAGTCGCTGCAATCTTCACTGTGGCTAAAAAAAGCACATCAAGTTCGCAGCAGTGTGAAGTCCATTTTTTTTTTTGACATCAAAAGCATTATCTATAAGGAATTTATTCCCACCCTAGTCAAACTGTCAAGCGGCTATGTGAGAGCATTATATGCAAACATTCAGAACAGTAGGAGAACAAGGCTCGGCTCTCCATCACACATGCATACATCACTAGTCATTCAGAATACGTTGGCTTCCAAAAACACAGTAGTGATCCATACCCACCCTATTTGCCTGAGCTTACCCTGTGCAACTGTTTTTCTGTTCCCAAAAATAAAGTTGCAACTGAAAGGCTGTCGTTTTGACACAAATGAGGAAATCGTTTTGACACAGAACATGCTTCAAACACTAAACACTTGCAGACTTCCAGGGATGTACAGAATCATGGAAAACACTGGGATCTCTGTATCCATGCACGAGGGAACTATTCTGAAGGAGATGGTGGAACTTAGGAATTACAGTAAGCAATTTTATTTTTATGGGAAAATTCCCTGAACTTTTAGGCAGTACCTTGTATATCACTTCCTAAAATTCTTGTATAATTACCCCAGGTCTGACCACATAGCTAACGGTTCTTGATAACTGTCATCTTTGATAAGTTCTCTATAGACTCCAATTGCCCCATGTCCAACCTGAAAATATATGAGAAAATTAAATTTAGTTAAAGTGCACAAAACTATCTACTTATACCCAATGAAATTATTATGTTCATCTTAACAGCACATGCAAACATTGTAATCATTAAATAGGAACTGTTAGATTTACAATTTTACACTTACAATGATCTATGTTCAATGTTAACTTAAAAATCCAGATATGATTGATTTTTTTTAGAACTCTTAATATTAGAAAGTGATTTATTTTCCTGAATATTTCAACTTTTGTATGCATTTCTAAATAAAACACAGCTGCCTCGGTGGCCTAGTTGATAATGTACTGGGCTTTCACCCCGAGGACCCGGGTTCGATTCCCGGCGAGGGCTTGGCATCATCCCATCGTCTGCATTAGCCCAAGTGTGCACAATAGTTAGACGTTAAATACAAAAAAAAAAAAAATAATAAAATAAATAAATAAATTTTATAAGTAGCTCAAAGAACAGTGACTTCTTTTATGGTCACCAATCTACGACAGCGGTCGTAACATTTCCCGCCAATTTAAGCAGTAAAAAAACCCTTTTTTTTGCAAGGGTAAAAAAAAAATTTTGCGTGTTTGGAGAGTCCAATTGTCAGACATTTTTTTTTATTTAGTTGGTATACATGCCCTTGAAATATGATAAAACTTTCAGCTGTTTTCATTGTTGACTTTGTCTGTGACAGCTACTAAGGTTAGACGTGTTTTTATGAGCTCGGCGATTTTCGTTTGTTAAAAGAAATGGATCAAAGAATTTGTGTCAAATATTGCTTAAAAAGTGGAATAAAGTGTAACAAAGTGTGTGAAATGTTAACAAAGGCCTATCGTGAGTCTGCTATGAGTAAAGCAAGAGTTTACGAGTGCTATAAGCGTTTCCAAAAAGGCTGCGAAGATGTTGAAGATGACGAAAACCCTAGACGCCCCAGCACATCAACAACCGATGAAAACATCGAGAAAGTGAAAGAAATGGTTATGAACAATCGCCGAATCACAATTAGAGAGGTCACTGATGATATTGGCATATCGACTGGATCATGTCATGACATTGTTTCCAGTGTTTTGTGTATGAAACTCGTGGCAGCAAAATTGTTGAATTTTGAACAAAAACAGTGGCAAATGGAAGTTGCTCAGGAGTCACTAAATGAAGTCAGCGATGATGCAGAATTACTGAAACGTATTATAACAGGTGACGATACATGGGTTTACGGATATGATGTCGAAACTAAGGCTCAATCATCCCAGTGGAGGCATTCTGGCTCGCCAAGACCAAAAAAGCTTGACCAGTGCGGTCGAACGTAAAGGTTATGCTCACTGTGTTCTTCGATATTAATGGCATAATGCATCATGAATTCCTGCCACCAGATGAAACAGTCAATAAGGAGTACTACCTACAAGTTCAACGCCGTTTGCGTGAAGCAATCCGAAAAAAACGCCCGGATCTGTGGAAAAACAATTCATGGTTTTTGAACCATGATAATGCATCAGCTCACACTTCATTGCTTGTTCGTGAATTTTTGGCCAAAAATAGTACTGTAACGATTCCCCAGCCTCCATATTCGCCACACATGGTTCCGTGTGACTTTTTCCTATTTCCAAAAATAAAGAGAAGCTTAAAGGGCCATCGTTTTACAGCCGTAGATGACATTAAAAAAAGCGCATCGCTGAAAGAACTAAAGGCTATCTCAAAGATCGAATTTGAGAAGTATTTCGAGGATTGGAAGAAGCGCTGGCACAAGTGCATAATCTTCAATGGGGACTATTGTGATGGCGACAACATTAATGTAGAAGAATAAATAAGTATTTTGTTCAAAAAAGTATAATGGTAAATCATAAATTTTAATTTAATAAATCATTTAATATAAATTTATCTAATTTTTTAAACCATTTGATCTTGCCAAAGTACTGTCCCTACAGTATTCGACTGGTGGTTTTCCATGACAAAATTTCTTTCATTTAAATAAATAATTGTTATTAATTTCTTGTACAACGTAAGCTTTGCTTCTTGCTATATACCGTCTTTTATACTTTGTAGTTATTGTGAAGTAAGCAAGCTACTAAAATTATTAGTGTGACCCATGAAAACATAACCCCAAAATATATCTAATTAATAACCAATCTGATTAAAAAATGTGGCAAATTTAACGTTTTCTTTGATACAATTCTGACAAATATTTGAGCAAGATATTTAGTCAGAGTTTCACAAATTATTTAACAAATACTTTTGATAGTGCAATATGCTCCTCAGAAACTTTTTCTTCTAATTAATGCCTCTTATACCAAATGCAAGCTTGTCTCGCAACATGTCTTGTGCGTTAACCTATGTCATATCTGATGTTTATTACCTTAAACAATACTCATTGAATGCCTCACCTTGCACTTGGTCACATGTACCTGTCATACAGTAAATTTCTTTTCGTCTGAACAAATTTTGTACCAGGAAATTTCACACATTAACCTATCACTAATGAGTTTAAATACATTATCAGTTGTTGGTTTCTACCCATCTATTAAATTAAAATTAGATTTATTTTTTGCTTTGTCACAAATTACAGACAATATATTAATTTTTTTCCGTTAACTGGCATTCAGCCACATATCAATTCCTGTAGCACTGTCAGAAGATAACCGATTTCGTTTGAGAAGATTAAAAATCTCATAAATATTATTCATACCTATATCAAATGGTGTAGGCCTTGGATAATCTAAATTATAGTCGCAGATATAGCCCCACTACTTACAGTTGACATACCCATGCCTCTTCCTTGATCACTAATATTTTTGATATTATTTCTAAAGCACATCCTAATTTCTCAATATTTTCTGAATTTTTGTAATTCAAAGTTAAACTACTTCTGCATTTGTTAAATTAACAGTGCCTATGATAATATAGTCGGTATATGATGTATTAGTTTATGACCACAGTGGACACCCTCTTAATCGACCACCACAGGAAAAACGACCATTAGCCAGATAACAGAAAATTTGTTGAACTGAAAATATATCACTTCATAACTGGTTCACTTATAAGCATACTTCAGTAATGTTCTTGAATTAATCATAATCACAATATATCGTCAACTTGTTCCATTATAGGTATCTTCAATATAAGACATAGCGTGTCTTTTCTGATTAAATTAAATTGATTAAATTTGTATGCAATTATAATCTTGAATTGCTTTTTTTATTTTAGTGCCAATCCTTAACTGTTGTCCCAGAACTAAACTCAACACTTAAAAATTTCATTAATATGCTATTATCTAAACTTCTTTTGCTTTTAGTTTTTGTTCCACAGTCTAATGTAATGAATTTCATTTTTCAGCATTCATTTTATATTTTTTCAAAAACACTCGCTGTAGTGCTAAATATCTAAAAAAGCAGTTCCCAAATTTTTTTTACCATAACCCATATCAATTTTTAACTCGCTTATTAATGAGTTAAAAATAATCATTATTATCTTTCTTCTGATGAAATGTAATCACTGTATACAAAATATGAGGAGTTCAATATATATATAGTTTCCATTCAAGATAACAAAGTTTAAATCCCTTTTACCCTCCAGTAACCTACCCGAATTGTTCTTGCAACTCACTAGTGGGTCACAACCCAGTTTGGGAACTGCTGATCCAAAACATAAAACTAGCCTTATAATACTCACTGCAATCCTAATGCAATAACATGAAGAGAACACGATTAGTCAATGTTTTCAAAACATTGATATTCTAATGTCAATGTTTGATGTTTTTCACATCGATGATAGGCAGTTGATGTTTTTTATACACTGATAGTTGACAGTAGATGTTTTTTAGATTTGTTTACACGATATATCTTTTGAATAGTTTTTAAGTGTTTTATAATGAAGATTTTTGGATGTATGATATTACATTTTTTTCATTTTTTTAACGTAAAAATAGTCAAATTGTCAAGAAGATAATGTAGTTGGGCTAAGCAATACGTAATTACTCCTTTTTTCTCAGGAACCATCAATGCTGACGACTTTCACTCTCAATAACAAAACACTATTTTTTCAAAAAAAAAAGATATTTCACACTTTTGTATTTTACCTATGGATTTTAACAATATTACCATCGATGGTCATCCCATCCCTATGACTGATCCTAAATGTCAACAAAACATAAGTGGCTCCTGTTATTGTACGTTTTGCTAGCATGCACAAACACATAAGCAAACAGATACAATAAGCTATATATTGTATAATCACCTTTAGCTTTCTTCATATAGCCATGAGAAGCGCTTTGATGAACAAAGATGTACTCTATAAGTCATTTCTGTTAAGGCAATTAAAACGTGGACATTTAAGAAGACATCCTCTAAAATACCACTTATGACACCACTGTTATCTTGTTCCAACTTAACCCTTCTTTATAATAATCCTTGCATTATATAACTGATATCCGTGATTACCATAACATTAACTCCTGATGATCGTTCAATAAGACCATTTCTTCTATGGTAGTTTCATTTATTGTACAAAAAATTTCTCATTCTACACTTTGTGCTATGTTTATAATGTGGTTATCATAGTGCTCATATTTTTCCACTGATTACAACTTTTGGCCATAATTTATGCTAACAAAAACATTTATTGCACACAATTTTATTGTTACAACAGCAGATTGTGTAGTGTATAATGTTGCTATGTTATACGGTATTTAGTTTTAAACAATTAATGTCATAGTATCGGGTGATAATTAATAACAGGTTTTTTGCCTAAGCAAATATTAGCTTTTGTTGGATGAAAAAAACTGTGGGTGATAAAAGATTATTGTACTTGCACTTATCTTAGTTCATAGATAAATGTAAATAGATAATTAACCTGGGCCGCTACTTTTCCAATGCTCATATTCAAACTCTTATTAACTACAAACACCATTTTATACGTTTCTTCAACATCTTGCCAGTCGTCATCACTTGACTCTTCGGTGGCGTTTGTGCGTGTCTGTCTGCTTTTCGGTTGATTTTGACCTTCAGTCACATCCACTTCATTTAATAAAAATATAGCTGCAGATTCTACAGACTCATTTCCTGTATTCAATAAAGCCTGAAAAAAAATCATGTGAAATACGTACGGGCAACTCAGTTTTCTGATTAATAAAGATTATTTTGTTATAAGTAAAACAGTATATAAAACAAACTACATTAGTGTTTTATTAAAACATTCAAAATACATTATAGGCTCTTTTGGGCAGTATTTACAGTAGTAGTACAAAGTACAAATATAAATAAATACGATAGTGCCCACTCAAGAGATCTGACATGTCACCCGTGAAAGACAAATAGTGAATGTTCCATTTCGTTGTGTTACTGACAACATGTTAGTGAATTAATGTTTAGAGATTACAAGATTCAAAAAGTGCAAGTATCTACGTTCAAATGCAAACAACGGAAGACAACCCAAATTTTAATTTTAACTGTTGCTCTCGCTGAAGAATATCCAGTTATATATGATTATACCATTTCAGATTATAGCAATAAATATTCAGGATCAGTCTTGGACAAAAATTATTGAAGAACTAAAATATAAGAGCCAATTATATTTAAAAAGGATGTATCCATCGCAAAACTCTACTACATAGAGAGCAAACTGGTTCACAGAAAACACCAGCAATGGATATTACAGCTTGTATTTTATGGATATTATAATAGCTTGTTTATCAGTAAAAAAAATATTGAAAATAAATGACATTCTGTGTGGTTTTCATGTAGCCCACCAGTGATGCTTATCCTGCTGAGATAAAGAACCTTAAGCACTAAGGTGCATAATAACTAAGCACGTCTTCAGCCACTGGAATCACTTAAAAAAAAAACAGGAAAATTTATTTAGAAAATTATCATTGTTTTACTGTTTTTACAGGTAAATAGTAGCCATTTATAGAAAAAAATACAAAGCAAGTATTTAAAAGTTTAGCATAATATAGCCTGCATTACAGAGCATCCCTTGTAAACGGAGTTGTCTTGAATGAGATATCCATTGCCTACATGTTTTTTAAATTTATGTATTTGCTGTACTTACATATTTAGCTCTTTCATCATCAAATCCCATTTCTAATAAAGCATTTAAAAGATCTTCTTTCACGTGTATTTCAGTTTCCATTTCAAAATACTGTTAAGATATTTTACATGTGCTTAAAACATTCTTCAATATTAACTAAATTAATTAATAATATTCTTTTTGAATCTTCAATTTACCTCGTTTCAGAGGATTTACCACACAGACGACGAGTGAGTGACCGACTGGACGCGGCACACGGATTATGGACTTATAGATAGGATTTGGATCACTGGAATGGGTTGTGGTCTAATACCGATTTGAAAGAAATGACGAAAATGGCGGACTTTGTCGTTAGGAATTAGACGGTGTGAACCATTCGCAGACGACACTCGACCTTCAGGCACGTACGTCGGTGTTAGTGTTACACAGCATTGGTCGCGTCTGAGGGCGCGATTGTTGCAATTGTTATTTTTCCTATGTTATTTCTAGGATGAAACTTACTTTTGATAAATGTGAATTTTCACTTGTAAATTTCGTAATTTTTGCTCCAAAACTTTTTACTATAATTGTAATAATACAAAATATAAAAGTGGGAAAACTATGGGAAATTAGAAAAAAAATAAACAAACATAACCTCAAAATGACTAGCAGGCATTGGTAACATGTTTTTCATTGAGAAAACAAAATTTTTTTAAAGAAAAAAGACTTTAAAATCTAATTTACAAGGTTGTTAGGTGGAAAACCTGACACAATTTTGAATCAATATAAAGTGTGTCTATTGTCTTCCTAATAAAAACAATTTACTTAAAAAAAAAAATTCAAGAACCTAATACCTTTTTGGGTAAAAAAAACCTGAAATGGCTGTATGTTAAAAACCTAACACGGTTTTATTATATAACTAGTATTGCATATAAATTACTATCCTTGTAATGACATGTTCACAGCATACTACACATGGTTTAATTGTCAGTTGATAGCTAAAAATCTTAACTTATAATAAGTTTAATTTTCTATAGCTGAATATCTTAAATTAATAATATAGTACATAATTTAAAAACACCTGTAAAATCAAGCTTTACAAAACTGTATAAATATCCATAGAAATTACTACTGTGCAAAAGTAGCTAACATGTTTTTCATTGTGAAAGCAATTAAATATGTGTAATTAATAATAAAACAGTAGAAACTTTAAAACAAATTACTTTAAGTACCTAACATGGTTTTGTATGATGACAAAATGTAGCCTTTTGCTCGCAACGTGTAATAAAAGAAGGAAGTATTTAAAAATCATTACTTTAGTAGAACAGGTGAAAGTTTATAAATATCACAGTTTTAATACAAAGTACAAGTAGGTCTATTCACATTATAGTTAAAAATGAATACTAACAAAATATTTACTAATAAAATTAAAAACATACTATTTTTTACATCATGTCAATAAGATTGTCAATCATCTTTCATTATCAATAATGGTATATATATATATATATATATATATATATATATATATATATATATATATATATATATATATAATTTTTTTTGGCTTAACATTCATACTTTATGCCAGTTAGGATAATGAGGACAAGGGATCAGTGATAATGATAAGGGAAAAGCAATGGGAATGACTGGCTCAAACTAAGAACCTTTGGGTGGGCATTTCAGCATACTGTAATTGAAATAACATCATAATAAAAACTGACAAGGTCAGAAACTAGTTAGGTGAAGGGATTTTTAATGCTTATTTTTTTTATTACGTATGTACATTGCTCCTAGTGGTTCAAACATTTAACAGTATTATTATTTTGTTACATGAACTTTGAGAATGGTGAACCACAGGGCACAGATTATTAGTAGTATGCGATTATGATGTTTTAGTTGATTTTAAAACCATTTTGATGCTTCAATTTTTGACTTTACAAATTTTGGGATCAAAACTGATTATTATATTATCAATGCATGTTTTAGAGAAACCACTCCTTCTTCTTGGCTCATTATCTTGTACATTTAGTAAATAAGAATTAATAATTTTGAAAAAATCATTTTTTAAAGTATTTTATGTACACAAATTGACATTAAAATCACCTGCAATAATTATGTGAAAGATGTTTACAACAAAGTTAACTCAAGAGGTCATGAAGTCAATCACAAAATATGTGTAAGCTAGTCTTATATCTTGTTGCCTATATATAGAAATCACAATTACCATTATATCTGCCAGCAACTGTATTAAACAGCACTCAACAGAAACCCTCCATCCCCCCCAAGTCCAATTTTGAAGTCAACTGTAATTGATCCAAGACCAATATGTAACACATTGATCCAAGACCAATATGTAACACCTATCTCTCAATCTGTTAGGTTTGGTATAGATAGCTTCCTATAAATGTTTCTGGATTAGACTGATTTTCTTATCATTTACAATTACTTAAGGTTCCGGTTTTTCCCTTTACTAGCCATTTGTCCAGAAAAGTAGCATCTTTTGATTTTTTGCTTTCACAATTTGGAATGACCTGAACTTGACTCTTTTTCAACCATTTCTGCAGAAATATAGTTTATCCTTTCCACTTCGTAAATTACTAAAATTATTCTTGTGATCACTCTTATTTTTAATCAGTTACACCAGTCTGTTACAAACTAAAATTTTTGCCTTTTAGATTTATATAGTTACTGGTTGAGTAATGATAAAATAACAAAATTTATAAACATTTTTCGCGAGTTCTTATATCACTGAAGCGAGAGTGCCAGAAATGATTTGATTGTTCCACCTGATATCTTTTTATCCCAGTATTCTGTAATACAGGAATTATATTCACTATGATATTAATAATTTTTGATAAAAGTAATAAGTCTCTCAGTGTGTTATCAATAGCACTGTTATAACGCCTCTCTGAAGTTCTTTCACCCTCTCCACCTCAGTCAAGAAAGAGGTGTCAGGTAACTACCTATATTGTGACCAGAATTTGCAGAACCTTCCTTCTAACCATTAACAGTAATTTTTTATAATAGATTTTACTTTTACAATTTCCTGATAACTACTAACTGAAGCTCATGCTTGAACCAGAGTTTCCTTGGAAGAGTTACACTTTGAAAGGAACTCAAATTTCACAAAAGGTTGTAATTTAAAAAGGTTTTAATTATTGCATTATTAATAATTAGCACTTACAATCAACTGAACTGAAAAAAACTAGTGATATCGAATCAAGGAAAAGGAATGCATTGCACTAAAAGCCAAGTCAGCAATCAGGAACCAACATACTGAAAATCTTCATACATCTTGATTGTTTAACCTGACTAGGGTGCGATGGCTGACTTGTTTGTTATGTTATACGATTGTCAACATCAAACATCATGCATCACTATGGATTACAAAACAAAGATGTTGGCCAGAGCAATGAGCAAAGCTTGTTAGATTTCAGGTTAAAAATCAATGAATGCCCATTGGCTGATAAAACAACCTAATCTTAATTTTAGATGCCTTGGAGTTTATAAAGCAGAATTCATATATAACACTGCAATATTGTCCACAATTAAACATATACTGTTTTAGGGTCTAGGAAAAGTAAATAAGGGGCAATAATGAATGAACTGGATCAGCTACAAAATCCAATCAAAGTAATTACTCACTATTTCCCCTAGCTCTACTATGTAATATTTAATTACATTGTTTGTTATTGATTTATAAACACAGTTTAGTCTATTACACAGGTTTGAAAAGTAATAGTCACCTATAAAAACATAATCAGATACATTGGTGTCACTATTGGAGGGCTGCCTTTTCGGAGTCTTCAGGTTTGTTATGGCCATTGTATAAAAGACCAATGGCCTTGAAAATAGTGTGTATATAACTTTTCATACTCGGACTAGTCTATCTGAACATGAACACGATAAGATAGGGTGTCAAATATTTTCTGTGTTTGGATGGAAGAATAGTAGTCTGAATATCATTTGTCTGAACCACGTTCGTTCAATGGTTTGGGATGAATGCTGGTAACGGATTAACAAAATTGAGGGATTAACTGTAATGGTACCCTTCAAATTCAAGGCAATTAACTCACTCAGCTGCTGAGTGTTTAACCTAACGACTCGTCTGTTGCATGTTTAATCTAACTCAACTCGGCTATTGGGTGTTTAACCTAACTCACTTAGCTGTTGGGTGTTTAACTCAGTTGTTAGGTATATAACTAATATTCCGTAAAACAAGAATATGATTCTTTAAAGTTGCCATGATTTATAAGGAAATCAACAACACTACTGGAATTCCAACCTAAAGAGGCAAATCATACAAGTTCACAAATAATTACAGCCATTTTTTTACAATGATAAGAATTGTTAAGATCTTGGTACTTCGATTGGTGACATTCGCATATTAATCTAATGTAGTACATTTAGCATGCCCCATCCAAAGTAAACATCAATGATGTCAGAATATAGTTCAGTAATAAATGGCAACGTATCGTAATAAATTTAATATTTTGTGGGTTATTATCTCTCAACGAAATGATATAGCACATACTCAAAGCAAAAAAATCGCTTAAATCATGACTTTTGCAAAAGTTCCGAAAAGTCAGAAATAGATAACAAATATGTTATGCCTAACAAATGTTATGACTAAGGAAAAGGTTATATTGGTCATCCCTAAGATATGCACGTTTATAGTCTAAATGGAAGAGAGAAGAATATCATTAAATTTGTTAAATTGAAGTACTTCTAAATTCAATTTATGAAATGAAAATAATAACTTTACAAATTCTATTTTACAGAGCCTAATGTAGCTTATAGCCTAATATATTTTCATACTTACTTTTTTGTAAAACACAAACGGATATTATTACGATTGTAAATAAATAATAGACAAAGACATAGTTGTTGGTATATTATAAATATTTTATGTAGAAATACTTGTAAAAGACATCTACTAGAAAATGTATTTCTTAACCCTACGAACACCTAAAGTTAAACGATATTGATTTGTTTTGTTTGTACAAATAACACGTGTGACGTTTGACCAACTGTTGAGAAATGTTGACATTGCAAAGGCGGGAAATGTACATAACTTAGTACAGTACAGTATTTGGATATTTAATATTTTAACAAACAATAAAACACGAGGAGGAACTAGAAGAGCAATATTTCATGACAAATTAACCAGTAAACCCGTGATAAAGAAAATAACTAAACAAATAGAAAATCAAACTTTTCCTTTTTTGTTCACGGTATTCAGGTTCAAAACATAATGCCATGTCATTAGCTCGTTCTGGACGCTGTTTAGATTTTTACTTTAATAAAAAAAGTCTCAAATGTTCTTAGTCATCTATTAATACAATAAAATCACTTATTTCATGTCCTTGGCACGAGAAAGTATCTGCAAACGACGTGAAACAAGCCTTAACTTGAATAGATTGATGATGGTTCGGTATCAAGGTAGGCAGGCTGTATTACTGTAACAAATAATATAATGCTGAAGGAAGATAAGAGAAAACTATAGAGTTCATTTTGGTTTCTGACATTTAAATTCAATTTCTCATATATAAGCCTTGAGTCTATAATACATCTATCTTAGAAAACTGTGTGACTGAAAATGGAGATCGATTTGTACCAGAAGGGAAGTAAACCATCCACTCTTAGTTTTTGAAAAGTTGTAAAAGTATTAGAACCGTGGCTAGGCAATTAGTTAAAAATATAATGAGAGGTCTACTGTTCTTTGAATTATTAGCAAAATTAAAATTAATTGTGCAGGCATACTAAAATTAATTAATCAGGCATACTAAAACTTATTTCATCCTTGTTATACTATCTCTGGATTTCATTAGAAGTATTACAAATTATGTCTGTATATAACCATATTAAAAAAATTGTCAGAGGTAAGATAACAAGATTATAGCCATACTCTTCTTGCTGCAAGCACGAAGCACAGTGTTGTTAAATCAAACAATTACTGATGGGCATTGATAGTTGATGTATCAAAATAATGATGTTTTCAACATCAATGATAGAAAATTAATGTTTTTTATATATCGATGTTTGAGAGTCGATGATTTATAAATTATACCGATTTTTTCAAGCGATGTGCTTTTGTGTAGATTTTAAAGTGTGTAATGTTGGTTGATTTTTTCTAATGTTTGATAACAGACAGCTTTTTCATCTTTTTAAAGTAAAAATAGTAAAATCGTCAAAAAAATACAGGAGTAACGTAGCTGGGAGAAACAATATGTTTGTTGAATTTTACCATTACGTCCCAAGGATTGTTAATGTTGATTACCTGATTTTATTGTTAGAGAGATAAAACTTTTACTATCACAACAAAGAAATTAATTAGTCTTTCGTTTTTAGTCTCTTACATCGTTTATCAGCATTAACTGTAGTAAATACGTTAAGTAAAAAATTATCTTTTTTATAGTTAATTTGAGAGCAAATGTCTTTATTACACCAACAAAACGCCCTCTCATTTTTTCAAAACATCGATGTTTTAGTAAGATTGATGGATCTCTAACGATGTTATAATCGATGTTTTTCTATCGATGCTCATTCCTACAAACAATTGATTATTTTATTTATTTATTTACTATGATTGCAAATATATGATGAATACAAATTATCATTTCATCAATAATAGTTGAGGTTTTTTTAAAAAATATTCAAGCCTGTTCTTGAATATTGAATAAATATTCAAATATATTCTAACCTGTTCGATTATAATACAGTAATACACTTTAATTATCTACAAAGTGTACATATTACGTTAAAATACGTCATATCGATTAAAACTAAATTTCAATGACTACACACAGTATAATGAATATAGATATATTGAATATGACAGATGTTTATATATAACCCACTTCCCAGTTCTTCTCCTTTGTTTGCATCGAGTATAAAGCTGCGGTTCGTAGGAGACTCTATTAACATTTCCAGACAAGCCAGTTTATATTACAGAAATCATTTCTTGAATTTCATCTTCAACTGCGATTACACTGTTGAAGAACAAACTCTCTAATAAATAACCCAAAACAATCCTACAAACTTTGTACAATCTTATAAATTACATTTTTGTTACATTATGCAACATTGAGTATTACTTATTAAAACGTTGGACCTACTGGTAAAAGAATTTAATTCCGTGTTGCTGTTGCATTTATAATTAAGTGACTTCCAAAGTCGTGTAACCTGTCCTGTGCGAGTAGTCTTAGATCAGATTGAACTTTATTTTAAAGTTCAAGTTCAGTGTCATTTTTTTTGTGAAAAGTTATCGTACTTTATTTCAGCTAGGAATTTATCATCGTTAAAAGCTATACTATTTGTATCTGGAAAGTAAACATTTATACACAATAATTTCATTTATTTGATGTTTTTATATGTGTGCAATCATTGTAAACAATAACCTGGTAAGATTACAGTTAAACTGGTTAACCTACTTAAAAGGAATGGTACCAGCTCCTTGTTGTTACAATATAAGTATAATTACACTTTTATTATGGCTTTAGTTGGCCTAGGCAATTATATTATTTGCTAAGTATTATGTATTGTGTATACTAGTCATATGTTAATGTTTTAGAAAAAACAGTTTTTGAACTTTGTGGTTTAATAGTATTTATAGAATATTTTTGACACTTTTACCAAATTCATGATTTTACAATTTTTTTAAATGAGGTATTTCTGATTTTAAAAAAAGTAATGATTTTAACATTTTTTTTGTGATATGCTATCTTATGTGTTATTGTTATATGTGCTATATTATATATTTTGTTGGGAGATATTAACCACAGAAGGTTAAATTTATTAAGATAAATGAAGATTTAACCATTTATTAAGGAACAGTATTTCAGAATAACATCATTGATATTTTATTTGCATGGAACATGCTAACACCCAACAAACAAATTGTTCTGAAGTTTTTTTTAAAGTATTCTTTTCCTTATTAATAATAATACACATTTTATTATTTTTGCTGTGAAAAATATGTTTCCTACAACTGAGATGAGTTTGGTTCTAAAGTAAATACCCAACATCAGAGTCAAGTTAGGTTTTGAAGGTCTTTTTTTAAAAAAAAATTTGTGATTATTAATGACATGCATTTAATTAGTCTTTTCATTGATGAAAAACACTGACTACTTTTGCAGCATAATCATTTTGAGGTTATGTTTGTCATTTTCTTTCTTTTTTGAAAGAAACTTCCCATTGTTTCTGCATTTTTATATTTTGGATTATTAATATTGGATGTATAATAAAACGTTTGGTATTTCTGACTTTTGAGGACTTCTGCTAGAATCGTGATTTTTAACAATTTTTTTGTTTTTATTATGTGCTGTATCATTTTGTTGAGATAACCCACCAAAGATTAAATTTATTATGCTCAATAACAATTTTTAGCCATTTATTATTATTTTTTTTTTTTTTGGTGTTTAACGTCCGACTATTGTGCACACTTGGGCTAATGCAGATGGGATGATTTATAGCGTATGAAAAATGCCAAGCCCTCGTCAGGAATCAAACCCGGATCCTCGGGGCGAAAGCCTAGTACGCTATCCACTAGACCACCGAGACGGCTCTTTTAGCCATTTAATACTAAAGTATATTTTAATGTCATTGATGTTTACTTTGTATGGAGCATGCTAAATTTACTCTACTAGATTAATACGTGAATCACCAATCAAGTTACTGCTCATGTGCATTAATACTTTATAATAAATTTTTTTTTGACAATTCTTGTGAAAAGATCATTAAAAAATTGGCTACCGTTACTTGTGAACTTTACAATTTGCCCCTTTTTATCAGTTTAGGTTGGAATTACGGTAGTGTTATCAATTTTCTTGTTAATCACGACATCACATAAAATTTCATGTTTTACGGAATACTAGTTATATACCCAACAGCCGAGTCAAGTTAGGTGAAACACCCAAAAGCTCAGTAATGTTAAGCTATGAAGTTCTTTTTTTCTTAAAAAATATATTCTTTTCATTATTAATAACACACATTTAATTTATTCTTTTCACAATTAATTAACACGTTTCCTGCTTTTGCACAGTAGTCATTTTGAGGTTATATTTGTCACTTATTTTTACTTTTTTGTAACTCTCTGTTGTTTTCGCACATTAATATTTCCAATTATTAACATTGGACATATAATAAATCACTTTAGTTTAAAAATGATCAAAATTGACAAAAGTCCTGAAAACTCAATTTTACCAAGTATGTACTTTATGTTTGTATGAAGAAATTTACACTTATTTTTGTAGTTTAATCTACCCCTATTGTTTATTAAATTTATTATTATAAGTTATGATTTTAAGCCATTTTTAACAAAATTATATTATGATGTCATTGCCATCACCCACCGAGGGTACTGCTCATGTGTTATCATATTATGATTTCTTTATTATTTTGCCAAAAACATTTATTGTCTGCCCTTTTAGTGAAAACTTCATTAAAAAATGGATGCCTTTATTTGTGAACTTTATTTTTCTTTTGTCAGTTTAGTTTGGGATTAAGGTTTGTGATTTCTTCTGAATCATAGCACTTTTTTTAAAGAATCTTATACAAGTTCTAAGTGCAGCAGTAATTGTAAAATAAATAAGAAAACATTAAATTTCCGTTGCAACTGGTTTGCTTATCAACATTGCAAACAAAAGGCCAAGTTTTGTCTTTCCATGAAATAAGCTTGAATTCAATCATTTCAAATGAGTTGTGTTGGATAAACACCCATTAATTGAGTCGAGTAAACTTTTTTTTTTAAGAAGTTTAGGTTCATTCTTTTTATTATTAATAACACACATTTAATTAGTCTTCATGAGAAAAAACATGTTACCTACTTTTGCACGCTAATTATTTTTAGGTTATGTTTGTAATTTTTGTTTTTAAAAAAATCTGAATGATTCTCTACTTTTATATTTTGGATTATTAATATTGTGTATATAATAGTGTTTTTGTGCAAAAATTACCAAAATTGACAAAAGTTATAGATTAGCTATATAAATGACTAGACTTGTAAAAACAGTTGACTGAAAGTCTGTCTTATTTTCATGTAAAATTGAGTTTTTGAGACTTTTGTCAATTTTGGTAATCTTTGCAGTAAAATGCTGTATTATATGCTCAATATTAATAATTCGAAATATTAAAGTACAAAAACATTCAGAATTAATAATTCTGAAATAACGGTAAGTTATAAAAAAGTCAAAATAAGTGGCAAAAATAATAAATCAGACGTGTTATAAATAATGAAAAGTATTATTTAAAAAAAAAAAAAAGAACTTGGTAACCTAACCCGACTAGGCTGTAGCAATGGATGTATTAAGAAATAATCCCATAAGTGACACTATTTACTGTCTAGAAATAATTGCGCTGGAGTCTGTCCAGTGTAACCTTGTGCCAGAAGTGCTTTGACAGAGCTCTTTATACTGATAAGCATGTTTACATTTCAAACCTTCGAGTACTTTCTAGTGAAGTTTAGTATTCTTAATGTGTGTGTGCACGCGTTTCTTTCTCTCTCTCTCTCTCTCTCGGGTGTTCAGTGAAATGCAAATTATAATCTTTTTTATACTGGCAAAAAATATTTCTTCAGTTGTTTTGAAATTTGAGAGTTCAGCTATGTTGAAGTCAAATATACTATGTTGAGGTTTATAAGATATAAATGAAGACGGTATAATTAGACAGTTAATTAAATTATATAAATTAACACAGTACTAATTCACACAGCTTAATTACTTACTATTGGTTTTGACCTTCATAAGTCATTCATAAGTCACTTAGCTAAAAAGATACAAGCATAATTAAGTCAACAAGATAGTAGAGGGAGGAAGTAGAACTGGGATAGGAACTGATTAAGGACTTATATGAGTAAGCTCATGGGGAAGGCACACCAACATGTATGGGAAACTTAAATGTATAAGAAAATAAATTTTGAATATAAAAAATTATAAAATATTTTTTAAAGGAAGAAATACTTTTGAACCTTACCATAATGTGCATGTGGAAGGTTCGAAATCAAGTTAGACACTGTAAATTCTGTTATTTGAATCACAGTTAACAAATCTGTTACTTAGATAAAAAGAAAATTAGTTGATCTCATGTTATGAAAAAAGATAGATAATGTAGTGATAAGATAGGAAATTACAGTGATTTTTAAGGTTAGGAGTACCATACACTTTTTACATTGATGAAAATGTAAGGTTTTTTGATACATTTTAAACCTGATGAATATATTTAATGATAATATTTTCACCAGACATATGCACGCACATGTGTGGACACCATACACACAGTAGTATGTAATAAAAAAGTAGCAAAACTTTTAGGTACGTATGCAACTCACAAAGAATTCATCCGTCCATGTCAGCTTCCATCCACTATTTTTTTATGGTAGGCCTTGCTTCTTCCTTTATCGCAGACAAACTTTGAGTTTCACAGGAAAATCAATGGGCATTGGTGGGTTTTGAACCCACTAATGTCTAACACACCATATTGGCCAATTTTAGTGCCCATATGTTTGACCAGTTTGATATATTGACACTTAAGCAAGTCTCATAAGCAGTTGGCTATTGTATTATTAATGTTTGGTTATGTTAAAGAGCCTACTGTTTATTGCTTGATGTTAAAAAAAAAAATAATGCAAACTATCAAATTCAATAGTGTTCAGAGCCTTTAAGATGGCAAAGAGTTCGGCTGTAAAGACACTACAAATTGAGGGTAATCCATACTTATACGTTTCGTCCAGTGAATAAAATGCACACCCAACATTATTATTCATCTTAGAACCATCTGTGAAAATAAATTTAGCAGATGGATATGAATTCATCAGTCGAAAAAACTCACGTTGATATACAATGTTTGGAGTGTTGTCTTTCAGGTATGTACACAAGGAGAAATCAAAGGTCAGCATATTGATTATCCATGGAGGAACATGACAAAAGGACCTTTCAAACATTGGGTGTAGTTCAATACGCAAGTCTTCAAAAACACGGGTTGTTCTGATGCCAACAGGGGCTGTAGCGTGCGGTCGGGATTCATAATGTTGGTGAAATTGATTATGGAGAACGGTATTATAAGCAGGATGCCATGGTTTACATAATATATTACTTACGTAACTTAATTGTAACTGCTGTCTCCGACGAGAGAGTGATGGTTCGCCAGCATCGGCGAGAATACTCACGACGGGACTTGAACGGAAAGCACCAGAAACAAGGCGGATTGCAGAGTTATGAACGGGATCTAGTTTCTTTAAAATCGATGGTCTAGCAGATGAATATACAATGCTACCGTAATCAATTCGCGAACGAATTATAGCATGATAAAACATCAACATACTGGTCCTATCAGCGCCCCATCGAGAACTACTAAGAACCCTCAACATATCGAGAATTTTGTTGCATCGTACCTTTAAATCACGCACGTGAGGGCTCCAGGAGAGCCTTTCATCAAATATTAGACCCAAAAATCGAACGGATGGAAAAGTCAGGAGCTGTCCATCAAGATATAACGAAGGAGCTTGGATCTGTCGACGGCGACTGAAGGCAATGCACTGAGTTTTATCAGCAGAGAATTTAAAGCCAGTAGATCTCGTCCATGTCTGCAACCTATTTATTACCAGCTGAAGAGTTCTTTCAGCTGTTGCCATATTTCTGGTGCTTACATAAATAGCAAAGTCGTCCACAAAGAGAGAACATCGAACAGGGGACTGTACATTAGCGGTAATTCCATTGATTGCAATTGCAAACAAGGTAACACTAAGTACACTCCCCTGTGGAACACCATTCTCTAAGTGGAATCGATCTGAAATTGTAGCTCCAAGACGTACCCTAAAGTACCTATTAGACAGGAAATTTGTAATAAAAGCTAGAATTCTGCCTTGTATACCCCATGATTTTAAAATGTTCAGTATTCCTCTTCTCCAGGACATGTTGTATGCCTTCTCTAGGTCAAAAAATACTGCAACAAGTGTTTGACGCAAGAGGAAGGCATTTTGAATTGCAGATTCTAACAAAACCATCTGATCGATCGAAGATCGTCCTTGTCTGAAACCGCACTGTTCTTTGGATAGTAATTTATTAGTTTCTAAATACCAAACAAGGCGACGATTTACCATTTTTTCTACCAGCTTGCATAGCACGCTGGTGAGAGAAATAGGACAATAGCTACTTGGATCAGTTTTCTCTTTGCCTGGTTTAAGAACGGGAATTACTGTAGCTTCCAACCAATCGCCAGGGAATGTACGCTCCTCGTACATACGATTGTATATTTCGAGAAGAAATAACTTACCCGACGGTGGAAGATTGTTAATCATGGCGTAAACAAGGTTGTCAGGACCTGGAGCTGAATTCTTGGTGGACAGCAGTGCAGATTCTAGCTCACGTAGAGTAAACAGACCGTTCAGAGGAGAATCATCAGAAGTACCGATAGTGAAAGGCAATTTTTCTATTGCACTTTTGTGTTTACAAAAGGCAGTGTTATAGGCTGCAGAAGAGGAAAAACTTGCAAAGGATGACCCTAAAAGGTTTACAATGTCAAAACCGTCAGAAACCATTAATCCGTTCGCCTGTTGAAGTCCCATCAGTCCTATAGATGGAGGTGGACCACAAATGGAACGCAATTTCTTCCACACAACAGATGTAGGTGTTGTTCTACATATTGTTCCGATGTATTGGGTCCAAGAATCCTTTCTGCTTTGCCTGAATATTCTACGAGCTTTTGCACGAAGAATTTTATATTGATCAAGGTTTTCACTTGTCGGGTTTCTGTTGAATCTCCTCAGAGCTTTTCTACGTAGACGTAACGCCTTCCTACTCTCCTCGTTCCAGCAAGGGACAGGTGGACGTGAAGGGCGTACTGAAGTTTTCGGAATAGTTTTCTCTGCTGCTTGTAAGACGTTTTGAGTAAATTTTGAAACTATAGTATTTATGCAGTCATTAAATTCAATGTCTGGTGATACAAATTCCTTCATAAAGTCCTCCCAATTTGCTTTTTTCAGAATCCAACGCGGCAGGCGCTGATCCAGACGAGGGAAATTACGAAATGAAATATTAATGAGAGTATGATCACTGCCGTAAAGATCAGGTAATACCGACCATTCAAACTTCGTTGTCAGAATTGGACTGCAGAATGACAAGTCAACAACGGTCCAATTGCCAGTAGATGCCGCTAAATGCGTATGGGAACCGTTATTAAGAAGACATAAATTAAATTCGGACCTTATCCTCTCAATGCGTATTCCTGTAGAGTTACAGGTTGATGAACCCCATGCAGTATGATGAGCGTTAAAATCGCCTAATAATAATATCGGCGATGGCAATTGGCATATTGTCACGTACTTCATGGTTTTGGAAATTGTAATTAGGCGGTAAATATAGGCTGCAGATTGTAAGTTTGAATGGTGCGGTTATTTGAACGGCAACAGCTTGTAAAGGAGTTACTATATTCACAAAAACCGACTCGACTGAGTTGTGAACCAGAATGGCTACACCACCTCTGACTCTTTCCTCAGCGATGAAATCTGCTCTGAAAACAGAATAACCCCTGAAACTGAAAATGTGAGATTCACGCAAGTGAGTCTCCTGAAGGCATATTATTAAAGGCAAAATATCTCGTACAAGAACCTTCAGATCTTCAATATGGCTTCTTACTCCATTAACATTCCATTGCATCACATTATTTTTTGAACATGCAGACATTAAATTCTTAGGTTTAAAATATAACTGGATTCATTTCGGATTCAAGATTATGAGTCGTAGCTTTATCAGAATCAATGCACATCGAATCACTACTGTGATTGATGTCCGACTCTCTAGAGATAGTAGTTTTGGAAGGAGGCACCTTGGAAGCAACTCCTTCCTTTGATTTTTTTTCCTTCTTTGTATTTTTTCTTTTTTGGACATAACCACTGGTGGGTATGTGTTAGATTTTCTAAGAAAATGGGCTAGTCCAGAAGGAACGTTTTTAGACGAAGACTTTAACACTTGCGACTTAGTTCTTACGCCTAGATTGGAAGATGGATTTGCTTCCGGAATTACAGGCCTCGGATTCTTTGTCACAAGGGTTTTAGTAGCGACTTTCGAAAGGTGAGTATCCTTTCCTTTTAAAGACACTTGAGAGGAAGACGTTTCAGACGATTTAGATAACAAGTCAGGAGTGGAACCTGCAGAAATCAGAGTTAGCAATTGAGCTACCTGTTCCGATAATGCTTTTACCGTTTTAGTTAGCTCTTCGCAATTAGTATACGATGATTTACTAGTAGAGGTGGCAGCAGCAAACGATTTACCTTCAATTATTGATTTTGAGCTTTTGAAAACCTTCCTTGCTTCTGAAAAAGATATCTCGTCCTTGGCCATGATAGAAAGAATGGCTTTCTCGTCCTTAAACTTAGGGCAGTCAAAGGAACGAGCGGGATGGTCTCCACCACAATTCGAACACTTTGGAACACGTTTGCATTGCTCACTATCATGACCATTACCACTACAATTACCGCATACCTGATCCTTCCGGCATGTGGAGCTCACGTGTCCAAAACCCTGGCATTTAAAACACCGTCTCGGGTTTGGAACATATGGCCTTACCAAAAGGCGCTGGTATCCGGCATAGATGTGGTATGGGATAGTTGGTTTACCAAAAGTCAAAATCTAGGAGGCAGTTGGTACTTTTGCCCTTATCGCTTCGGTAATACGGCACACGCTCTACAACAGCTTGATTTGCTAACTCTGATTTAATCTCCTCCAGGTCTACATGGAGGAGATCTTTACAAGTTATCACTCCCTTTGCTGAGTTCAAGGATCTGTGCGGCTCCACAGAAACCTTGACCATTTCAAAAAACTACGTCATTTTTAACAGCGATAGGCTCTGCTTATCGCATTTATAAGGAAAGGGGACACTTTTGACAAGTCGACCCCTTCCACCGAAGTTTTTAAAAATTAAAAATTTTGGAGAAGGCAGTTGTAGAGGTACACCTTGCGTCTCCTCATTTCCTTGATTTATCTCACTTCCACGGCTAACAACAGACCTGTTCGAAACCGAACGAGGCCTCTTTAACACTCCTTTGGCGTTTTTAGTTAAGTTATCCATACTTTAGTTTGCCGAGCGATTCATGAATGAAGATTTTTCGAACAACTGGTACAGGGTGCACCCAAAGCAAAATACATTTATAAAAGCATTGTCAGAGTCTAAGAATGTTGAGCTTATATTTACATAAAACACTTGTCTGATAAGTCATATGTTGGAATTCAAAAGATAATTTGTTAAGTTGAAGGTGTTCTGTAGATTAGCTGTTAAAATTAAAAAAGTAAAAAAATGCATGCGGTCTGAAATATGAATAATTTTCAAAAACATAAGTCAGTGAGCTTTGTAAAAAAAGTGATTATAGTGAAATAAATATTAATAAATGGGAAATCCATTAAAAAAAAATTTCTATTCTAATATGATTAGGTACATAGTAATGAATACATGTGGGTCAAACAATATCCAAGAATTTATTAAATTTGAAATATGTTTTGCTGTATATAAATAAGTCAATTGTGAAAATATTTCTTAGGAAACTCAAATAATAACACAGGTAGCAATTTTTAAAATCGAGATAAGTATCTTGAAAATGGCATGGTTAGCATAAAACAATGTTTTATTTCAAAGTATATAATTTCTGTCACTCAGCTGACAAGTAGCACAAAATCTAAACTCGAAAAAAAATTAATGCACAATTAATGGAGGAAACAATTCAGATTAAAGTTACCCATCTCAATTATAACCAAGTTAATAAAGCATTTTTTAGAAAAGATAATATTTTTTACTTCTTTACTAATTTTTATAACTGTTTTTATAATGTAGTTTAGCTTCAGTGACATTTTAAGTTTTACTGTGTTTTCTTTGAAAAAAATTGTCAAGATATCATTGATCAACAAGCTGTTCTGTACTGTTATTAAATAACTTATCTAAACACTTTTCAAAATGTATTAACAAAATTTGGTTCATTAGAAGGGTAACATTTTCCCATGCATTTTCATTAAATTTGTTTGTACAGTTCTTTACTGGAAAATATATCATGACCATAATATATCATTATATGGTCCCCTTTTAAATCAAAAAAGGGAAAAATTAATGTTCATTAAATTCATAGTAAATTTGGAAATTTCAGAATTTTATTTTTAAAACAATTTAAGTTTTACAAAGTACTTTTTGTAATATACTTTATATTGTAAGAGTGTAAAAATAATAGGCAAATTTATATTTGGATAAGAATTACACTAGGTTGTTGGCAACTGGAACATTAATACATGATATTCATATGTATGTTTTGTAAATTTCAGGACCTCTTTTGACTAAATTTTATCTGGGAGAATTGTTCCAAAGCAAGTTGTGATCAAACATGGCTCGCTGGACAATGGAAATTGGCAGAATGGTACTATATATGGCATTTCCTGTAGCTATGTTTCATTACTTTAACCAACCGCAATATTATGAAGAATACCTTGTCAAGCTTAAGCAGGAAGTATTGCCTCCGGAAAGTAAAACACACAAAGAAGAGATACGTAAAAAGATGAATGAGATTAAATTGCAAAGACTACGTGGAGATTACGAAAAATTAAAAGATTCACAAAACAAAACCATTTAACAATACAGTATTGGTAGCGGTGAAATTTCTTCATAATTTATTGTAACCATTTCATAAAAGCTTCACAAGACTAACAAAAAATCTATTTTTTAATGTGATTCTTTTTAATCTGTGCAATATCTGTACTGTGCTTTTTTTTGTTTTGAAAAGTGTAATTTACACACAAAAAAAGAAAATAATTTGGCTGTGATAAAAACAGTTGTTTATACAGTAGCTTATTTGCATAGTAGTTAAATCTATTAAAAAAAAGCACTGTACATATAAGTAAGCATTTCTTCTAATTTCTTTGTAGTATACAATGCTGTATATGTAAATAAATAATTAAATTTAAGTGTAAATAAATTCACATGAGACTTTTTATTAGAAAAAATAGTTCAAATTATTTCACCTTCTATGTTAAAAAAATTCTAATTTTAAAATTAACTGTTTCTTGTTATTATTTCCTTCTAAGAAGCTTTTCTCATAAATAATATACTGGGAGTTTTGAACAGAGAAAAATAAGATTTTTTTGTATATAGTTCATGAAAACTTTGTAGTTTATCTTTTTTAGTTTGGTTGGTTCCTTAAAAATAATATCACAACATTTAACAATTTCAAGTAAATAATTCATTATTGGACCAAGGTTCATTATTGACAAGTATAATTACTGTATTGTTATAAAAAACAAACAATATTTTTTTAGGGAATTCTTTAGCTAGGTAATTATTTTAATGTTCAAGGAATAATGTTTGTATTATTTTTTCCTAATACAACATTTAAATATTTTTAATTTAATTTTACTTCTTTGAAATACACATAAAGCAATATATATATTAGAAGCAGAAAAAAGGACATCACATAAATGAACCTTGATTGCATTTTTTATCCTACCTAACTTTTTTATCTTATACTTATGAAAATCTGATTTCAACATCATAAAAATTTGAATAAATTAGATTTTTAATTTTTCAAATTACATTGAAAATACTAAAATCAACATATAACCAGCCGTGCTTGTGCAACTGCAATCATGTATATTTCAATAACAAAATCAGATTATCAAAAGTTGCAAATTTTTTTTAAGGATTTTAACGATTTAAAATGGCAGCACAAATTTTGCTGTGTAATAAACTTGTGGAAAATATTAATTATAATCAATTTTGAATCAAATGTGACCAAAATTGTGAACATTAGAATCTTTACACACATGTACATACTCAGAAATAAAAGTTGTAACCCCTCGAAGCATGTTTTATAGATTAGAATTAGTATTCATTACATGTTCCAGTGTCCATATCATGATGGCCAGTCCAAATGCTCACCTTCCTATATAAATTTGTAAAAAAACACGCAAATCAATATTTTATTGTCAAATTTGAAATTAAGTTTATCAATGAGATTAATAAACAATTTTTAAAACCATTTCCAATCTGAAATATTTAAGAGAGGGAAATAATGTTTTTAATATAAGCTATGACACTTTAAAGTACACACACTTTATTTTGAATGTCATGAATTGTAAAACTGATGTTCATTATTTCAGTTTGATTTTTGGTTTTCATCAACTAAAACACAAGTTTGTCAATCTTTTTATACTTCAAAATAAATATGATTCTTTTTTTTACACTTTGTGTTGTATTAAGGTAAGGTGATAAAATTATGTGGGCCACTATCTATTGTTCTTGATGGGTTGACCAATAGCATAACTTCTTGCTGCTGTAAATATTCTAATGGCAGAGAGGAAAATGGGTACTTTATGGTTGTGCGTAAAAATGAGCAAACAAAATGTCTGTATAACTTCAACTAATTTAATTTCTTGTAAAAAATATATATATACAAAATATTTATAACATATATCATTATTAAATTTCTTTTTTACAAATCATTATAGAAACATTTCATCACAAAGGATTGTGAAAAGTATTACAGCTTTTTTCAAAGAATTTTGAGTACAAGGATTTGTTTTGAAATTAGTATGGGTAATTGTTCATTATTAGCGGTCACAAGCAATTTTTGTTATATTGAGATAACTTATGTTATGTATATTTGCTTGTAACAACTACATGTTTAAAGGTAGTAGTTTTTGTATTAAGTTCTGTATGATAGGAACAGATTAACATGTTTAAAAAGTTGGAAAAACGTACTTTATTTCCACACATACCATGTTAGATAGGTTAGCAAAACTTGCTAAATTAGCTAACATGGTATGCATAGAAATTAAATAAGTTTGTCACCTTTCCCTGTTTTTCGAACTTTTTAAACATGTTAATCTGTTGTTAGGCTTTTGAGACTGTTCACACGTGTGGAACTCGGGAGTTGCCGACAGAGGCGAAGCTTTTGTTAATGATATCTTTGCTGAATATAAAATTAGTTTGAAGATATGTTTACAAATATTTTGTTTTGTTTAAATAAATTAATACGTGAACCTAGCTTAAATATTATTTACTGTAGTTATAATAAAATATCAGTTGTTTTATATCAATTCGTAACAATCAGCTGATAGGCTATAAGTTTCAGGTTACATTGTTAAAAAATTAGCAATATTAAAAATAATTATTATGAACGTTAATATTAATTTCGAATGTATAATACACGGTTACAATGTGCACATGTACTTTAATTAAGGAAAAATACCAATACTAAAGCAACAAAACGTTTTCATGTATAATATGCACATTCTGTTATCGAAAAGGAGGAAGAAAAAGAGAGAAATAGACATTAAATTTATTTCCTCTTTCCGTTCATATTTCTGTTATGTTGAAAAGGTCTGGGATACTTTTTTCTATTCACTCTTCAAATCTCTTTCCAACCTAACAAAAGTTCTCACCAAATCTAACAAAAGCTTCGCTTTGAAGAACCTGTGATGAGACAATACAAAAAATTTTTCTCATTTGGTATCTCCTCACTTGTACTAAAATAATACTAAATTTATATAGAACTTTTTGACAAGTAATAAAATTAAAAATTATGGTTTCACGATTTGCAGTTGATTAAAATTAAGCAGTGCAAACCTGAAGCTAAGCTGAGTATGTTGTTCTCTATGGAAAGTGATTATGCGCTAATTCTGATGCACAAAATAATTACGCAAAACGCTGAGTTCGTAACCTCAATATCAATATCACACTAATATGCACTTTGTATGGATTTATAAAAGCAAGCTTCACATGCGTAATGGCAACTACGTTTTGCATTTCATGTCTTAGTTCTTAAACTACATTCTACATATATTCTGACATTTAACAAAAATATAATAAGAACAGCATACAGATTTGGAATAGCATAATCTAAATTATATATTCAATTGAGTTCTGTCGAAATGTTTAAAATTTCTTATATGGTGAATGAGAAAAACTGTAATCGTCACACTTTAATGCATTTCAATGTAACAGACTTATTACAATAAACATTGTAATCCTGAAATTAGTCCACTATAATTAGGACTGACTGTATTTTTAATGTAGTAAATGTAAAAGTGTATTGAATACGCCTGAGTAGCTCAACTGGTAAGAGCTGGTTAGTTGGTAAGCCAAAGGTTCCAGGTTCAAACCCTGGTATTATTTAATATTTTTTTACCTGTAATTTGGTGAATGTTTAATATTTTACCCATGTAGATTAAGATATTTTTTATTTAAACTGATTGCTGCCAAAATACTGAATAGGGAGGGGACCATTATTGGATGAGAAATTTCAAATGAGTAGGTACATTACTGCATCTTTTATCAAAATTAATTTGAAAGCTTTTCTCAAAATGATGTTAAATAATAAACGATCACAGATGACCAAGTTGTGGTATTAAATCATCAGCCTGAAGTCGTTGACAGTGTTCTCTTATTGCAGCTCTATCAATTTTTAATTGGATCGGACATTTATGGAACATTTCAATACTCTTTTCAATTTTTTCCCTTTCTTCGCTGATCAACGGTTGCACAGCTGTAAAAAAATGTCTATATTGTATTTATGGAACTAATTGCAAGATTTTAGTCCTGATTAAAACATTATTATTCAGATTATATTAGTATCATGCCCTTGAGTGTAATCCTAAATGCAGTAAACTACAATTAAAATAGCTCATGTTGTGCTCAGTTTTACATGTTTGATTATGGGGAAAGCAAGAATACAAAATACCAAGTATAATTTAAAATTTTTGGTCAATTGTAAATGGCCAGCACACATGCTCTTGAAAAAAACTTTCTATTTAAATGTTAAATGAACTTATTAATCAACAAAGTTCTATAAACAGAACTTATTAATTTTAATTTAATTTAGAAATTGGAGGAATTCATGAAAATTATTAACTTTTTTGGGCTCTACTTGCCTAAACAGCAACTCTTCCTTTCATTGTTGTAACACCAAACCCATGTATTATTTATTTTTCACTCATTTATTATTTTTTAAAATACATATTTGAAAACAATATTTTTTACAAGCTATAGGATAGAACAATAAAAATACTAAGTTTGAGAGAGTCTATGTAATAGCAAAGAGGAACATTCTTCCTCAAAGCAAAAGAGGAACATTCTTAAAAAAAGGAACTAACGATATGCAAGCCATATAATATACAGTAACTGAATGTTTTATTTTCAATTTCAGATGCACATAATAAAATTGTAAACAAACACCAACATAGCAATGCTGAAGCGCACTACCGTTACAAAACAATCATGACAAGATACAATTCAAACCCTCTGTTCGCGGTATCTGAACACATCAACTCAGGCTTCCACCTACAGCCCTACAAGAACACTTATGATTCTGGCAAAGATACAATCTCTAGTTCCATAATTTTCAAACAACGTATTGATGCCATGTTCAATGACAGTAGCTCTGTAATATCAACTTCTAGAACTGACATTCCTTCAAGTAGATATTATAACAACACAAAAGCAAGACGTGCGATGTCATTAATTGATGGAAAAGATGTACATAAAATTATAGAAAACAATAACAAAACTATTGTTGAAAATATGGTACAAACACAAATTGAAAAAATGTTTGCTGACGTTGAGTCATCCGAATCTGATAGCAGTGATAAATTTTTGATTGAAAATTTTTCCTTCTCCGTAAATTACCTTGGTTCTTTGCCATTATCTGAAAAGGTGTCTAGACTTGAAGGCTTACAAGAACCGCTTAAACATTTGTATTTCAAATATAAACAAGCAGGAAAAGACAATCAAAATCTAAAAGACTCTTTATCAGTTTCAAACAGTGGTTTAAAAATACTACATTATTCATCAAACCATGAACTAGCAGTTCAGTTGAATCCATTCCACACGATAGCTGTATGGGCTGCGATCAAGTTTGTGTGTCGTCCCCGAGGCCTTGGTCACGGCAAAGAATTTGGTTTAGAATATGCTTTCATGCCATTAATTGCTGATCCTGAAAGTATGGATAAAGTTACACTGTTCCAAAAAGTCAGTTCAAATGAGGCACCTTACTTTTCTATAGAGTCTTATGATGATCATACTCCACTTTTTGCTGTTGTTATGAGAAAAGTAGGGGTATCACGCCAACTTGAGTGCCATGGCTTTGTTTGTAAAAGTTCTGAAGAAGCGATCATTATGGCGGCTAATTTGTATAAAACCTTACTCAAATCTGTTACTGGAAGTCCTGGAAAACACAATTCTAATAAAAGAAGAACAAATATTAGACATAAGAATGGACTGAGCAGTATTCAAAGTGTCGGTGGGTCAAGTATTGATGATTCAGAATTTGTTGTAGCTAATGTAGTGAGAAAAAACAGTATGTTTTATAGATCCTGCCGAAATAAAGCACCACCAATAAGACCTCCTCGGAGAATCAAACCAAGAAGAATTATACCAAATACATACGGTGAATTTTCAAATGAAGCTAATTTAGGGAATCAAAATTGTAATTCTAGGCTTAGTCAGTACAGTGACAGAAGGTTACAGGGAAACCAATTCAAAAGACTACCTAGATCTAGATCAATACGGCAGAACGATGGTTTGGATGGAGGAGATATCTTAACAAAGATTGCTATACCACGCAGTAGAAGTTTCCTGAATGCTGGAGGACCAAGTTCTCGGTACAGCAGGAGGTCAAGCGGTTGTCTAGGAGGAAACAATTTGTGCAGGAAAAACAGCTTAGGAAGTCCTCTTGGATTGAATGAACTTTTCAATGAGTTTCAACTACAAGAAGGATTGACTAACATTGAAGACATATTGTCGGCTATAGTGGACACAGACGGAATGTCCTTCAATGATCTGAAGCCCATATACAAAGAGTTTTTGCTAAAATTAGCAGTTACTTTAACCAAGGATGAACTGTATCAACGGAGCAAAGCAATAATGCATCGTCAAAAAAATAGGAAAAAAGAAATATCACGGAGGAATAGCTGCAAACTGAAGAAAACGTTTACTGCTGCCGGTGGTTTAAGGAAGGCATTCCGTAGATCTGTATCAAAGTTAAAATCACGGAAAAAATCTAACTTAGCATCAATTCTGTTTACGTCATGCAGCAGTTTATCAAATCCATCCACTCTAAAGTCGTACAAACATTTCAGCCCATTTAATTTTTCATATAACAAGTCAAATGAATTTACATCCTTGTACAGTTCAGATTTGAAGTCTCATACAAAACAATGTCATAAAAAAGCAAGTAAAGATCAAATTTATCTGGAGTCGTTGCAGGAAAAAATTAAAAATTATTCAAATCAAAATCAATATAACTGTTCACAAAAAATTTTAATACAAAATGAAGACACAGAAACAAAACAAAGAAACAGAGATCATGTTAACCATCCTTCAAGTGAGTACTTTACGTGTAGCGAATGTAGTCATGGCAGCGAATCATGCACACATATTTCTATTGAAAGATGTTACTGTTCAAAAAATAAAAATAATGAACATGTTAATGACAAAGAAAATAATTTATCGTTGTCGATGTGTAGCTGTGACACAGACAGCTGTTTTGAAAGCGAGAAATGTTATTGCAATGGTGACTCGCATCCATCTGTCTTTGAACAACTTAAACAACAAGGCTTTGCTGCTTCCGAGTCTAGCCTTTCTCGTGCTGATTCTCCAACCACTGCATGGCAAAAAAACGAAAGTAAAATACAACAAGCTGAAAGATCAAAAAGTAATAAAACTGGCTTACAAGCTTCTAAAAGTTTGGAATTTCTTAGAATACAAAGACATCCACTAACACCAACCGGACCGTTCTGGCAACAAAATGATCATTACACGAAGTACGACACTTTTGACTCTGAAATAGAACAATATGACGAATTGTCTAGAAGAAGATCAGAATCTGTTTCTTATCAACCACAATTTGGATATCAGTCTTCAAGTAGTAAATCCAGCAACTCTTTCAGTTCTAAAAGAAGAAGTTCCAGCTCTGACAACCTTGCTGTCGACTACAATATGTTCAAACATCACAGTCAAGATTCACCTAACAAAATTAAAGAACAAGAGCGCAAAGTGTTAGTGGTTTCTGCTCATGATCCTAAAGGAAGAGTACTTTACATGGGCACATCGAGTCACAGTGACTCTATAAGAGAAACAACACCTCGTGTGAATAGTGACAAAGATAAAACTGATTTTATGTCTATAAAAAAATCAGCTGAAATAGCGGCACTCTTTTCGAGTGCAAAAACAAACTCAGTAAATAGTGGTGACAAAGAAGACGTAATTTACAACACTTTAGAACCACCCGATTACTTCTTGATCAAACGAAATTCATCTGGATCTCAGCAACTCAAAACTGTCAATTTGGAAAATTCTTTAGGATATTTCCCTTAATTATTTTTAGGCATTTGCATAACACAAATTTTAGAACTTGAGTTTTTTAAACAAAAATAATTAACCAAAAAATTATAAAACTCAATTATACTTTGCTTAGAAATTCTAAAAAAAATACTGTAAAAAGTTCAAAGAAAATGTATGTTATTGTTTGATGCTATAAAAAAATGCTTACAGTATATACTAAAAAAAGAACCAGAAACAATTTGTAACCTTCATAGAATTAATCAAAGGTAATAAACATCGTATTCTAAGGAGCTTTTGGGTCAACTTACAAAATTATTTTTTTAGTTTGTGTGATGTAACAAATTAAAAAATCACTTACCGTAATGATAAATTATCATATTAAACCTGAATACATTTCTTCAGTTTTAATTGAAATATAAAATTATAGCTGTATTTAAATTATGTTAAGTAACTTAGTGTTTTTAAAGAAAACATTGTAGGACAGTCAACTCTGTGTAATTCAAATGTTTTTAATTTGAAATTTTTAATGGAACAAAATATTAAAAAAAAATCATTGTAATTCAAATTTTACAAGGTACGTCCAGAAAGTAAGTTCCGTTTGGTAATAAAATTAAATTGTGTACAGATACAGAAAAATTATTTATTGCAAAAAATTCTAGAACTACTTTTCCACATAACTGCCGAAATTTTGCAGGCATTTGTCATAGCGTGGCACAAGTTTTTGTATACCTTCTTCATAGAAGTTTGCTGCCTGTGTCTTCAACCAGTTGGAAACATTTTCTTTCAGCTCTTCGTCATTGTTGAAGTGTTGACCGCCAAGGAAAGACTTGAGATGTAAGAACAGATGAAAGTCGCTAGGAGCGAGGTCAGGGCTGTACGGAGGATGGTCAAACACGTCCCACCCAAATCCCTGTAGGAGGTTTTTCGTCACATTTGCAGTGTGTGGTCGTGCGTTGTCGTGAAGAAAAAGAACACCTTTTGACAGCAATCCTCGGCGCTTATTCTGTATTGCGCGGCGCAATTTCCTAAGTATCTCGCAATAAACATCTGCTTTGATTGTTTGACCATGCGGTAAGAAATCAATGAGTAAGATGCCTTTCCAGTCCCAGAACACTGTGCACATCATTTCTCGAGGTGTCAAGATTTGTTTCGGCTTAATCTTTGCTGGGGATGAAGTGTGCCTCCATTCCATGATTGCCGCTTACTTTCAGGGGTGTCGTAAGAAACCCAAGTTTCATTTCCTGTGACGATCTGTGTAAGAAATTCTTCGCTGCCTTCATCATAACGGGTCAAAAACTGAAGTGCACTACCCATCCGGTTTGTTTTGTGTTGCTCAGTAAGAATCTTTGGTACCCAACGTGAGCAAAGTTTACGAAATTTCAGTTTTTCGGTAACAATTTCATGAATTAATGATCGTGAGATTTGGGGAAATTCCATAGCGAGAGCACTAATTGTAAACTTGCGGTTATCCTGGATCTTGTCATCAATCGCGTGAACCAGTTCTTCTGTAACCAAAGATGGACGCCCACTTTGTTCTTCATCGTGCACTTCACTACATCCTTCATTGAACTGTCGGACCCATCTTCTCACCATTGAATCACTCATAACATTTTGTCCATAAACTTCGCAAATTTGCCGATAAATTTCAATTGGTTTCACTTTCCTAGCGTTCAGAAAATGAATCACAGATCTGATTTCATAAGCGACGGGATTTTCAATCAACACCGACATTGTAACCAAGCACAACAAAGCGTACGTGGCTGATAGCGATCTCAAAATGGCACACGTTTCTTCTCCTTGATACAGAGCGTCTACCGCGCATGTGCGGAACTACGATCGCAGCACTGCAGCGTAGAGAAATTGAAACGGAACTTACTTTCTGGACGTATCTCGTATTTTTCTTTAAAATTTTTCCTTAATTGTATTATTTAAAGCCCTTCAGCTTTAAATTATTCAGAGTCAACCATAATAAAATTAGTTGAAATAATGTACTGTATGTATTTATTGCGTAAGTGTTGAATTAAACAGTAAACCTGTGTGGTATACGATTTGGAAATTGTAATTCCAGCATGTATTATTTAGTTAACAATGTTAGATAAAATCAAAAGTACTTTGAACTAAAATGCAGTAAAATCTGTATTAGTACTACCAATTAGTATCTTAAGTTTAATCTAACTTTAGACTATTGGTTCGCCATTTTAAACCTGTCACACCATTTTAATGAAATTTGAAACAGTTTTAAAATAGACTGCACATGTCTTAAAATTTACAATATTATCTTTTTAAGAAAAAAAATATTGGTCTTATATACTAATGTTTTTGTAGTTATATACAGACAGATGATACAGCATTTGTGTTCATTTTAAACATCTCATATGCCAAATCTTATAAAATTAAATACAATTACATATGTACAAACTAGTAGATATTTATTTTATGGCAAGGTTAGGTACGATTAGATATGAAATCAAGCACGGAATGCTTGGGTTTATACTGTCCGGTTTACCATATAGAAAGCTTCTTTTTAGTCTATATTATTGCTATTTACTGCTTACACCATTGTTTGTTGCTTAAGCCATGGAGAAGTAGTCAAACTACCTTGATTCATAACAGTTAGTTTGCCAAAAATAATTTTACACACACACACACACACAGGCAGCTCTGACTAATCTACCAGCAGATGATTTTGCATCACCAGAGCAACTGACTTAATTTTAACTTATACTTAACATCAATGAAAACATTACAACAGCAAAAACAATAAATGCCAAGCTACGTGTTGTGAAAAATTATTATTTTTTCCGATGGGGTTTACCTATGATTTTTAATGAAAAAATTGAGAATGGCAGCAAATGACATCATACTTAAACTAATTCTAGTATTAATAAAATTATAATAGTTTTAATCAAATAATCTGTTACACGATTTGTGTGCCACAACTCTTGTGTCATTTATATTTAAAAGCTTAATGTTGAGTGCAATATTAGAATAGTTAATTTATTCTATTTATTTAATTTATTGACTTTATCCTGAATATATGACTTATGTTTCAAGTAATAGTTAAATAAATATTTAAACAATAAAATTCATTTTTTATTTCACCACTAAATAACATTTTTATTATTACATCTGATTTCTATAGTTAGAATATGTTGATCAGCTGATTTAACAAATTCCTGTTTTAAATAAAAAGCTACATTTTGTGATGATTTTTCTAAAAATCCATAAACAGATTACTGAACCCGTATTTACTAGATCGATAAAATATAAGTGATTTTTGTTTCTGAGCATGACGGTATTAAGAGAATGAGTGATCACTTCTAGTGTACTTTGATCAAGTGTGGGAAGAGCCTGGTTTAGACCTGATTAGCAGTAGTGCTCACGATGTTGCAGCAGCCGATACATCTTTCTACTGCACAATACATCATTAAAATTTTTGCTTGTGAATTCCACTGAAATTTTGCAGAGATTGACTACACAGTTCGAGGACCAAACACTGTAAAAGGTTTGTGTGTTTGCCTGGTACAAGGAGTCAAAGAAAGGACATGAACATATTGAAAATGAGGAATACGTTTGCTGTCCTGAGACCAGTATTACAGATAAGAACAACGGCACAATTATTAACCTTCTTAAAGGAAACTGACGCCTGACAGTTTCCAAAATTGCTGCATAGGTTGAAATAATTATGGAAGCTATCATTCATGACAAAGAATTAGGGTTTCATAAAGTACGTACAAGATAGGTCCCTTCCTTCTGACTGCAGAATAGAAGTTGAGATATTTGAGTTCAGCTAATACAAAAGTCACTTGTGACTGAAAACTGAGTATATTATTACGCACCTATGGAGTGGTGTAGGAAGGAAGAAGCAGCCCTCAGGAAAGCCAAGACTGAACTCTGAGATGGCAAGGTGCTTGCAAACTGTTTTTTTTTTCAATCAGCATGGCATTTTACACATTGATTTCTTACATGAGCATTGCACAATAAATGCTGTTTATTACAGTGAACTTTTCAATGAAGTAGAGTCGGTCATTTCAAGATATGTGACTGATTCATTGTTCTCCTCCACGACAATGCTTTGCCTTATACTGCAGCTCTACCTTGTACAAAATTATAGGAAACGAGATGGACCATTCTCTATGTTCTTGACCATCACCCTGTGATTTTGGTCTTGTTGGGTCTCTGAAAGAAGCACTAGGAGGACAATGATTCCAAGACATTATAACAGTTGATACCTTGTGTGCAACCCTGACAACCCCCTTCATTTTGTTGCTAATAAAAACTGCCCTATCTGCTGGGAAAAATGCATTTCTGAAGCAGGAGATTATGTTGAAAAATGATATGTGGTTGACTTTTTTTTACTACACAAAAAAAGGTCTCATTTATATTGTTCTACTCTAATATGTTTAAATGAAAACTTAAACATAAATATATCATACTTTTAAATCGTTTTTGGCAAAAGGAACATAAAAATAAAATTTCTAAAAACTTAAAATACACTTTTTTTAAATATATCAGATTTTTTCAATATATTTTTTTTTTATTGAAAACATGATTCAAGGTTTGGTATTTTCATTAAGAGAAAAGGAAGAAATGGTTTTTGTAAAATAAACAGCTGATTTTATTAAAAAAAACACAATTGAAATTATTTTTGTAAAAATAACAAATGAGCTGTTTTTAAACTTTACTGGCTGTTATTTATGTCTTGAACAAAAACAACTGTATATTATTTAGTCTGTAGAGATATGCCCTTTTGTACTAATTTTAATACCCAATTTTTGTACTAATGCTGTTAGGCGATAATAGCCTAAGGTTCATCTTTTCACCTTAAAATACAAAAAAAAAACCATGTAGAACAGATGACATTGAAATTTATTTTAATCTTACTAAACAATATTTAGAACGCACAAATCGAGTGTGTGGGGTGATCACTTACCTTTAGTCAAAGGAGTTATAATAACAATATTCCATGCTTGCCTGAATATTTCTTGGTTTAAAATGTGGCTGTATGGAGTTAGGTCTGGCAACACTGTGTTCAACGTGTTAATCTGCAAATCAAAGACATATATTATAGAATATATTGTTGCCTCTAGTCACTACTATATGCAACGTTTTAGCGAATTTCCTTTAAAAAATGAAATACTGAAACTGACCACTAGATTACTTTTAGAAGGGTTGTTAAATATATATATATATATATATATATATATATATATATATATATATATATATATATGTATGTGTGTGTGTGTGTGTGTGTGTGTATTTGTTAGCACGCTCATGTTCACAGTTTTAGTCAGATTTGATTCAAATTTGGCACAAAAATTAATTATGGTTTAATTATACCTTGGCCATGTTTGTTAACCAACAAAATTCACTCAAAAGTTTCAAAATGGCAGTTTGTGGTTTTTTTGAAAATAGCTCACAAACAGGAAACATTCATATAGCACAATTACCTTGTGTTTATTTTGCTTATAGAATCTATCCTTAAGTTACTGGAATGCAAGAAAGTTACTATTTATAGGCTCACCATTTCCAAAGCCACCATTCTGGTCAAGATAGTGTTCCAGTGCTGTGGCGTGTTGACATTGTACTCCCTGCAGATAGCAGCAGCAATGCACAAAGCACGCAAGCTAGTGTGATCAAGCAACAATCCCACAATTTCTGATTTTTCAGGCAGCCATGACAGACCTAACTTCTCGACCTCATGAGCAAACATTAGAGACTGTCTGGTTTTCCTACAACAAAATATCAATTCATTAACACAGTACAATTATGGTAACAGAATTGTCCATGTAATTCAAGCTCATTATGTATTCATTTTTTTATATATCGGTCCTCACTTTAAAATATCTTATTACAGATTAGATTAGACTAAAAAAATGGTTATTTAAAATCCGAAATTATGTGAAGAGATACTGATAAACAGACAATGATGATACTGATATCTCTGTTCCATATACTGTTTATAAACACTACTAGAACTGTTGCCTACGTTGGCTGAATGAGTGAATGTACTTCACCGATACACATAATGTAACACCAGGTACAATTTTTTTAGGTAACAATATATTGGTGGATCAAGCTGTAATCTGTTAGTATGATCAAGTAAGTTGATGATTTTGTATTAGTGCATGTATTATTTATTTTCTGGAATAAATCATGTGTTTAGCATTTTGTGTAGCAATAGGCAAATTGTTGTATGTAGTAAATAATTATGCATGCAAATATCTTCCTTAATCTGATCATACAATTGTATGCTGATTCTGAACATTCTAATTCAGATACACAAAATGATTCTCCTCAGAAAATTTGAATATACAAGTAATTAGATACTACTTATCTTTATCAACTGAATATATCGCTATTATGTACGCACAGAGGCAACTACATCAAATATGAATCTGACTAGCTGTTTCATGTTGCAGCTCTCAAATTATATTGTACAAATATTTTCTTCTATAACTTAAAAATAAAATACAAATAGTATACAAATTTGTATTATCATTTTTAACCATGTAATTGATTTCTTTAATTTTTTTTGAAATAATGAACTTCTGTTATAGTGGACATTGTTTTCCCCCCACTTGCTCCATTTTTATGAGGCCTGACTGTTTATTATAACTTTAGTGTACTTAACACTGCCTTAACATTTCATTCAAAAAATTGTACCCAACAAATTACTGTGAAGAAATGGTTTTGTTTTGTGGCCACCGAGAATCTTGTCTGAATTATACATATTTTTTTCTACATTTGGGTTTTGAACGCAAGGAATGCCAAAAACCTTCAAATCAACAAAAATTCAAGATGTTTTGGTACAAATGCAATGAGTGATGAGTGATGGAATGGTGAGAAAGTGAGTTAGGAAGTTTAAACGAAGATGAACCAATGTCCACGATGAGGCACAGAGTGAGTGGCCTTCTGTTGTCAATGACGATTTGGTAAGGAAAGTTGATGAAGAAAATTGTGAGAACAGACAGTTCACAAGGGCAATTCTTTCTAATGAATATCTGCAAGTTTCACAATCTCTTTTGCAAGAGAATCATTCAGACCACTTAGGTTATCACAAGCTGTGTTCCCACTGGGTTCCAAAATACTCAAGTCCACAAACCCCAGAGACTTGGCAGTGCTGACATTTCTTACTTGATACAGTGATGAGGAAGTCGAGTTGTGACTGGTGATAAAACTTGGGTTCATCTTATTATCTTTGAATTGAAACAGCAGTCAACTGAGTGGAGAGGACACATAACATCATAAAAAATAAATAAATAAAAATTCAAAACAACAATGTCAGCCCAGAAAATCATGTTTAAAGTGTTTTGCTTATCAAATTCCTTATCAGAGGTCAAACCATCAATGTGGTTTGATATTGTGAAACCTTGAGAAACCTTCTGCGTGTAATTCAGAACAAAAGGAGGAGCATGCTCAGCCAAGGAATTGTGTTGCTTGATGACAATGCTCGGCCCCATGCTACCAGTTCTGTTGGGCACTCTCCATGCAGCCCATCTGATTACCACTTGCACATGAAGCATGGAGCTTGGTGTTAAGCACTTGACAGTGACATGAAACACTCTGTACACTAACAGGATTGTTCTTTGAAGAAGGACTGGATAAGTTAGTCGACTGATACAAGTGTCTAAACATTAGTGAAAACTATGTAGAAAAGTAATTAAAGATGTACTGTTTTAGGTAAAAATTAATTTTTGTTTAAAAAAAAACATTTTACATTTTTTTTAAACAGTACTTTACAGTTAAGCTTTACATTTAATGAATAGCCTCTACCAAACATCCAAACAATTCTTGTATAATCTCCAAAAATATGCCAGCACAATCCCTTAATTGTTCCGATGTTTCACTGTGTTATTATTTAAAAGATATGACTTTTTTAAGGCTTACAAGACCAAGAAATTTTAATTCAAAGTTTAAAAATTACACACAATTAATCAAATTTTTAATTACATCACAAAGTCGAATCAGACCAATCTTACCATACATCAGAGTACGTCCGCCCGGTTACTTTTTCAATCAAGTCTTTAGTGGCGACAGAACACATGCATTGCAAAGCTTGTATTTTCATAAGAACATTGGTGTTGTCAAATGCAATTGCTGACAAATATTGGACGGCTTTAACTTTATCCAGGCTCTGAATCAGGTAACACGCTCTGAAATAGAATCAATCTATGTTATTGTTAGGGCAAAGAACTTTATACAAGGTCCTCACAATAAACTCACAGAACAGACAGGTAGTAAAAATATTCCCATCCATTCTTTCAGTGATCGATAAAAATAACATACTGTATTACACACTTTAATTTTCTGCTAAACTCTTATGTATTACACAAATTTTACGTATATAGGTCTTTCATACAGTAAATTATTCATACCTAACCTTTTGAAAAGTAATCACATAACATATACGAGGTTTGTCCAATAAATACGCGAACTAAGGTCATAAAAACTTTATTTTACAAAATTTCATCTACATTGATTTTGTCCCCTTCAAAATACTCTCCATTCACTGCTATGCACTTATCCCATCTTCTTTTCCACTCTTCAAAGCACCCTTGGAAGTCCTCGGAAGTCAGGCTTTTCAGTCTCCTCGTCGTTTCTTGTTTTATTGTGTCCACATCTTCCCAATGCTGTCCCCTCATCACATTTTTGCATTTAGGGAATAGAAAAAAAAGTCGCAGGGGCGAGGTCCGTGAATAAGGGGATGATCAAGGATAGTGATTGAATTTTTAGCCAGAAACTGGCGAACAATCAAAGCCGAATATGCGGGTGCATTGTCTTGATGAAGAATCCATCCATCGTTTTGAGTCAAATGTGGTCGCATTACACGACGCACTCGATCTCTCAAACGCTTGAGAATGTTAAGGTAGAACTCAGAATTTACCGTTTTTTCCTCAGGAAGGAATTCTTGATGAACAACACCTTTGATATCAAAGAAATCCAGGAGCATGACTTTGATTTTTGATCGGCTTTTCCTTGATTTTTTTGTTCGAGCTTCACCTGTTGCTTTCCACTCCATGCTTTGCGATTTCGATTCGGGGTCATACTCGAAAAACCACGATTCATCACCAGTGATAACCCTATTTAAGAATCCAACATCATTTTCCATGGAATTTTTCCAGTCAGTAACACATTCGACTCTTCTCAACTTTTGATGCGGAGTCAGCAGTTTTGGCACGATTTTCGCACAAACCTTTCTTAAGCCCAAATGCTCGGTTAAGATTGTGTGCACTGTTGATTTTCCTAAATTTAGTTCTTCAGCTATCATTCGGACAGTTTTTCGGCGAACAGTAAGGACAAGACGCCGCACACGATAAATGTTTTCATGCACACAAGAGGTTGAAGGTCGTCCAATTCTTGCATCATCTGTGGCGTCTTCTCGACCTTCTTTAAAGCGCTTAATCCACTTGAAAATGGCTGTTTTTCTTCATAGCATTATCACCATAAACAACTCTCAACATTTCAGTAATTTCTTGGTAATTTTTACCAAGCTTTACCAAAAACTTGATGTTAATTCGTTGTTCAGTGAATTGGTCAATTTCCATATCGACGAACAAAAAAATAATGCAAAACTAAAAATAACTCTACTCGCAAGATCCGCACAGCGTAACGTTCTGCCAAGCACTGACGGCTCATTGGGTCCCAGACAACACGCGAGGCCAGTGGGTGTGGCTTAACTCTCCGTAATGGCCACCATATTCGACCAGTTCGCGTATTTATTGGACAAACCTCGTACAACAGCATTGCACATGCTACTTGTAACACTCAGGTGACTGTTATGCGATCGATATATATATATATGTATCATATTCTAAATAGTGTGAACCTATCAGCAGAAAAATTCACGCACTCTTGCAATTTGTTGACACTATTTGAAGTGTTTCTATTTCATTCCATTATATGTAGGATCGTTTACCAATTATCAATGTTTGCTAAAGGAAGCAATTAGTGCTATAAATAAATCGTATCCAGTTACAGGTTAATAGAAACTAACAGTTAATAGAAATTAACAGTTAAAGAGACTTTACTGCATATGTGAAAAATATAGACAAAATAATATTAAAGAACCAACGTTTTCACACATTATACCTAACTAACCATTTCAAGAAGATGGAATGGATTTTTTAGATTTTGCAAGCGATAGTTATCTGATATTAGTAGATTATCTCTCTAAATGGTTAGAATTGGTAAAATTAAAAAACATCTCACGAAATAATTGACAAATTAAAGAAAATATTATATATTCACAGAATGCATCTATCTGTATTAGCAAACAGTAAGTCATATATATATATCGACAGAGGTCAAAGTGTATTTTCTATTTACTCAACGTAATCTATACATTTGCTTTTATTTCAAATCTGTTACACTGACTTTTGTTATAATTCTTCATAAGTGATCAACATTTTTTCGATAGCTCCCGAATCTGATTTTATTTTATTTTTTGAGGATATACTGGTTTACACTTTTTTTAGCCGCCTCGGTGACCTAGTTGATAGCATACTGGGCTTTCACCCCGAGGACCCGGGTTCAATTCCCGGCCAAGGCTTGGCATTTTCATACGCTATAAATCATCCCATCATCTGCATTAGCCCAAGTGTGCACAATAGTCAGACATAAAAAAAACAAACACTTTTTTAAATTAATTACGGATTACATTTGATCAAAACTGTTATATATACATAATTTTTAATTACAATCACAAATTTTAATATATTCTGAATTAAAAAGAGATTTCAAAAAATCTTGTTTATCTATTTTTGGAAAAACAGAAAATGGTTCCAAGATTTGGGAAACCAAACATGGATGCAATTTTTCAATAAAATCAGTCAGTTTAGCCTGCAATGATGTACACAGTAAAAAATACTTGTTTGTTCAGGGGCTATCAAAACAAATATATCCATCAAAATCAATATTTTTAATGATCGTTTGTTGATCATTATATATACCTTGTAAAAAAAAGGAATGCACTTTTGCACAAAGTATCGTAAATTTATTTAGAGATAAAAAGATATTAGTTTATTTGTACTACATAAAAAGGTCTTTAAGTAACCTTTGTTTTATAGAATACAAATTCATTCTACCTGATAATATTCTCATTTTCAACTGCCACAGAAGGATCCATTCTGTTATTGAGCATAGCGAGAGTTATGTCTCTTAAGGTGTCATTGAACGATATGTCATAGTTCATATTGCTCGCCTGCAACCAGTCGTTGAGTAGGTCGAAGCGCGTATTCATAACATTAATTTCATTCAAAACAGCGATGGCGTCTACAGCTTTATTTATATCTGTTTAACATAAATTGTATCAAATAATGACTTGAAGCTACGATCAATTTTACTTTAGTTTCTATTTGTATGTCGTTAACACATACTCATTAAAAAAAATTGTCAAAGAATTTTTAAAAGAACCATTTTATAGAATCTTAATCTGAACAATCAAATTTTCATAAAATATTGTTTCTTATAAAAACAAAAGCATTTACTTGGTAAATCAATAATGCAGCCTGATTTGCACGTCACAATTCTGGGATCATGGTACAGTTCGTAGATAAGGTCGTTGGGTTTCAGAACTAATTGCAGATACTTCTCCTCGCCCAGCTGATTTAAATGCAATATATGATAGGTAGACACAGAGATGTATTTCTTTTCCACCTACACAGACAATTAAACAATTAAAACAGATATAATTGTATAAACAGATTTTCAAAAAAGTGTACAATTAAATATGGATTTTTAAGAATTTGAAGGGCCACAATTTTGAAACGGACTCCATGTGCTAAATTTAAATCGAATTAGATCAAAACTGTAAATGCTAGAGAACTAAGACATATAAATAATATTTTTAATAAGTATAAAAATCAATGTTGTTTCAACAATTCCAGGAAACAAAATCAAGCACATTTCATGGCTTCAGATCTGGTAACAACTGCTCTATTAGTTCTGAATGCATGATTCCAATGAATATTAACCCATATTCATATAGCTGTTTCGCTGATATGATGAAAACAAAATTCCAAAAATTAACATTGAATAACATTACACAAATGAATATTCGTAAATTTAGATAATAATTTGATACATTTACGGTTGAGTTATAATGATACTATAAAAAATTAAGATTAGGAAAACATGCATACAGTTACAAATTATTTAAAACTTGAAAATATTAATTGGGATAAAGTATGAATGGCTAGTACAATATATACAGCTTCCAGTATATTTTTAGATATATATATATATATATTATTTCTCCAGTCAACATCCCTTTTTCTGAGCACACACTATTAGTACAGGCATAAATGAGGTATCTTTAGAAAGATTGTTTAACCGGCTTCTGACATTGCAAAATTATTATGCACTTAAAACTTAATGTTTGTGAAAAATTTTAACATAAAAGACATTTTTAACTATCAAGGATGTGCATTCTCGGCATCACAAATCATACAATATTTTGTATATTTTACGAAGCTAACTTATTAATCACGAATAGACAATCCCATTAAATGTGGTTTTTAATGCTTTTTTGCATAATGTGCTTAGAACAATTTCAATATTTACTTAAAAGTCATTCAACAACTATAAAGATTATGTGGTCCTACTGTCAGTCCCCTAACCCTGCTAGCTGTACAAGCTGGGTCAAGCATTTCGAACACCAAACACATGTTTTGGACACTATTTTTACAAAATATATTTGTGATTTTTCCTTCCATTGTAAATTTATCTATTGTTAATACGGATATCATAAAATACGAAGTACAATTAAAATGTTAAAATACAATTAGAGGTTATTAAGCATGTCATTTCGATTGACTAGAAGACATTTTGCTATTAAAATTGCTTAATAGGAATTGTTGTTTATCACTATAAACAAGTTGCAGGGACACACTTCAAAGAACAGGATTGTATTTACCAAATGCCGTCTTTACTCACGGACAAATGTACATAGCCTTTTCAATGGTAACTAAATCGACTAACATGTTTGTATCCATTAAAAAATGAAATAAAGAAGTACAAGAAGATTACATTCTTACATCAATATCGTTTACAACGATGTATTGTAATCTCCTGTAAAAATGTCTATTAAAAAACAAATGTACTGAAATTTATGTACTACAATGACTTATAAATTTGTGATTATTATTTCAAACTAATAGCTTTTCGAATTATTTTCTAAATATATTTTCTCTTCCTTGCAACTACCGTCCTCACCCTGACTACTCTTATTCAAAATGCTGTGTTTACTTAAAACTTTCATAGTGCGAAATTTTGCATGGACCTCCTACTATTAAATAATAAATAGAAATAGTTATAAGGAAGTTAGGTAGCATAAGAAATTAAACCGTCCTATTAAGCCATGGAAGTATTTTATTTTACGTAAACATATTAGAAACTGTAATGGCTTGTTTAAAAAGATAAAATGTTAACTATATCATGACAAACTGGCTAAATATTATCATAGATATAGTAATAGATTAAATGCTGATATTAAAGAAAACTAAATTTAAAATTGTTTGAAATTAATAAAAATGATATCGGTTCTCAATTGAACATAAATAATTTAGTTGATAATAAAAAGCAGGTAATTAATTGAACTGAGTGACAGCTGCATTAGATGAACTCAATAACGAGCACAACTCCTGATTCTTGGACTTTAATAAAAGTATAACGTTAAGTGACTTTGGCCGTTCAATTTTAATGTCAGTTTTCCCAGGAAACATGCAAATACAACTCAATGGCTTGCAATAAATGGCACTGACATTAAAAAAAAGTTTAATTTGATTGAACTTCACTGAATTTTATTCCAAGTATGTTGATAAGGACAATTTTTACAATTTCATTTTGCACGCTTTAAAAATTCCGATTTTATGAAAGTACTTACGTGTGTGTGTGAAGAATTATTATTAAAAATAAACTTTGAAAAAACAAAAACATGAAGTATGTCCATTTTAAAAAATCGCTGATTCCAAAATTTAAAAGTCTAATTCCAAAAATAAAATCAGATTTTGACATCTCATCAAAAATATGCACTGACAAACTTCTCACTAAACATTAAACATTTTGCTAAAATACATATATTTTTTAGACTTTGATTACATCTTCATTAAAATGTAAATTTAATATTTAAAGAAACTGTATTAAACCTGGTTGAAAAGTTTCTATTTGTAATTAAATATTTTAAAAGAATTGAAATGTAATGGTTCTGCTGTTTTAAAACCTCTCTGGATTTGTGTTTTGTCACTAGGAAAAAATAATCCCTCCAGTAACCTCTGAATATGATCCCTACATAGCCCTTACTATAACACATATACGAGATTTGTTCAGAAATTAGAATTTTAACTTTTTGAACAAAATATTTATTTATTCTTCTACATTGATGTTATCGCCTTCAAAATAGTCCCCATTGGAGATTATGCTCTTTTAATGTCATCTACGGCTGTAAAACTACGGCATCGTTACAGTACTGTTTTTGACCAAAAATTCACGAAAAAGCAATGAAGTGTGAGTTGGTGTATTATCGTGGTACAAAAACCATGAATTGTTTTTCAACAGATCTGGGCGTTTTTTTCGGATTGCTTCACGCAGACAGCGTTGAACTTGTAGGTAGTACTGCTTATTGACCATTTCACCTGGTAGCAGGAATTCATGATGCACTATGCCATTACTATCGAAGAATACACTGAGCATAACCTTCACATTCGACCGCACTTGTTGAGCCTTTTTCGGTCTTGGCAAGCCAGAATGCCTCCACTGGGATGATTTTGACTTCATATCCGTAAACCCATGTTTCGTCACCTGTTATAATACGTTTCAGTAATTCTGCATCGTCATTGACTTCATTTAGTGACTTCTGAGCAACTTCCATTCACCGCTATTTTTGTTCAAAATTCAACAACTTTGGAACGAATTTTGCTGCCATGCGTTTACACAAAACATTAGAAACAATGGTCATGACATGATTCAATCAATATGCCAACATCATCAACGACCTCTCTAATTGTGATTAGGCGATTGTTCATAACCATTTCCTTCACTTTTTCCATGTTTTCATTGGCTGTTGATGTGCTGGGGTGTCCAGGGCGTTCGTCATCTTCAACGTCTTCACGGCCTTCTTGGAAATGCTTATACCACTCGTAAACTCTTGCTTTACTCATAGCAGACTCACCATAGGCCTTTGTTAACATTTCACACACTTTGTTACACTTTATTCCATTTTTACGCAAAATTTGAAACAAATTCTTTGATCCATTTCTTTTAACAAACGAAAATCGCCAAGCTCATAAAAACACGTCTAATCTTAGTGGCTATCACAAAGTCAACAATGAAAACAGCTGGAAAGTTTTATCATACTTCAAGGGTATGTATACCAACATAATAAAAAAAATGTTTAACAATCGGACTCAACAAGCCCGCAAAAGTTAAAAATTCTTGTTACTTTCTGAACACACCTCGTACAAATTAATTATTTATTAAAACAAAATATTTAAACCTAACTTTTATAAACACCTTAGAGCTAAACATATGTGGTTCATATTTAGTACTTGACTTTGTGTTTCAAGTTCGTAAGTTCAAGCCAATTTATTATTTATCTATTCAAGTTGATAACTCAATTATGGTATATAAAAAACCAGTATACCAGTAAAAAAAGTTGTATACCTGGAAATGAAATGCAAGATTCCTAGCACAGAAAATTTCGGATGATTATTTTCAAAAGGTGTAATGATTTTTCTCGTATATTGTTCTTGGTTTACAGTAACACAATATTGTAGTCATTTTAGACTGTAATGATTACTATATACATTTAATAAAAAAGATTGAGCCAGTGAATCTTGCAATAAAAGACGTTATAATTTTATATAAACTGGAGATAGTTTAGAATATCAAGGCATTTCCCTAACCTTAGCATAACCTGTCATAGATTTTTCATTTTTCTCCAATAACACCCACTTCTGCGCTTCCAAGTAACACATCTCTGCGGCTGCCACTTGATCGGCCCCAGGAGGCATGTGATTCACAACAAAGTACAATGATGCACTTGCCATCTCCAGGTTAGCTATATAGCTGACGCATTCTTTGATTTCGGCCAACAAAGATTTATTTCGAAGTGTTAGACACCAGTTTGTAGAATCTATAGCACTATCATTGGCAGATAACTGGTTGTTAGTCTGAAACATAAGACAAATATTCATGATTGTAAGACCTGTTTCTCAGACCATAAATGCCAGTAACCTACTTTTAACAGTACAGTTCTGTTAATCCGAAATAATTGAGAACAAACCCTTGTTTGATTTAGTGATTTTTCAGATTAAGTAGATTTGTGCTTGAAATACACCAACATGCAATAAATAGTAACAAACATGGTACAGTACTGTACATTAGTTATTTGTTGTGCAGTATTAGGGTCGAGTATTACAATATTTTGAAAATGTGAGCAACATGGAATAGAGGGGAATCAGTGCAGTACACATTGGTGGCAAAAAGTGATGATGTAGCAGATGCCGACAACATAGCATATGCCCCATTCAAAATCTGTGGCTGCCTTTGAAGTGGCATTATTTGATGAGCAACACCCAGCTGCTTCATCAGCAGACATAATATTTAAAGACATTCATTTGATTACTTTGGGAAACATTTGCCATCATTGCTGATCATTTAGCACTACCCACGGGACACGTACAGCTTAAAGTGTGCTGCGGATGCGATCAACTTTGTCCCGGAAGTTGATCTATCATCTGCAGGCTCTATGATAGAATCGATCCAGAAGAAATACAAAATAGTTAAACACATTACCAAGGAATTGGTTCTGCAGTGGATCCCGTCACATGTAGGCATACAAGGGAATGAGCGGGCAGACAAGCTGGCTAAACAAGGAACCCTTATAGTGCAGAAACCAAAAAGAATGCTCACACTGGAGGCTAGGATTAGTGCACTGAAGCGAACATCTTATCTTGAATTTACAAACAAAGTCAAGGAAGACATAAAGAACAAGCCTTATGAGAATGTATTCGACTTGTATGGGAAGGTCAAGGATCTCCAGAGGAGGACATCTGTCGCGGTCTTTCGGCTGACAACTGGACACGACTGTCTGAATGAACACCTGAAGAAAATTAAGATATTAAACTATGACAACTGCACATTGTGTGAATGCCCAGACACCATCATGAACAAGGACCACCTCCTGGTCTGCAGAAAATTAGATGAAGAGAAGCAGAAAAGAGGAGACCTCCCTGACCTCTACTGGGAAGCAAGATCAAAGATGGCGTGAGCCAGCGGAAAACAACAACAACAATATTTAAAGACACTGGTGTAATCTACAGCTAGATTTTCTTCACTTTACCAGAACGTATACCAGAGTTTTTAAAAAGTAACTCTCTTTTTAAACATAGAAAAGAAGTGTATGTACAGTATCTATAATACGAATAAAAACACTAAACTAACGGGATTTCATAAAATTTATATTTGTACAGTATTATTTTCAATTTTAAAAACTTTTAATGTACATGTTTTTGAATTTTATTACGTTGATGTTCACTATTTTTATTCAAAACATACTAGTTCTGTGAGGCTTATGGGTTACTTATAAGTTAACTTTTAAATAAAACAACCTGAATACAAGATTTTTCATATAAACTTTGATCATATAAAACACCGTAGCATTTATGAAATTTTATTAATAACCTTTAAACAAAACATTAAATTAAAATTTTACTTTAGAACTCACAAGTTGATGAATGGTCATGGAACAAAGCGTGCTCCTGTCCAGATGAAGGACTGAGATAACATCAAACCATATTTTATATGTAGCCAAGTTCAACTCTGATCCTGTAATAAAAAATTGTTTTTTCAAAACATCAGTTAAATACAATATTGATATTTTATAATTAAACGTTTTTCTAAATCTATGGGTAAGTAAATCATAGTACATCTTTCTTTTTGGATCACAGTGGAACTTACTTATAACATCACTAAAAAAAATCAAGTTACAAAAGATCAATTTAAAAGATTAATAAGAAATAAAAGATTAAAAAAGGTTTACTGTTATATTGATAAATTAATTTTATTAGTACATTTTTTAAGTGTTAAATATTTGGTGATAACAGTATTTAGAAATAAAAAAACATAAAGAATATAGTAAACATTTTAATAAACAGTTTCATAAAGAAGCAGGAATAGTATTGTGCAATTGTCTCAGGGCCTAAGTATAATAGAATATACAGTAGAGCGTCGATTATCCGAAGCCCGGTCATCCGAAACGTCGGTTAACCGAAAGCGGTGGCGCGGCGGCCTGACAGCGCAGCGGCCAGACAGTGCCGGTGCGGCAGCTCGACAGCAGTACAGTCACAATATAGTGTGCACTAGCACATACAGTGACGAGTCAGTCTCCGTGTTGTTTAGACCATTTGTGCTTCTGTTTGTTTTGTTGTGTAATTACCGAACTGCAACTTTCTTTACCGAATGTAATTACCAAATGTTATTCTTTCTTTACCGAATGTTTAATTTTACTTTACCTAATGTTTATTTTTTCATTATCAAAGAGTTGTTTTACTGTACAGAACACTGTATACTGTACTGCTTATATTTATCATATGTCATTAAACAACTGGATGAATTTATGTGCTGTACGTGTCTACTTGCTCCTTAAATTGGTTCTACCACTGTTAAATTATATCACACTACCTTTTTTCGAATAAGTTCGTTTATCCGAAAAATCGATTATCCGAACACCCCCTGCACCAATTGTTTCGGATAATCGACTCTCTACTGTAGCTCAGTCTTAAGGAATATTTTTCAATAGAATGACAAACGTTGACAGCAGAGTTGTGTCTTTTTGAACAGTAGTAATTCTGACAAATTTATCTATTATTTATGTTGTGTCATAGAACATATTGTCTGTGATAAACAGTAAAAAGTGAAACTACGTATGTGATAAGCTAATTATGAATGTAAAAACTTTACATGTACTATAAATGAATTAAAAGCTTTGGGGTTTGGTCCTCATTAACTTGGATAAAAGAAATTACATACTGCACTGTAAAATTTAGAGTAAATTGTAGAAAAGGCAATTTTGACAGTATAACTGAATAGAACAATATTTCGTGTTCCTAAAACCAGTTTTTTACTGTTAACCTTAATAAAGTCACTGTATGGCTAAAGTAACGTGAAATTATGTTTGAAAGCATTCTGTGGTGTAGTGGTTATTTGTATTACAGTACATTATGTTTTAGTTAAGTTCACAAGTTACTTTTATCGTTAGGTAGTTTAAATGAATATAAACTAACTAGAAGTATAGCCACCATTATAAATGGATGGTCGATAGTAGTGCCTAAAGTCCAAGTAATTGGATTATTTGCTGCTGCAAGCTGCAAGGACAGGAGAGAGACTTTTGTGAACATAGATAGTACTATTGTACTTCTATCTTTGTTGAAAGATGCTACCAGCAGGAAGTGCTCACGTCCTCCCATAAGGGTTATCATTCAAGTATGTTTATATTCAATGCTAATACACAGCATGTATTCTGCCGATAACAGTAGCAAAATTTGTTCCAGCAAGTTCAGTGTGAAACATCACTATACTTTTTTAAATACACCACTGTTATACTTATGGATTTGTCAGGACGTAAACATCGATGTTGTAAAAACATCTGCATGAAACAAAAGCACCTATGTTGAAAAATACGAAGGTTGTACTTTTTCTGATGGCCGACTGGCGATTTCACAGCTCAGCACTCATGACTGATGTATCAAATAATAATCATTGTAACAGTTTGGAATTTAGAGTTTTTATTCTTGGAAACAAGTTTCAAAATAGTTCAATTGGATGAAGGAATCTTAGTACAAAATCAACAACTATTTCACATTTCATAAATAAGATACACATTTTAAATTTAAGAATTAAGTCAATTATAAGTCATGTAATATTGTATAAAAGTTTCTCAATATGGTTTTTAACACAATTTTTTTTTAAATTTAAAGTTTAATAAAAACGAATAAAAAAAGCAGAAGTTTGTTCAATATAATGCTAGTTTGTGCATTTATATACATAAACGCAGAGTGAATCTCATTAAGTAATGGTATGACTAGATTTATTGTGGCACAAATGATTCGCTTGCAGTTAAAACTAAAACTCGAGGTTTCATAATTTCTACACCAACCAGGCTGAGTATTAGGTCAGCCTGTTAGTGTCCATTTTTTACAAACAAATTTTACAGCTATAACTTCCAATGCGTTAAAAAAGAATTCATTTGTGTACTCTAATATAAATAAATTCCTGAACAAACACACACACACACACACACACACACACACAAAGTAATTTAAGGGTTTTACTTATAATCTTCCAAGGATCTGTTTCAACCAGCAGTAAGAATGGCAATCTGAACTCTGCAATAGGTGGGAGAAGGTTCTGTGTGCTCGAGTTCAGTTTCAACCAGTGTTCAATCTCCATAGATTGTGCCTCACTGAAACATAAAAATATATACTGTACTGAGGTATTAAGAAACCTGACAAATTTTATATATAGAGCACCCAATAGTACAAGTGAATTCAAGGGCAGAAAAATATTTACTTTAACAATTTCATACATACACACACACACAAACAATAAAGTCATGGGTTTGAGATTGAAGTATACAGAAAAATATATTATTTTTGGAGAAAATAGTGAGAATTAACTACATTTATTCCATGTATATCACAGTAAAAGTATCTAATTATTTCATGTATGCCTGATATGTATTTTACACACAATACAGTACAGATGGTGGGTGCGTGTTTGGGCAAGGAAAAATCCAAGCATTTCTAAAAACAATGATATACTACCGTGCACAGTACCTGCAACTACTATATGACTTGATATTATAGCCAGCAATGTCCACCTCCCATCACATCGGCAGATCGATCTTTTGTACTTAATATAAAATGGCGGCCAGAATAGGTGAAACGCTCAACTACATGCCTACTGTTATTTTAAAGAGTAAAAACATTTTTGCTTAGAATGATACAGTTTCAGTATTTTAATAAATGTTTACAACTTTCATATTTTTTAGTTTTTTTTTGCACTCTAAATTTAAACTTTACAAATAATTCATTTTGTGAAATATTGCCTGTGGTTTTTTTAATAATTTTGTTTACGTTGTCGTTTATTCTAAATGTAAAATAAAGTTAGTATTTGTTCTTTCAGTGGAATTTTTATTGTTTAATTCATCTTTTTAAAATATCTGTAGGTAATTTGCAGATTGTGTTACCATTACCTAACCTAGCAAATAACCAGGAGTCTGTTACATATTTTTACATTTACTGTATCAACTCAAGGCAAAGAATCCATAAGCAACAACCTCAGCACAGTCTGCATAGATTCAAGTGTAACACAAGCAACTCAAGTTTCTTCACCAGTGACAATTTCATTAGCAGCAAAATTTCAAAATGGTACATAATTAAAAAAAACTCCATATTTTTTTACAAAAATTAGGAGTGAAAATCAATTACGATGAAAGGGTAATATGTCGTTACAATTAACAAGTCTCACGTTCTCAATGCTGCTAACTTGTTTTGTAAAAATATGAACGATGCATTGTGCAATTGGCATTAAATGAGGCTGGTTATACAAATGAAGAAGTATACAATTATGACAACAAATACCTGACTCTGAGGTAAGTGCTCAGAAAGCGAAGAAGCAGTTTGTAATGGCTAAATTTAGAATTCCAACCTAAATTCACCATCTCGGCTAGTTCTAAGATAATGAGAAACACTTCGTAATGGTAGTCATTCACCTGGAAAAAAAGAAAATGCATAACATATAAACAAAATTTTAAATAAATACAAGTTATAAATAAAGAACAAGAAAACACGCCATTAAGATGAATTTACACACACACACACACACATACACACATACTGTCATGTTGCAGTTGGAAAAATCATAATAATTAAATAAAATAAATTCGAAATATAATTTGAAAAATAAGTATGCAGTTTTTGGAAGACCTTGTTTTACTTTAATAACTCACATGTATAAGTTTTTGATAACTCTTTAAATTAAAAAACAGCTTTTAATCTTTTTATAATTAAAGAATTTATAGTGATAAGTGATAATTCAGCCTTTATTTAGTTTTTGGTCATGCAAAGACTGTATTTAGAATTTCGCATTTCTATAGTTTCATTGAGTCATATTGAATTCTAATAAACGACATTTAATTATCTAATGTTTAATAACAATACTGTGTTTCAATTACAAATAAATGGTAAAAAAATCAATACATTAACTTTCTCATATGCAGTTTCCGTATTTTACTTATAGACTACATTAAAGCAAAATTTTATCAAGATATTTGGAAGCAATTGTGAGACATTTTGATTGTTACAGTTTTTAACCAAAACGTGGCTTCAAAAAACATTTCTTTGAAAAAAAAAATTAAGAATGGCCGCAAGATATGAAAAAACTACATTCCAAATTTCATGAAAATTGGTTAATTTTTTTATTGCAAGAGATGTGGTACAAATGTTTCATAATTCCCGATAAAACATAGCTGAATATAAAAAAGCACATATATACTTACTTTATTCCAAATGTCTTGTAAAATTTCGTCTATATTCCTCTTTGAACATCCTTCTTCGTTGATACTTATCATTTCAATGATTTCAATACAACGATTTTTTAAATGATCAGTTGAGTTTTTCAACAGAAATTCTGTACGTAAAAATATATGTTAATGAATACACTTTTAAGCAAATATCTAAGTAAATCAGTACAACCTTTTACAATTTTCATTTAACATTTATTGTACAAGTCACAGTATGCAAAACTTGAATAATCACAGTACAGAATGTATCACTCATGTTAATTGAAGCAAATTTCAAAAATTTAATGCAAACATTTTAAATTTTATGATCAAAATTACAAAATGGACCAATTGCCATAAAACACAAAACTTTCTTATTTATATAAATAAAATTAATAATAATAAATAATAAAAAAATAAATAATAATAATAATAATAAAAATAATAAATAAAATAAAACTGTTATATTTTTGAAAATCTTTAATCCCCTTAAACAGCTTTAAAACTTACATAAATTAGTACTTTAAGTTATACTGAAAACGAATTTTCACCACCATTAGGTACATTTCATATTTTCAATAAAAAAATAATAATGCTAATTTGTACAGATTTTAATACTGTTTGTGATGGTAAAATCATATTTTAATAACACAAACAGTAAACTCATTTTATTTTGGCTTCCTCAGGACTGGAACCTAGGCCGAACAAAGCGAATAAATGTCAATAAGGCCAATTGATTGCATACGGAAGGTCTATTTAAAAAAATAATATAGGCCTGTATAAATGACTGTGTACTGTACAGTAAAGATCAAAATAAACTTGGCCTATTAAGTAGACTACAACTTATAAATAACACAATATTTATCTTGTAAAGTTACTGATTTTACTGACATTAAAATTGTTATATTTGACTGATTCAACTAAGCTATAAGGTTTGTAATCTTTGTTCCAGTCAGAATAGTACTTTTACATTTAGCACCCATTTTATAAAACATAAAGACAAAAAGCTACAAAAAATAATTGTTACTACATAATAATAATTATGTAGTGTAGTGAAGTGCAGTTATGATTGAATTCAAAATGTTTTCATTATTGGAACCTTTCAAAATGTTTTGATTGTATTGACCGCATTTGAAAAGTTCTAAATTAGATGTTCACGAGTCACAGAATCGGTGTTCACCATTCATTAAATTCTGAATTGTACAGCTTTTATTAAACAAGATGTTTATTTCTCCGCATAAGATGTTGCAAACGTTTATACTCCAGCAATACATAAATCTTGCTAGCTACATTTTGAAATGTTAAACTCTAAACATAATGCAATGTTTTTCAAAATACAATTTTAACAATGCCTCAAAAATTATCAAAACGAATTTTGCTGGGTGACGATCTTATCAAGCTATAACAAAAATCGGTTTTTGTGCTGAGTTTAAATCAAATGGGACTGAAATTTCAAATGCTAGTGCGCTACAGCACACACACACAAAGGTTTCTAATATTCCTTTAAAAAAAATAATCTGGAGGCCAGCATTGGCATTCATTTCCAGGCACCTGGGTCTGGATCTTACAATGATTGCCACTCCAACAACTTATTTTCCAATGGAAATTCAATTACAAAGGGACTTCCATGAGTTAAATGAAGGCAAGATGTCAAATAATATGCTAAGGACATGGGATTTATTCTGTATACAAATATGTTTATTTTATGAATTTTAGCCGCCTTGGTGGCCTAGTGGATAGCGTATTAGGCTTTCACCCTGAGGACCCGAGTTTGATTCCCAGCGAGGGCTTGGCATTTTCATACGTTATAAATGATCCCATCGTCTGCATTAGCCCAAGTGTGCACAATAGTCGGACTTAAAAAAAAAAAAAAAATAAGAATTACAAATAATAGGATTGTAATACAAATGTAAGTACAAACCTTTTTTTCCAGAACTTTTGGTTTTTATTTCATACACCGGCTCCCAAGAAAGTAGGATCTCTTCTAAATATAATTCCAGTGTGTCTTGAAAATCAATTCTTTTAAATAAGCAGAAATCTTTCAGAAAGTCCAAGGTGATGGTGGGTATTTTCAATAACATCTCTATCAAGTCACCCTCCTTTAGCATTTCTAAAAAAATTATTGAACAAGTATATGTACACTACGTGATAAAATAAACAGTACTAAAAGTATAACTTTACAATGTTTTATTTATTACAAGTGGACACAGAATTACTTTCAAAATTTCCTGACGAACTCTTAAAAAAGACCCAAATCTTTGTAATGTTACTACTGATAAATTAAAAATTGGTTATGGAATGTTTTTTTTATTATATAATAAAAGTATAAGTACTTATCTACAAGGTTTTCAGTAACAACCTAAAAGATTTGTTTGTAATAAAAATACAAATAAATCAATAAGAAAAAATTAAGGATTTAACGAGTACCATTGGAATGCATATTATTTTTTTCTGAAATAAAGACAGTATTTAAAACACTAATAAATGGTGACCCCCCATACACAAATACTGTTCGCATTTTAATTTTACAAGCTTTAAGAAGCAGAAAGAATAATACACAATAGTACTGTAAAATACAGTCATAGAGCTAAGACATGAAATGGTCTCACATACGTAGTTAACACAACTGCTGGTACGCATGAATTACCCGCTGTCATTAGTATGTATATAATAGCAACGTTGATATTTGAAACAAAATATTCAGATTATTAATACGACATAGCATTATCTGTATATATTCATTTTTTGCATTAGAATCAGTGCCTGATAAATTACATGATCAAATTAAGATCTGTAGATGCGTATAATTATGTACTCATTTGTATATGCTTAATTGTTTATATCAATTTGTAAAGGCAGAATGTTCTACTTATTTACTGAGCATTGTTTAAAATGATAGTTTGATACACCTTTAGTAAAAAAAAATATGAATACTTTACACATGTTCACTTGTACGTTTAAAATGTGAACATAACTGAAAAAGTAGGGGCAGCATGCTTCCTGAATGTTTTTCTATAGGAATATCCTTTCTAGTACATTATAATTGTTTTCATATGTTTATTACAACTTCCAAGAACGTTTTACTTTTTATATAAGGTGTGGCTAAAAATTAAACAGATTAATGGTATCACATTCTTTTATTTCTTCACAACTTTAACATTATCCCCTTCACTGCTTCATGCCAATTTTCCATTGGTCAAAACACTGTTTTAAGTCATTTTCTGAAAGCATATTCAGGGTTTCTGTCACTTTTCTTTCATGTCTTGTTCATTTCAATGCTGATTTTATTTTCAGGAAATAAAGAAGTCACACGGAGCAAGATCTGGTAGGTAGGGTGGGTGTTCCAACATCCCTATGTTGGCCCCCTCATGCTTAGCCAAGAACGTCCTGACAACCGATGCAGTATGAGTCGATGTATTGTACTTTTGCAACAACTTGTTTTTCTACAACTTAGGTCGCTTTCTTCTTACTCATTCCTGGGGAGTAGTTAAGACCTGAAGATAATAATTCTTACTCATGGTATGACCTTCAGCTACCCAATTTATGGTGTCGAAAAACACAATTAACATGACACTTTATTTTCATTTGAACATTTAAAGTTTCTTCAGTCTCGATGAATGGCTTTTTCAGTGCACTGATTAGCAATTAGTTTTTAGATCATAAGTAAAAAAAAAAAGATTCATCACATGTTATTACTTTTACAAGAGTTTAAGGACTTTTTCGATGGATTTCAAAGTGTCAGCACATCAGAGTCCTCTTGTTCAGGTATGAGATTTTTGGGCACCATTTTAACTATGTACAGTGTATGGTTGCATTCAAAATGTTTTCATTATTGGAACCTTTCAAAATGTTTTGATTGTATTGACCGCATTTGAAAAATTCTAAATTAGATGTTCACGGGTCACAGAATCGGCGTTTACCATTCATTAAATTTTGAATTGACAGCTTTTTTTAAACAGGATGTTTATTTCTACGCATAAGATGTTGCAAACGTTTATACTCCAGCAATACATAAATCTTGCTAGCTACATTTTGAAATGTTAAACTCTAAACATAATGCAATGTTTTTCAACATAAAATTTTAACAATGCCTCAAAAATTATCAAAACGAATTTTGCTGGGTGACGATCTTATCAAGCTATAACAAAAATCGGTTTTTGTGCTGAGTTTAAATCAAATGGGATTGAAATTTCAAATGCTAGTGCGCTACAGCACACACACACACACACAAAGGTTTCTAACATTCCTTTAAAAAAAATAATCTGGAGGCCAGCATTGGCATTCATTTCCAGGCACCTGGGTCTGGATCTTACAATGATTGACACTCCAACAACTTATTTTCCAATGGAAATTCAATTACAAAGGGACTTCCATGGGTTAAATGAAGGCAATATGTCAAATAATATGCTAAGTGAAGGACATGGGATTTATTCTGTATACAAATATGTTTATTTTATGAATTTTAGCCGCCTTGGTGGCCTAGTGGATAGCGTATTAGGCTTTCACCCTGAGGACCAGTTTGATTCCCAGCGAGGGCTTGGCATTTTCATACGTTATAAATGATCCCATCGTCTGCATTAGCCCAAGTGTGCACAATAGTTTTAAAAAAAAAAAAATAAGAATTACAAATAATAGGATTGTAATACAAATGTAAGTACAAACCTTTTTTTCCAGAACTTTTGGTTTTATTTCATACACGGCTCCCAAGAAAGTAGGATCTCTTCTAAATATAATTCCAGTGTGTCTTGAAAATCAATTCTTTTAAATAAGCAGAAATCTTTCAGAAAGTCCAAGGTGATGGTGGGTATTTTCAATAACATCTCTATCAAGTCACCCTCCTTTAGCATTTCTAAAAAAATTATTGAACAAGTATATGTACACTATGTGATAAAATAAACAGTACTAAAAGTATAACTTTACAATGTTTTATTTATTACAAGTGGACACACTCTTAAAAAAGACCCAAATCTTTGTAATTACTGATTTAAAAAAAATTTCTTAATGAACTCTTAAAAAAAGACCCAAATCTTTGTAATGTTACTACTGATAAATTAAAAATTGGTTATGGAATGATTGATTTTTATTATATAATAAAAGTATAAGTACTTATCTACAAGGTTTTCAGTAACAACCTAAAAGATTTGTTTGTAATAAAAATACAAATAAATCAATAAGAAAAAATTAAGGATTTATTATTTCTTTCTGAAATATTTTTTTTTTTTTTTGTGTTTAACGTCTGACTGTTGTGTACCATTGGAATGCATATTATTTTTTTCTGAAATAAAGACAGTATTTAAAACATTAATAAATGGTGACCACCCCCCCCCACACACACACAAATACTGTTCGCATTTTAATTTTACAAGCTTTAAGAAGCAGAAACAATAATACACAATAGTACTGTAAAATACAGTCGTAGAGCTAAGACATGAAATGGTCTCACATACGTAGTTAACACAGCTGCTGGTACGCATACATTATCCGCTGTCATCAGTCTGTATATAATAGCAACGTTGATATTTGGATCAGAATATTCAGATTATTAATACGACATAGCATTATCTGTATATATTCATTTTTTGCATTAGAATCAGTGCCTGATAAATTACATGATCAAATTAAGATCTGTAGATGCGTATAATCATGTACTCATTTGTATATGCTTAATTGTTTATATCAATTTGTAAAGGCAGAATGTTCTACTTATTTACCGAGCATTGTTTAAAATGATAGTTTGATACACCTTTAATAAAAAAAATGAATACTTTACACATGTTCACTTTTACGTTTAAAATGTGAACATAACTGAAAAAGTAGGGGCAGCATGCTTCCTGAATGTTTTTCTATAGGAATATCATTTCTAGTACATTATAATTGTTTTCATATGTTTATTATAACAACTTCAAGAACGTTTTACTTCTTATATAAGGTGTGGCTAAAAAATAAACAAATTAATAGTATCACATTCTTTTATTTCTTCACAACTTTAACATTATCACCTTCACTGCTTCATGCCAATTTTCCATTGGTCAAAACACTGTTTTAAGTCATTTTCTGAAAGCTTATTCAGGGTTTCCGTCACTTTTCTTTCACGTCTTGTTCATTTCAACGCTGATTTTATTTTCAGGAAATAAAGAAGTCACACGGAGCAAGATCTGGTAGGTAGGGTGGGTGTTCCAACATCCCTATGTTGGCCCCCTCATGCTTAGCCAAGAACGTCCTGACAACCGATACAGTATGAGTCGATGTATTGTACTGACGAAGAATCAACAACTTGTTTTTCTACAACTCAGGTCGCTTTCTTCTTACTCATTCCTGGGGAGTAGTTAAGACCTGAAGATAATAATTCTTACTCATGGTATGACCTTCAGCTACCCAATTTATGGTGTCGAAAAACACAATTAACATGACACTTTATTTTCATTTGAACATTTAAAGTTTCTTCAGTCTCGATGAATGGCTTTTTCAGTGCACTGATTAGCAATTAGTTTTTAGATCATAAGTAAAAAAAAAAAGATTCATCACATGTTATTACTTTTTACAAGAGTTTAAGGACTTTTTCGATGGATTTCAAAGTGTCAGCACATCAGAGTCCTCTTGTTCAGGTATGAGATTTTTGGGCACCATTTTTGAGCAAACTTTCAAATTAAAATATTCATGCAAAAGTGATTCTTTGTCAATTCCGATGAATATTCAATCGACGGTCATTTTGGATTAAATTGCCAATTTTTTCAATGTTCTTCTCAGTAGTTAACACTGAAGGTTGTCCTGAACGAGGGTCATCGTCAATCTTTTCTAATCCTTCTTTGAACCATTTAAACCATTGAAAAACCCTCAGTGTGTGACAAACATTCATTACGGAACACTTGTTTCAACAAAGAATGAGCCGCCTCGGTGGCCTATTTGATAGCGTACTAGGCTTTCACCCCTGAAGACCCGGGTTCGATTCCCAGCCTGGACTTGGCATTTTCATACGCTATAAATCATCCCATCGTCTGCATTAGCGCAAGTGTGCACAATAGTCAGATGTTAAAAAAAAAAAATCAACAAAGAATGACTTTATGTGACAGACTTTCCAAGTTTCACTACAAAACTTCACACTAACGCATTGCTCTTTTATAACGCTACACATTTTTCCAACAGGCAGTAAATGCATGATCTAATATGAATAACGGCTACAACCCAACTGAGGAGTCAGCAGGAATCAAGAGAAGGGAAGTCATATGACTCGGGAATGCAGCGTTTCACTTTGACACACTCACTGGTTGTCTTTAAAAAAACCATTGTGGTTCATTGTGGTTTTTCTAGACACAATGAACTAGACATACTAAACAAAATGTTTACCTTTATATTGAATTCCAAGTCTCCTGATCTTGTTTGCCCATAAATAATTATTGTACTTTGTGTTCAAGTAACTGCAAGCGTCTTCAATCCTGTTCTTCTTGCAGTAAGTCAGTGCCAGACTGAAGAGTGGAATTAATTTCTCGCAGTTAAAAGCCATGCTAAAATATCAGAATTTTAGAGAAAAAATATTACACACATGTTATATATATGAGGATGTTTTTTTAATCTCAAATTATACCTTTAAACATACTTAATTGAGCGGTAGAAGAGGATGTTCGGATAACGACTATACATTTCCTCAATGTAAACCACTGCCAATTTCAATGACATACACAAAAATAAATAACACAAATAATAAAAAACACGAAATAATTAAACCAGAAGCCTTATATGCAGCTGAAACATTATCTCTCACAACCCAGGGCCCACTTGAAAGGCTGGAGATCAAAGAAAGAAAGATATTACGGAAAATCTTAGGCCCCAAATTCCGTAACAACCAATTACTCCATATCAGTAATGAAACTTTTTATCAAAAAACTGAAACACTATCAGACACAATAAGAAAAAGGAAAATTGGTTTTTATAGGCACATCCTCCGAATGGACAAAAATAGATTAACCAAAAAAATATTTGACTACTTTCGCAATAGAAGAGCCAAACCACTTTGGTTTAAAGAAACGGAGAAGGACATAACAGAACTACAAATCATTGACAGTATGCTCATGGACAGAACAGCCAAAACAATAACCAAGGACAAGAAGCAACGGTTCCAAGGCAAAGTCAAATCCAAGCGAACGATCCAAATCTCTGACGAAGAAAAAAAGCAAGATCACAACGAATGAAGCAATACTGGGCTACGAGGAAGGCACGGAACATTAAAAAAAGATTGATTTAGTGTACTCCAAAGTTGGGTAAAACAAATAAAGAAGAAAAAACACAAAAATTTACAGTTACCAAATCTTATTTAAGATTTGTTTAATCAATTTAAGTACCTTAATTTTGTTTGTTAAACCATATTTGTTTGTCACAAATTAATGCTATTGTTTACTACAAACATTAAATCATTACTTCTAGCACTTGTTTTGTTATTTATAACCTCAAATAGCTTATTATTACACCCTTTAAATTTGTTTACTGAGTTTTTGACCATTTGAATTATTCTTGCTCCCAATTATCTTGTTTAATCAAGTTTCTAATGTATTTAATTTAACCTGAAATTGCAAAAATGATTACCCGAGTTTAGACTTTATTGTTAATTGAACTAGGCAATCGGATAATCACAGTCCAACTCCATAGTCAATTAAACATTTGATATTAGTATTTTTTAAACTGCTACTAAAACAACTTAAGCATGATCTAATGTTTTTTTAACAAACTGGTTTGAAAAAACTACTTATTTTTACAAATTGAAAAAAAAATTATTATAAATTTGTACTTACTTTTTTTCTACCTCCTTCAGTTTCAACAACACTTCTTTCTTGTGAAACTGGCTTAAAACATCAAGTGTTGTGTGTTGATCAAAATGCATTTGATTGTTTAATCTCTTCAAAAGGTCAAAACATTTATTTTTCATTAACATTTCTATATCTTCAGCCCAAAACTGTAAAAAATAAATTAAATGAATAATCTGATTTTAATATTATGAAAAAAAAATTTGTTGAATGATTAACTGTTAACGCAGACTTTCCGACCACCAAACTAATATTTATAGAAATATATTTTTAACGATATCTCTTTAATTTGTAATAAGAAATCTCTTAAAACCATTATTCAGAGAAACACTTCCAGGTACATGTAGGGTTACTGAACCAATTGGATGAGAATGACAATCAAGTGACTCTCTCGCGTAAACAATGTGATGCTTCAAGAACTTTAGATTGAGATTTATTTAACTTTCAACTTTGTACAATAAATGTTCGTTAATTAGTTGTAGTATTTATAGACCTACCAAAATGTTCTAAATATTCACAATTGCAATTTATATACGGCAAGCTTCCAATTATCCACAGATAGTTGATATGAAATGCAGATTACCTGCAGGGTTAAAGAAAATAATGTTTTTTTAGGAACATCTCTTTCCCAAGGGGTGAGAAGTTTAGGCTCCATTTTTGAGCAAACTTTCTGCATGTTCAATGATTCATACAAAATCTGACGGTTAGTTTCTTTGTTAATTCTGAGATTTCAGTAAATCATCAGACACTCAGACGATGATTTTCACGGATCAATTTATCAATATCCTGGATGTTGTACTCTGTTTTTGATGTTGAGGGTCGTCCATAATACGGATTGTCTTTGGTTGTTTCACGTCCCTTTTTAAACCTTTTAAACCACTCAAAAACTTATGTCTATGAGAGACAATCAATTCTGTACACTTCCTTTAGCAAAGCATGAGCTTCTGTAGCAGTTTTCCCAAATTTCACAAGAAACCTGAGGTTAACCCATTACCCTATCTGAATACTTTGCAATTTTTTTGATAAGATGCTAACGCAAAGATTTGAGTGGGCAATTGCTACAATGAGACTGAGTGATGTAGAACCATGCACATTGAGCTCTGGATTGGGGGAGCATCAACAGTATAAGAAACGATACTTACATCCAAACTGAAGGCACTCATTGACCAACAGAAGGTAACAAGTAAACCAATCCCAGTCATGTGTTGCTGGCTATTTCCCACAATTTCCATCAAATTCTTCATAAGATCTTCCTGTAAAGCAAATGAAATTAACATAGTTACAGCCTGTCTTATAGGTTATATTGTGGCAAGACAATGTCCATTATTTAAAAGATCATTATGTAGAAATGCATTCAAGTATAAAACACACAACACTTCAAATTTGTGAATCACAATATCAGTTATGGAATTTTAGATATTTTTTATAAAAACTCAATGGAAAAATACAATTTAAATGACTTGAAAATAAAGGTACAGATCTGTATACTGACATCTTTAATTTTTAAACAAGCATTAAGTAGCAGAAGACAACTTATGTATAGTCTAAGAGCCAAACAGTGACTTATGTACAGCTGATATAGAAGCAGCCTTCTTTCACTAGTCCGATAACAAAAATAGACCACCTGTACTTCCAGCGATCAATGAAAATAACATACTGTAGTCTGTTTACAGCATATAATGTTTTATTTCTACTATTTTGGAAAATGTAGAAAAACTTCTACATTTTTTATTTAACTCTGATTATATATTATATAAATTTTATATACATAGCTCTTTATTACAATAAATTATTCGTACTTAACCTTTTGACAATTACTCATGTGACTTTATGTGATCAACTTATACGCTGAATGGCATTATCGTATATAGTGTAAGCGTCTATCTTTCAATAGAAACTTTCATGAATTCTTTCCGAATTTGTTACACTATTTGAAGTATTTCTATATCATTCCACTAGGTAATAGGACATTTACCTCTTTATTATCAATGTCTGCTTAGGATAGTAATTAGTGTCAGCTGCCTACATATGCTATAAATTAATCATGTCCAGTTACAGTGTTCTGTTTTGTCTAGAAGGTTACTTTTATTTATTAGAAATTATTTATAATGGAAGACTGTTTAAAAATGTCAAGTAATTAACCAGATGGTTAAAGCGGTGACGGTTAATCGAGACTCTACATTATTTGGATTATTAACTCGACAATAGATTATGTGAGCCGAATTATTTGTGCACTGGAATCATAACGTTTCAGAAGCAGTGTTAAATTCAATTGTGTGATCAGATTAAGAAAGATCTGTTCATGCATATAATTAATTTCCAATTTTGTTGCTCCATAATAATGTGTTTATGAACAAATGAAATAATAACACGATTAAATTCCAGGAAATAGTGCAGAACTCGCTAATATCCAATTATCAATGTGCCTGATCCATGGTATAATCTTACCTAAAGTTTGTAACTGTACTTGAATTTGTCTTATTTATCAGTTTATGTTTAGTGAAGGACAACATTCTCATTCCACCAATGCGGGCAACAATGCTAGTAGTACATGTAAACAATGCACTGTAAAAATATTTATAAACTTTTTGATGTGTATGACAGAACCAAAATAACAATATTACAGTCTATATGTTCAAGTGAAAGAATAGGCAGCAATAAATTTTAAATATCCCTCTTAATAGTCCGATCTCGTTTGTTATATTGAAAGTCTGTTACAGCAACGTCAGACTGTGTTCTTTCATAATTATAAACATTTCTGCTGCACATACCTTAATGAATTTATTGTTTGTTGCATTTTCAAATATTACTAAAGCTTGTGACTGTAGCTCTCCATGTGATTCACCTAAAACAAATAAATAAATTATGCTGAAGTGTTATAAAGTTTAAAATAAACAAACACCTTAGACTCATATCAACGCATATCACTTAACTACCCTACCTTTACAAACAATCAACCCTTTCTTGGAGGGTGACAAAGTGGTTGTAACATAGAATATTTCATATGGTAACATATTTTTCTTTGCTTACTATTCACTGTTAAATGTCTTCTAAACACAAGAAAAATGGTATAAATAAAAAGTTGCTACGATATCTGTATCCAAAACGGTTGGTGAATGATGTTTGGAATTTTTTAACATCCTTCAGATCATTCTTCAGATTGCATTAGTTACCTAAGCATGTGTAACAGTTCTTTTTTAAACATAATTTTAATTATGTTACTGCCTGACGGGCTTTGTAGTTCATTTGTAGCCATGGCTTTGTAGCCATTAAGCTCCAACTATGTGAGAAAGCACATGTACTTTATTTTTTATTTTATCAGGGTTGTGTATTTTAGGAAAATGTATTTCTAAATCTCACACACAGAAACTTGTCTGAAATACATGCATATTATTTCTTAAAACCAAAAATACGTATGTAAAAAAACTTTAAAAATATCTATAAATCACTTGTAAAATATTACAAAAACAGAAAGTAACATAACCTAATACAGTAGGTACGTTCAAATTCAATTATGAATTCAACTATCATTATTAATATTTATTTGAAAATTCATTTTAAAGTAGCTAGTCTATTTTTGAGATTTCAGTTATATTTCCTTTTAAAATAGTTTTGAATACGGAAGTTATAGGACAAACATTATCACTCGGTAATTTCTACCTAACAATTAAATAAAAAATGTCAAGAATCTTGGACCAACTTGCCCTTCATTCTTGTCAACCACTTTCGTAGAGGCAAGGGAATACAAAGAATAACAAAATCTTTTGGAACCTGTGCTTTGTCCCAGATATTTGATAAATTAAAAATATTACAACTATAACAGCAATTAAATTAATTGATTTTCTCAGTAAATAAAATTAAATGGGTAAAATTTAACAAAGTTATTAGACAACAATGAATTAAAATAATATTACTTCTTCGTGGCTTCAATAAATGTTCAATTTTACATTTATTTATGTTATTATGTTCACAGACCCTCTTCTGTAGTTTGATAGGGTGCCAGTTTGAACACTTTTCAAATATAACTTTTAATAATTATTTTACTTTGCTTTTTTATAATTAAATTTAATGAAATTTTAATATTTATTTTTATTGTTTAAACTTCTTTAATAAGAGAATTTAAGAAACAGATAAAAGTTTAGTTAATTAAAAATATATATCAGTACTTACGTTCTGAAATTACATAAAGACTTAACATCTTCTGGACAATGGAGAATAACTCAGTACTCGATGGTAAAAGTTCTACATAGATATCATTACATATACTCCTATGGGAGTATGTTGTGGTTTTCAGAAGGCCAAACCACTTGCGGATATCCCAAGCTTTTGATATAAGTTCTGAAAGAGGTTTTGATTTATTAGTTTATAGGTGTTTGCAGCTATAATAATTTTTTTTATTTTCTAACATCTGCCAAATTTTGGCTTTTGATGCCTTTACTGGGTAGACACACTGAAACAATACAGTAATTTTAGTATACACTTTTATTGCTGAAACCTACGTCCGTTGACAATAAATATACTGCAGCACAGAATATTGCTTACTTTTAAAACTATCTTAAATCATGACAGCAGTTTAAGTACTAGTAGAGACAAGCCAAATTAAATTAAACTGTAAAAGAAATAATAAGTTTACTGCTTTTTTATCACCAATAAAAGTAATTATCATAATGCAAGACTTTCGTATTTACATTTTTTTAAAGTTTAAAAACAGGACATTGGGCTATTATGTTTTGTTTATTATTATAAAGTACAGATACTGTTATGAATAACTTTTGTTTATCTCCCACCCCCCCAAACCCACTACTGATGACTTTTCACTGTGACAAAACACTAGCGGTAAGCAAAACTGTCTTTGGCCTGTAAATCACGATCACTTGCATCAGACACTGAGACCAATATGTGCAGCTTGATGACCTATGACAATGTTAATTGTTAAGTAATTTTGTGTAAGTTTGAAACCTGCCAAATTTCCAATAGCCAATGAAATAAATTAACCCTTCATAATGTGTAAGTCCACTTGACTCATCTCGACTACAATGCTTTTAGCAGCAGCTAATGTTGTTTGTGTATAAAAGTGATAATTTTATTTCTTATGGCACAACACAGAGAACATAAAATAAAAAAAACTGTTAAAAATTTTTATTATAAGTTTATAAAAGAATTAAAATATATGTTATTTATAGATGTTATATCTATAAAATGAAAAATAACAGGAGATTACTGTGATTTTTCATTACTGCACAACACACATTTATTAAATTCAACTGACAATACATTTGTCAGTACTTCTAAATCACACACAGAAACTTGTCTGAAATACAAGTTTTAATACAAGTTTAAGAAATAATGCATATTATTTCTTAAAACCAAAAACACGTATGTAAAAAAACTTAAAAAATATCTATAAATCACTTGTAAAATATTACAAAAACAGAAAGTAACATAACCTAATAAATAATAAGTAGCATCTATGAATTAAAGATGCTTTTTGATTTATATATTAAAAAAATGAAGTATAAAATGCATAATAATAATAATTTATAGTAATAGTGCGTCATAAGAAATCAGTGCATGTACAGATTTAAATTAAGCAAGAACCATACCCAATATTCTTAAACCTGTATTCTAAATTCAAAGGTAATAATAAAATATATGTTTTAATATTTTTTAGTAACCCATGAATACAGGCATCAATAATGATAATTAGGCATTAACTAAATGTGCCAGGGTGTAAGAGTGTGGACTCTCTCTATCTGTGTTTAAGTCTACTCTCAACTAATAAGTACAAGGTGCTCCTGAAAAGTTCAGGGAATTTTCCCATAAAAATAAAATTGCTTACTGTAATTCCTAGTTTCCCTTAAAGTATCCTTGGCCATGGATACAGCATTCCCAACATTTTTTTCTACAATTTCATGCATCCCAGACATCTTCAAGTGCAAGTGTTTGAAGCACGTCCTGTGATTCCGCCTGAATCTCCTCAATTACGTCAAAACAACAGCCTTTCAATTTCAACTTTATTTTGGGGAACAAAAACGTTACACAGGGCGTTGTCAAGCAAATAGGGTGAATGGGGAGTCACTGTTTTTGGAATTCAAAAAATTCTGAGTTCCAGTGGTAGCAATGTACGTGCAAGCACGCTGTTGCTAATGCTCTCGCATAGCTGCTTCAAAATTTCATAATATAACTTTTTATTGACAGTTTGATAAGGCAGGACAAATTCAATGTAAAAAAAAAAAAAACAATCAACATGTTGATGTGAACTTGGCATGCTTTTTTAGCCACAGTGGAGATGGCGACTTCCACTGCAACAACTGTTTCTTAGTTTCAGGATCATAACCACAAACCCATGTCTCATCACTGGTTGCAACATTAGAGATGATCATCTCTTTCTACAGTTTTCAATTCAGTGCAGAGCTATGCAATGATCTTTTTGGTCGCTGCTCAGCAGTCTCGGTACAAATTTTGAAGCAATGCATTTCACGTCCAAATTGTCTGACAAGATGCATTGCATGGCCCTGTATGACATTCCTATGATCATACAAACACCATAAATTGTTTGCCTATGATTTGCAACAATAGCCTCTCACACTTTCATTATGTTTTCCATTGAGCTTGTCAATGGTTGTCCTGAACATACATTGTCAGCAGATGTTCATCCATACATGAAATATTTGTACTATAAAAATGTTTTACGCTGACTCATAACACTGTCACCAAATTCTTCAACTAGCATGCGATGGGTTTCTGCAGTAGTTTCTTTAAGCTTATAGCAAAATTTAATGCAGATCCTTTGCTCCTTAAAATCTGCTATTTATACCACAGCAACACTATTACACAAACAAGAAATTTAAGAACGCAGCCTCTCATCGTCACAGCTATTGGCACATTAATTCATTAAGAGTACTGTTCGCCCACTCTACCAACACTAGGTCACCAGAAACAGTTCATGTACGGAATCAAATTTCTCAAACTTTTGGGCAGCATATCGTATAGAATGAACTGTAAAACAGAACATGGGCTACAACAGTTGCATCACATCATACATACAAGAAATCAGTATTTACTTGGTCAGCAAATTTGGTTGATAACAGCAATTTGCTGGCTAGAATTGACAAATGTTGTTTGTTGTTATTGTTATACCAAAACATGTAGTGTGGCCAAATAATATGTGTGTGTGTGTCATAGAGCTGGCCTACTGATGTGAGATAGTGGTGTGACAAAACAGAGTAGAGCAGTCTATGAAATGTAAGTGGCCAGCTGAACTGATCTACTAAACTGAGAGGACAACTGCAAATGGTTCAATTCAGTAAAAAAAAAAAATATTATTTTCTTAAACACACACACACACACACACACACACACATATATATATATATATATATATATATATATATATATATATATATATTCTTTGTGTTGTAAGTCCCTCTGGACTTCTTTCAGCCATTCTAGGCCGCATTTACTGTTATAATTTTGAGGATCGTGCCGAATAAAATTAAGAAGTTTAAATTTCAACATAAAGCATCACAACAACCTGGTAAGAAGTGGACAGCTGAGAGGAGTAAGGAGCATTCGGATAGCATGAAGAGATTCTGGGAGGAAAAGAGAACAAACACCGGAAGATTAAATCATGTATTACAAGTTCAAACTCTTCTAAGGGGGAACAATCGATTAAATATAAGTATATTCTTTTTTTTGTAACATATATACAGTCAAACTTGGTTAATGTTTATAAATAAGGCCAAATGCTTGCCTTTAATATACCCTCCCTCTTGCTTTTAGGAACACTAAACATTGTACTACTTGTATTTTGTGTACTAAATGTACATAGTATTTTGTAGTATTACATAGTATTTTGTATAGTACTATCAAATATGTGTAAATTTTTTTTTAATACATTTTACAGTAAATTAGGAATATTTTATCCAAAAAATGTGGTATATAAATACAAAAATGTTTTATATGAAAAAAATAGTATTTCATACCAAGCAACTTCATTGTGCCTATCTTATACCATACAATTACTGATTTTCAAAAAATGGTACTTTATCTGTTTTTCAGGCCACCATAAAATTTGTTCACCATGCTACTCAAAAAGAGAGTCATTTACAAAAACACGATATTTTAAGTTATGCTGTTTTTACATTAATATTGCTATTAGTGATAGTGAAAATGTACCCACCTGCAGTATTAACGTACATGACACACTGAGTGGACAGCCTACATATAAGCTCTACAACGCCCTCTACAATGTCCTCCTCTACAACTGTAGCAGTATAGTACGCCATCAGAGACATTGCCAACTCTAACACCTTGCAATATATATCATCTGACAAGTCACTCAACTCTGTTAGGTTACTGAAAGGAAATGTAAAATAAATAGTCATTGCATACTGGCCTTGGCTAGTTCAACTTCTTTACTGGGAACATTTTATACATAAATGTCAACAAAATTATTAATTTATTTACATGTTATTTTGTTGTGCTTATTATTGTTTCTATTTGACTAGTCCTGACTATAAAATTTGTCACAGTGACAGTTTAAGTTGTATAAGTAAGCTTACCCATGCAAGCAAGGCTTTGTATAGGCAGATGTAATTTCCATTTCCCTAAAAAAAACTGGCCAATCAAAGGCAATCTCCATTTGATTGTCAAGAGCAAGCGGGAAAAACTTGAAATGGAATTATCACATCAGAACAAACATATCAATAATGACCTAGGAAGTCACCAGTTAATGTGCCCATCTTGAATTCTCTTCAAATTCTCTCTAAACTTTACGAAGAGACTAGGACTGGAAAAGGCACTGTAACTGAACAATTCAGGAATATAGAAAGGGAGGCACAATAGATCTACAAAAGTCACTGTGCAATAATAATGATAAAAATTCATTCATTCAAGAGTTATTATAACTTCTATGGTCAGTTCACAGTTGTACTTATGCAAGGCTCACTTCTAATTCTACCACTCCTTTCTTAGTTTATCTATGAAATGTATTTTTTATTAGAAATTAATTTGTGCAAATAATGTTTATGGTTTATTAATCATCTACTTTTTTATTCATTAATTTTATTTGTTAAAATCCCTACTTTGTTTATTCATAATTTAATATAAATTTAACATATGTCACAGTAGATAGACTCTCATAAATTTAACATATGTCACAGTAGATAGACTCTCATAAATTCACAAATTGTAAATCCGTGCTATACAAATCACAGTTATGGTAAAACAGGCAAAAACTAACTATAGCAATTGAACTATGCTGCTTCCCTACTATTTCAACTAAACCAATATTACTTAAGAATACAACTGAGTTGTAATTAATTCTAACTGTTGTTAAGTAAAGAGAGTATTTACAATAAACATTTAGGAGTTATGTGTGAATAAACAAATGTGCTGGGTAAGTACCTTGCCAAAGAGAATGCCAAACTGTAATTGTGTTGTACAGTTTGCATGGCAATGGAAATAATGCATTCTTCTATGCTTGTTCCAAACATCCAAGCATAATTGGGTATTTGATTGATAATGCTTTCTTCAGTCATCTGTTTGGTAATTAGTCCTGAAATCAAATCACAAGGCGATTATATATAAGGAGAAAGATGCTTGGTTGGAAGGTCCCAGAGAATGAAATCCCAAAGAGAGCAGGGGTAAAATGGACGGAGGAGCGGAGGAGGATCCATGGGCACAGGATGAGGGAGGTGTGGAGGATTAGAAGGAACAAGACATAAGTCGGAGTGCTTTGCGTGATCCAACAGGGTCTATACGCAAATAATAATAATAATATATATATATGCCATCTCAGTGGCCTAGTTGATAGCATACTGGGCTTTCACCCCGAGGACCCGGGTTCGATTCCCAGCCAGGTCTAGCATTTTCATACGCTATAAATCAGCCCATCGTCTGCATTAGCCCAAGTGTGCACAATAGTCAAACATTAAACAAAAAATATATATATATATATGTTGCAGTAATAGTAATAAACTGGTAATTATTATAATATACATAAAATTAAATTTTTCAAAATTTATCAAATTAACTGGTTTGTTTGCATAATGGTACATGTGATAAATATCATGACTGATTGGCCAGTAGAATAGAGTGCAGTTTTTTTTTTTGAGTAATTACTGCTCAGAAAGACATGTTTTCGTTGGACACTATGGCGTAAGAGACCACGAATTACAATGTTATATTTTACAATAAAAAAGTCAATAAATGGTTGTCATATACAATTTTAGCCTGAACGAAATTTGAATACGGGACTGACAGGTGTTGTGAAATGAAAAAAATACAATTTACACGAACGTGTACAAAAAAGTTGCACTTAAAAAACAAACTGCAGTTAGATATAAAAAACAAACTAAGCCCATATTCTAGAGACAATTTTTTTTTCAAATAACGTTAGATATTTTAAGTTTATTTATTTAAGCATATCAGACTGTTATGACATTTAGAATTACAAAGTTTGCCAGATTTTTTACATTCGCACTTATCAGACTCGTATTGTAACTTACAAACACATTGCTGGTATCCCTGACCAGAAAGAGATGACTTTCTAACGCATTCTCAAAATGATATTGCTAGATCTGGAACATCGTTAAGCAAAATAAATTTTTCTTCACAAATTGTGAATTGATTTCTGGTTTCAACTTTGAAAGTCCTCCTTGTTTCATTCCTAACTGATCAAACTCTTAATTTTGAACTTCTAATATCACTGCTAATAAATTTCAGGGATAACATCTTGCTCTGTCAACGTCTGGTATTCGTAGTTTCACTATGTCACCAACTTTACCGGCTAGTAATTTAAGACTTGAAACCTTCAACATTTTCTTTGCTTGTAATTCTAAACCTTCTTTAACGCTCATTCTCTGTTTTCTTACTTGCTCTTGCCTGCATAAAATATATGTCTGGATTAGAGCGACCACTGCTTCATTCTCTTTCTGAGTTTTAAAATTAACTTCAAATGAAGGGTCATTTTGAGACAGATCGTTATTGTCCATATTAGAAACATTTTCTATTTCGCTATTGGTGTTTTCGGAAGCATTATTAACTGTCTCGATTAATGCCTGAAGCTCTTCTTCAGTTCTAAGATGTTCGTGGAGTCATTCATGAAAGAAGACGTTTTCAAGCCAAATTTTGTAGGCATCCCAAACATTGCTTCCTAAGAAGAACACTTGATGCCTTCATGAAATGCTTTATTTTTCATAAGTTACAAAAAACGTAACCCTTTGGACCATTTATTGGTGTAATTGCTTTCTAACCAAGAACTTAGCATATTTTCAATATCCTGGTTTGCACGTTCAACCAAACCTTGAGTCTGGTTGTGCCTAGGTTTTCCGTGCACAATTTTCAGATCCAGCTACATTGTTTCTATGATTTTTTTACTAAATTCATGATTTTGCAGTACACTGGGGGCTTCAAATATAGTAAAAATATCAGTTAGGTGATATGCAACCTCTTCTGCATGTTTAAGTTTTAGGGCACACAACTATACAAACTTAGTGTATAGGTCTTGATAGACAAATATAAACTTAGTAATTATCTGGTTGCGACTGCATGTCAATTAGGTCCACCTGACATCTTGAGTTCATCTCTTGAAAGACTATTGGCCTAACAAGTCCTTTCTTAGGTACCTTGGTTTTTTTTTGACAACTTTCATACAAATTTAAGTAAATCATGACTTCTTCGGTAGTAATGTTTTTGTACTTTTTTTGAAGTTCTTTTAACATCCTGTTTCTACCACCATCCTATTGATTCTCATGAATTATGTACCTCATGAATTATAATAAAAAGTTCTTCAAAGTACATGTAAAATCTAACAATGGAGCTGTCTTTACTTATGGGAAAGGTAAGTTTTCCAATATTGTCTACTTTCATTACATCATATCATTTTAGTCTTTGATAATATTCCGGTTTTTCCCCACTACTTTTGTTTTTACTATTACTCACTTTTTTTAACAAATCATCATATCTTTCTTTCGTCAGAAAACCACTGTTTGCTTTCATAGTATCCATAATATTAACTAATTTGGAATTAAAACGCTCATGCATACCATTCATTATTCAATGTTTTATAAAATACGAGAGGTTAGCGAAAAAACGTCTCGAGAACTACTACTGAAATCATTAGTTGATAGAAGCCAAGCAGTTGCGCAAACAACGAATTTTCGTAAAGTTAGGGCCTTTTATCACATTTACCACTATGAATTGGGAATTATGCATAATTACTAATCACCGGATTAATCACACTTACCATGACATATATATATAATATTGACATCTCAGTTAAAAATTTGTAATCAGGAAGAACATTAAAAAAATGAATTTTGTTTAAAGTGTACTTCTAAAGCTGTCCTTGGGGCATCCTCAACTTGTGGCCATATAAAACATTATTAAGTAAGTTATAGATTTGTAAAGTTTTTATAGAACTTTTATGAACTGACAATTTTCATTGCTACCATTCTCATTCTTATGTTAATGCCATGACAGTTATGCAGCCAGTTATGTTATGCTACCAACAAAATGTAGTCTACAGTTAGATTAGGATAGTTATTAAAAATTTGTCCATTTAGAATGCATTATTTTATTTATCCAAAAAACTTGGTGATGAGAAAGCACACAATTTCTATACAGAAAAAAATAACAACAAACACTTACCTTCCAGTTCATTTAACAGTTTATCTTTGGTGGTTGGAAAGAAAAAATTTGTAAGAGAAACATTTATAGTTCCATTTACCTGAAAACAGAAACAAATTGTATTACGGCTTAAGGCCTTCATTAAAAGTAAAGCCAGGTTCGACATTATTGTAAACCTTGGAAACAGCTTACACTCAGCAATAACTGCATTTTTTTAAATTTCATAAACTAGCATTTATTATTAAATTATTATTATTATTATTTATTATTATTATTATTTATTATTATTATATTATTAAAGGTATATTCTTTTGATGAACCACTGATAGTTAATTGTTTGAAGGACCCGAGGAGTAGAAAAGAGACCCCGAACCCCTAACAATATGATTCCAAATGGCCAATGTACTATCAAAAATCCAAAACATAAATCAGTGTTAATTTTACAAGCCTAGCCTATGTAGTGAAGGAAGAATTTAATTTCTGAACAATGTCCACAATGTGCATATGATAAAGTCCAGATGCTTAGGTTGTAACTAACCCTGTCAGACACTTTGAACAAGTATAAAATATCAACTTTTGTGCAAAAAAATAATAATTTTATTGTAGAATCGAGACTGTAGAGCTTCTAGTTAGTCTTAGAAAATATACGACAGAGTTTTTATTCGTTCAAAACAATTTTTTTCACTGGAAAATTTGTTTATATGTTTCTGCTCTAGAATGAATAACATTTATACACACACAGAAACGATGTACATCCACATAATCTTTTTTTAACATCTACGGATCATAAAACATGAAAATCTGTTACAATCGGCAAATAAAATTTAAATACATCCTCCTCATAGAGTACATGAAAGTAATAAGCTAACAATGCAATATTTTACCTTTATAAATAATTACCTTGGATAAATAGTACTTTTTTAATAGTGTACAATTTTCCTCACAACATAATACAGGCAGCACTTCCAAATAATGTTTGGCCTTTTCCATTTCGTTTTGCCTCAAATCCTGAGTCACTGAAGCCTTATGGCATCCTTGCATTGCAAAGCATCAGACTCATCTAAATTGGAGATAATTTCCAGTGCAGCATCATAATTCCTATCCGTAAAAAATAACACATTTCAGACAAACGAATTTTCTACTAAACATTCATCAAATTTCCAGTAAAATATTTTAAATTAAGAATAGTAAAACCTTGCTAGTTTACAAAGCTATATAACTTTAGAAAGTGATATTAATGTTTTTTTTTTTTTTGTAAAACATTATTATAATTTGGACAGTTAAAATCTGAAATTTTCAAGTAACATAACTGAACAGTTGATTGAGAAATGATTGTGTTTTCGTTACGCTACATCCTATATGAATATTAAATTACATGTTAATATTGACAGAATTTCACCATTTAAAATTATATTGTAACTTGTAATATATAAACGTTACAATATACTGCTATCATATGTTTATGACTACTGTACTTGTTATAATGCACTCTATTTGAGCTGGTATTTCTTTCTTTCTTTGAGATGTAAGTTTGTGTAGATGACAAATTAATTAGAGCACATCTAAATCTGGGCGTGTGTATAATGGACACCTTGTACTCACAAGTTATACTTTATGTGCTACGAACTCACCCTTTCTTAATTAAGTGCTTGAGAATGATATTATAGGAAAAACATTTGTCAGCAGTCGACTTAGCTATCATCAATGCATCCTGCAGTGCCATCTCTTCATAATTAATTAGAATATTTTGTATCACCAACTAAAAAAACAAATATGCCAATGAACAATTGGAAATATCAGAGATAAACCTGTAGATACAGATAAAAGAGTTGAGGGATATTGGCAAGAGACAATCTCATTGGATATTTGATTTCATTTTAATTAAAGCTAAATCCAGTAAAGCAATGATTACAACAATATAAATTTTAATATATACTGTATTACAGTATATGTTGCTTAATACAAGATGAACACTGTAATGGATTTTTCAAATCCACAATGTTAATTACATCTGGGCAAGTATTTGATCAGTAAATTAAAATCCCAATGTTGTGATAAATTTTTTGAATAATTATAGAACATATCTGAAAAATCATTGATAGAAATAAATTTAAAACTATAATTCTAGCACTGCCTCTGTAGAATATAATATGGTTTTAAAGGACACAGCAGTAAAATTTCATGGAGAGTTTATATAAACAGATTTATTGCTTGCTTTACGGGACAAGAAGTTTAGGGACAGACTACTGTTTGATAATACAAATGAGGTTGCATAAACTGGACCCCAAAGTAATTCATTTTTATCTTATCCTGAAAATTATTTATTACAACTTGAACAATTATAGACAATAAAAACACAATTTTAGATAATTAAAATAGCAAGTGCTTAGTTGTGAAAATACTTTACACACATAGAGCCTACAGTTAAGCTGTTGCTATTTTGCAGTTGTGTAACCTATTTACTGTATTTTTAGATGGGAGATGAAATTTCAGTTGATTTATAATTTTGATTTTTGACAATACACTGAGTGGAAACCAAAATCAAGAAAATAATTGAAATGCCGGTCTAATGTTTATAAAATATAGTATAAACAAAGCTAATAATCCCAAAGACACTTATAAACAGATAAACAGGCTGACTACGTTGAAATTCTTTTTATATTCTTCTTTTCTGCTAGGATTATTATCACTATGTTCAGTATAATGATCTGCCTTCCCTAGCTTTGTCAATTCTACTTTCGTTGACGCGTTTTGGGGAACCTCCATCTTCAAAAAACTATATCTATACTAAGAATAATGCAGTATAGATATAGTTGATTGAGTATAGATATAGTTTTTGAAGATGGAAGTTCTCCGAAACATGTCAACGAAAGTAGAATTCACGAAGCTAGGGAAGGCAGATCACTATACTGAACACAGAGATAAACAGGCAATTGTAAAACAGAAATTAGAAATTTTCTTATTATAATCAAACTTGTAGACCAAAGATAGTCATAAAAACATGTATGCCAGAGGCAGGAAGTATCTAATCAGTAATACAGTTGACCTTGGTTATAATGCCCTCAGTTAGAACGCTAACTTGGTTATAGAGCTATTTTCATAATGTTCCAATAATCTATAAGTGTACGTGTATTTTAAGCTCGGTTACAACGCTTTGTGAACTCGGATACAACGCTGTCACACTGCTGTTATAGTCCAGCCACTATGATATAGTAAATGGCCTGTGCGAGAATTTCTTGTGCATGTAGAATTCCCCTCCAGCTCTCTCCAACAGTTCAGTGAACCAATCAGAGTCTAGAAACTGTTACTATTCAGCAATAGTGAGGGAAAAGGGAGAAGCTATGGTGACAGAGTGGGACATGACCTCGCACTCACACATTTTTTTTCTTTCTGTCCTACTGGTGCTCTTAACAGTTTTCTAAGCTGCTGACCTATAGTCTCGCTCATTTGAAATACAATTTGTGTTATATTTTTAGAATAAATGTTGAGAATAGAAACAGAATTTTCTATTCTTTTTTAGAATTTTGTTACAGGTTAAACAAACAATGTAAATTGTGTCATTCCCATAAAAGTGTTCTCTGTCTCTCTCACACACACACTTTGTACTATTAGTAGGGGGGGGAACGTCAATCTCACACCCTCATAACAGTGTACACACTGTTTTGCATGTATATTTACTACACTGTAGAGTACTTATTTTCTATTAGTTTTAACTAAAATATATTTCAAAATTATGTTATCTGTAATAAATTGTAATAAAATAGCCATTAACTGTAAACTAGGTTATAACGCTATCTCGTTTACAGCGCTAATATATGTTTCGTCCCTTAAACTGCATTATATCCAAGGTCAACTGTATAAGGAAAGTATAAATTAACATTACTGTAATGACAGACACCACTAACGGTGCCAGTCTGACGGGATATTTGAAACTTTACAGCAGTTCCAGTGTTAATGATGAGTCTTCTTCTGAAAAACTTATATGAAATGGCTGTAGGTAATAAGAATTTATTCCCAAATTACAGAGTAATACAGTAATGCCATCATCGAATTTTAATCGAGCAATAAGCAATAACAAGTATTTATACTTAAAGAGTGCATCACCAAATGAAATACCATGTAGTGAAGAGTATGAGATTATCATTTGCACTGCTGCTTGTAATATGAACATTTTATGGAACAGTCTTTTGAATTTTAAATAGTTCTAAAGCTAAATTCTGCCACTCAAAATAACTTTTAATGTTCTTCTGATAAGGCTTTCATTATGTTTAAAAAATCTGAATTTTCAGGACTTAACAAAATTCACGGCTAAATCCAGATTTTACCCCAGTACATGAAATTCACAGCTTCATGATTCCACGGTTGAGTGCTCACTCTGTAATATCACTCTGCACGCACGTCAAAGTGCATGTTTGTGACTACAATAAAATTTTGTAAGGTCATAAATCTATACAATGCATGCTGTTCTGGACCGTAAAACCACCTGTTTTTAAATTAGAATTTCTATTTACGTCACTGTTTATGAGATTGAAAAATGTTTTACTTCACTGACTGGATTCTTTTATTATTCAAACTGTGTTAATTAGGAAATTTCGCAAACTTTAGCACTTTGATATTCTTTTGATTTCTTACAAGACAGGATTTTCTGATTTAAAATTTGTTTAGTGCTTGATATAACAAGACTAGAACCGGCTACAAAAACGTAAAATTTACTAAGCACACAGTTATGCTTAAATACTGAAATTATGGTAAAAATTTTAAGGTCGATGTCTTGGTTCCATTGAAGACAATGAAGATTGGTAATTATAAGTATTAAAACACATCATTAATAAATACAACATCGTTTATATAATTTGATTTTAAAATTGGATTTGGCGCTAACTGTGAACCATTCCAATTCCAATGAACAAATTTATTCTGGCAGATAATATAAATATTCAAGTCATTTGATTCCGACCACTCTGATTACCCATGTGAGTCAGTTTCAAGTCTTAGCTCTTAAGACTGTATTTTGAGTATTGTAGGTACTGTTTTCTGCTACTTAAGGCCGGGCGACCACAAAATATCTAAACTTCTCAGATATTAAAAGGTACAGATATAAGAGGGATATTGTACTGTTTTTCTATAATAAGTTTGTACAATAACAACAAAATGCGCAATTGGACATCAGAGAGTTTAGTTATGAGAGCGTCCACAATACTTCCGTAATTGGCTTTTTTTTACTTATAACACAGTTTCTAATATTATAAAATTAAAATTTATGAATAATTCTCAACATACTTACATTTGCAGTACTATCGGTCATAACAATTTTGTCAAATCGATACTTTTTGCAAATAAGTTTCAATGGTATCATATCCACGCACTCCTGAACAGCATTAGTAAGAGGGTGTTTCAATTTCAGAGCGTCTTCAGCAATCTGCTTGATTACATTGCTCCACGGTATAGGTGCTTCCTTTAAAATGAGCAGCACACACTCCAGCCTTTTCTAAACATATTACAGTGAATGTCAAACAACGATATTCCGCAAAGACAGTTATGATAAAGACGATATGATAAAAAACGCAAAGACAATATGATAAAAAAAACAGTTATGTCCATTATGTTCACAAAATAAAGAAATTACTTCCACATGAACTTCATAGTATGGTAAATACTAAAAGAAATCATCGTAAAATTTAATATAAGTTTCAGATAAACAGAACATAAGAAATCTTGAATATACAGTATATACATATATATGTACGTATGGTTTACCTGAAACTCATTAATGCAAGGAATCAACACCACTACTGTCTTTTCCCATGGTGCTTCTTCCCACAGTGACCAGTCTCCTGAACTGTGCACTATTTCCTAAACAAAAATACATCAATACATTATTATTATTATTATTATTTGGGATTGCAGTAGAAGTTGATAATTCAAATTTTGGTGTACAAAATTATCTTCTCAGAGTTTCTGGTTGCCTTTAGCAATTTGTAGTTAATGTTCTTAAGAAATAATATATGTAACAATATCAGTTAACAATATATCGATATTTTTAGATTTTAACGAGTGCAGTAAATTAAAATGTAGGAAACAGCTGTACAGAACTTTAACAGAAAGAAAACATCAAAGAAAGTAATTACATCAAGCCAATGTCCAGATATCAGTTTACTGTGAGTGTAATTGACAGTGTTTCAGAAGTTTGGTCGACTAAGCAACAACGCAATTTACCAGAAGGAGGTGGTGGTAAACGAGGACATAAAAGCTTTGTTAAGATTTCCAGGAAAAAGAATAAATTGTTTGGTATGTACAATTAAAGGTTAAAGTAAAAGATTAACACAAATCAAGGAAAAATCAAGATTAACTGCAACTAATGTCAAGAAGGATGTCATTATGTTGTTTTGTGAAACATGTCTGTAAATAGTGTGTGTGTGTGTGTGTGTGTTTTATTTATTCTATTTATTAGATGTAGGTTTCCTTTACTATTTCATAAATTTAGTCAATGGTAATATAATTAAAATAATAATTCTATTTATTATTTGTTCAAATTAACCCTTTCAGTGCCAAATATTTTTCTGCAAGTAGTATCCAAAACTGCCTGATGTTTTTTTACAGTACTCCAAGAATTGCCAGGTGATTTTTTAAGTTTTTAAAACTTTTTTTAACAAAAAACTATAACTTTTTAGTTTACTGGCCAATTTTTGCAGTTCTTTTTTTATTCTGTTAGGAAATGTTTGAACTAAAACATAGTGCTGTTTAGAAAACTGTATAAGAAAATTTCAAATAACAAAAAATTAAAATTACATAATTTAAAATTGTTATATACGATATATACTTATTAGGGGTCTGCAGACCAAGTTTTTTAGAGTGTGGAATGGGACGGGTTGGTTTTTTTTTCGGCACTTGGGGTTTTCGCATCGGGTCAGGCCAAACGATAAATGGGGAACCCATCACATTTTTAGCTAGGCCTAAAGAAAAAAAATTAAAATTTTCTTCATTTCATATTTAATACTCTGACTGCCAAAGGCCGATTATATCGGCGCACAAAAATTGTGTGAATACTGTAACGGGCGCCGTTGGTGTGACTGAATACTGCCAATGACCGATTACATAGGTGCGCAAAAATGTGTGAACACTGTCACGGGCTGATTATATCGACGCAAAAGTTATGTAAATACTACAACGAACCGAAGTAATACGGACTCATTGTGTTCAACATTTTCATTTGATTTTTGTCTCTGAAAAAATTTCATCTTTTAATTTAGTGATATAATCATGAAACGATATACATTTGGAAGAAGGACATCTGCAGATTCAACGAACAGATTGTGTGCATTTGTCAATCACAGACATATTTATTTGACAAGGCAGTGTGTTGACTCTGCCCGACAAAGAAACTATATTGTAAACATGCACAGTTCACTTGGTTGCTTCTCATTGTAGCATCACAATAAATAAAACTACTAACCGTTAAAACTGCACCAACTAACAGGTCAACAATTGGCTTTGTCCAGTAAAACAAATAGAATGATTGTAAGTGGTTATTAGACACATGACCTTCGATGTAATTATTAAATTGTTCTTTGTTTATACTATTTGTATATTACGAATTTTGGTAGTGAAAATATGTATCCGCATTATGCCTAAAAATAAAAGTTAATATTTACTTGGCCTGACCCAAATTGTACATTTGGCCCGAACAAAAGTCAGGCTTTTCAATTGACCTGACCCGACCTGTATAATTCGGGGCCCCGCAGACCTCTATATATATATATTATAAAATATTTATAGAAAAATATATTTGTAGTATTTTAAACAAATATTTTCTGAATGTAAGGTAAACCAGCCATCGGCACTTTTTGCACGTTATAAAAACGTCCAATTCTTGCACAAAACCTGAAACGTCCAGTTAGCCGGACTTTGGAACTAAAAGGGTTAAATATTTGCTACACATGTGGCACTTATGTTGCTGAATTGAAATATAACTTCTTCCCATGTATAAAATATTTTTACTTTTCACAATAAAAAAGATCAAATAAGAAAAGACTGTTAAAACACACACACACACACACACACAATATCACAAAAAAAAATTTAATCAATTTTAATTACTTATTACATACATTCATATTTTGTAATATGAATAGATATTCAAAGGCCAAACTGGTCAAATTCTGATACAGAATTTATTTCTGAATATGTAGCTAGAAAAAAAAAACATGAAAATACCTGTTATATAACAGAAGTTTCCCCAACATTTTTTTCTTGGGAAAAACATTTCCCCAAACGTTTTTAAAAAAGTATTTTTTTACACTGTGCAGTTTTGGTACATATAAGCTTTCAAACAGGTTTCACTTTAATTAGCACACTACATTTTTGGTGTAGTCTAACGTAAATTTTGTTAAACTTTATTATTACTGTAATTGGAATTTTTTTGGATTTTTAAACCTTAATCTGCTATAAACAAGATATCTTGTACAGTGTACATTACCCTCATCGTTACACCTGAGAAATCTTGTTATCTCACAGCATTAACACTTAGATCTAATGCTTTACTCTAGCACACATTTAATGAGATCCGAACTAGGCTCATCCACTTTTATTTCCGATATAGGGGATTCAAATCTAAAACGTTTCCGTTGTGCTTCAAAATTTTAATTTCTTTATACTGATACTTACATAAGCAAATTTATCTAAAACTGAATTAGAGTAAAAAAAAAGAAAGAAAAAAAGAAAACATTTTACCTGAATGAAATTAGATATCACTTTGTCAGACTCAAGATTCAGTTCAAGCATAATTTTCTTCAGAAAGTTTGACATTAAGCTTTTAAGTTTGTCTACTGGCGTACGCTCCAAAATCACCATCATCAAATCCTGGCTATTTTCAGGTAACTGAAAAAAACCAATTAAGAAAACATGCATTAAATTATACCAACAGTGTATAAGAGACACGATAATTTTTTTTTAATGACATAGCTTTACACAATGAATGAGATTTTTGGTAAACCACTCTACAGATACATTTACTGGCCATGCTTGCAACAGTTATATAACGTTTTGGTTAAAAGTAGACATTGCACTTAGAACGTGGAAATAAACCAATTTTTATTTACATCAAAACAAAATAGGGTTTAGTTTAATTTCGTTAAAAATTCTTCAGAAAATAGTTGGTCACATATAACACAAGTGATAAACTGACAAAAATAAACCTTTATCGCTGTTAGGAAACCATACATTTTTTAAATTTCAAATCTGACATAATGACTTGATTTATGGTTCTTTATTATAACAAAGGTTGTTGGAATCAAATTTTATGAATCGGACAAAATCTCTCAAATTAAAATTACTTTCAGGGAGCCATAACTTTTGTTTAGGTGCCAAAGTGAGACTACATTCTTTCAAATTGTTGCCACGTTTTAAAAATTTATGTAGTGAATTTAAATTAGAAAATGACCTACTGGAGTAGGAACCATGATAAACAAAACTAGAAAATTTTTTTAGGAATCATTAAAACACACACACACACACACATGTGCACACACTCACGCACGAGCATGTGTGTGCATGCACACACACACACACACACACACACATTATTACTCGAAACGTTCACAAGTTTAGTGTGATGTCATTCATTACTGGAGACTGACAGACATGAAATCATAGATAGATTGGAATATAAGGTAATATGCAACAATTAACAAAGATATGAATGTGAGCAATGACATAGGAAATCAGGTTCGAAAAATAATTTAGGAGCCAGAATTGGCACTCATTTTCAGGTCCCAGATCTGAGCCTTGCCTGAAAGGCCACTTCAATAACTCACTTTCAATGGAAATTCACTAGTAAATAAATCGCTATGTAACCATTTATATGCATACAAATAAACCAAAAATTTAGAAAAAAAGTTGCAGTTGGAAGATATTATTTCACTCTGGGATTAAACATTTACATATAGGAAGCATATTTCTGTTTAAAGCATTGTAAATTAAATTTAATACAATTTTCACTATCAACTGATAATCACCTGTTGAAAGTCAATGAACGGTATGTAGACATTATAATCACGCTTCAGTGTGCGGATGTCTTGCAGGTATTTGATGAAAGCCCATATACCAGAGAAAGCGGGACAATGACTGACAAAGGCAAAGTTATCTTGAACTGGCATCAAGTCATTAGTGGAGGAAGGCACTTGAAGCAAGTGCAGCACGCTATACGCCAGGTCCAACCCTACATCTGGCCAAGCTTCTCTTTCTAATACCTCCAAAGTCCTGTTATCATAAAACAAAACAGTGAAATTACGCAAGCCTCACAATATATTATATTTTAGTATGCTTTTAATGAGACATTTTTAGTAGACAATCAGCTGGTGACAGTAATGTTAGCAATGACGTTAAAATAGCACAAAAATTAAATTGATATTTCCTATGCTTCTTTTTTAAATACTATTATTAGACAAATAATATAATATAAATATAGTAGTACCCCATTTACCTGTTACTTTTCGGACCAAGAGTTGGCGGTTAAATAATAAAAGGAGCAAAACAAATTTTGTTAAAAAAAATATAAATACAGTGTTATGCCATATTTAATATATATATATATATATATATATGTGTGTGTGTGTGTGTGTGTGTGTGTGCGTGTAAAACTTTTACAATTTTACAATAAAATGTTGTGTCTAGTCAAAGGTGCAATTCAAGAAACTGGATTTGAAGAGCACAGAAATAATTTCAACTGTATGCTCATACCAATCAAGTTATTCAAATTGTATTATATTACCCTTATTTAATGTTCAACATAATTTTTAAAAATGCTAATAATATATCAGCATCAATTTTTGTTAAAGAGAATTATTTAAACACAATACAAGTTAGAAAAGCAAGGTTATTCAATACTTACATAATTTTATCCATCGTCCATTGCAGTATATACTTCAGGATGTCTGGATGAACAGAAAGAATTGGTTGTACAAAGTGCCGCAACCACAACAAAATATCTTTCACCTTTACCCATGTTGGGATATCCTCTTCCAACAATGTAAGGGCCTGTTTGAAACTTAGCTTGACTTTTATTTCATGCCAGTGGCTGCTCCAAATAAATATAAATTCTTGGATTTCTCCCTAAAACAGTAATTTTATTAAAGTGTGCTTTGCAACTTTACCAGTTAGTTCTTTAAAAAATCTGGTTAAGCTACAGAAGAAAAAAAATGGAAACCAGAATTTGATCATATTTAATTATGAAGAATCATAATTTAAGTAAAAAAAATACAGTTAAAGAATATAATTGAAAAAATCCAACAGTGGTTAGGGTTTATTTTTGTATTTTTCCGATATCGAGTAGCCTAAAGATTATCAAGTCCCGGTCTGGCAAAATTTCTGACAAGTCCATCCAAGTCAATGAGCAAACTTGCACAGGAAACAGACATAAGTGTAGGAATGGCTCGCATTGCTGTAAAACAAAGCAAAACTTTTTCTGTACAAAGTGTTAATTGTTTAAGAATTAAAACGGACAGATCACGGAAAAAGAATCCAATATTATCAATGGTTCGATAATTTTATTAAACAAAACGGAACTGATGTGTTTAATAAAATTTGTTTCATTTATCGGGATACATAAACTTGCAAAATTCTAGTCGTTGGAGCATGGAAAATTCTTTGTTTTCATGATGACCATTTCTTTCAGAAAAAATCGGTGTTTAGATTGCAATTTCCCGACATCGGATTGTGGGTCCCATATTTTTCGATGAAACAATAAATGCAAAACGATACTGTTCTGAACTTCTGAATCTGTTCATAGACCAACTTAAGATGAGTGAAATACTGAACGGTTATTTTCTACAAGATGGTGCAACCGCGTACGACTCATGTTTCAATGGCACTACTTTAAGATTTCTTTAATTTCTTTCAGAAAATAATTAGAAAAAATAAGATAAAATAATGGTATTCATCTATAAAAATGTTGTATGTCTAAACTTAAAAAAATGTAAAAGATCAGCACTTACTAAAATGTTTTTTTAATGAGCCACCTATTATTTATTCATAAAAGTAGACGATAGTACAGCCTATATTAAAAAGTGACTAAAATCTAATTTCTTTGTATTTTATGTATTCAAAACAAGTTATGATTACAACTTTGTTTCAGCAATGTCACCTAATTTGTATTATTGCTGCAGTACAAAATGTTTTGTAACACAAAAAATAAATGAAGTGCTAAAGGACTTACTCTTTTCAAATGTTTTTGACATTCATAAAATAAATCAGCTTTCAAAAATTGCAGCCAACCCTCTGAATTAGCCGAAGCGCCCTGTATCTGTTGATATATACTAAGACGCAGTGAAATGGCGTTGATTTTCTGTAGCATTTCATTTCTTGTACTTGACTCACTCTGCAACATGACCAACCTCATTTAACCTAGGTTTATCAGCAAGTATAATAAATTTAAAAAAGTTCATAAACAGAAAATCTGATTTTATAAAAATAATTAACATAACAAGCAAGAAATACAGTAAACCCAGAATATTCCAAACTATGGAGGAAAAACTGAATTAGGAAAAATTCAAACAATACAATACATATAACTTGTGAATGTACTTGAAAGCACAGTATGAATTTCTTGCTTGTTTCATTGACAGGTGCATTGCATGAGTAAAGAACATCTCTCTATCTCTCTCTCTCTCTATCAATCTCTCTGTCTATCTATCTCTCTGTCTCTCTGTCTGTCTGTCTGTCTGTCTCTCTGTCTGTCTGTCTATCTCTCTACCTGTCTGTCTCTCTCTCTCTCTTTCTCTTTGCTGTAGTTTATTTTCTCTTTGCTGATAGTCTTGTTAAATAAATTTTATCTTTATACTTACGTGCTGTTTAAAGTTTTAATAAGCATGCAAAGACATACTACTATGACAAAACATAGGTAGGAACTGTTTTGGCCCATAAATCACACTCACCACTGTCAAACAATGACACCCTGTGTGTAACAGCTCATGATTATGTTAGTTGATGTCTCTGGCTCTAGCAAAAATTATGTTTTTATGGCAGTCCTGCTTATCTGAAAGAGCCTTGGTTCAGACAATTGATTCCCTAGTGTATAAATAATATTCTTTTTTAACAAATACTTTTAAAAAGAACTGTTATTTTTTACAGTTAACACTTTTGAATTACTGTGAAAATTTAGTTAGCCAAAATTTCAAATTATTAATCACGGTCTCTCGTATTGATATTTAAAGTATTTGTTAAACAGAAACAAATGATGAAAATTCACATATAGATCTGGTAATTACTAGGATTGGTTCATGGTTCCAAATCTAGGTGGCTTAAATGTTTATTTGTCTAAAGTTCATAATTCATGAAACCTGGTTTGTACAAGGGCTGTTTTTTCAATATTCACTTGTGCCTGTAAACAGACAACTAAGTGGCAGTGGGTTGAGATGCGTGGAGCATCTTCTTCACTACAGTTACTACCACTTTCAATGTCATTACACCATTTTGAGCTGAGTTTAAGGCACGTAACATACCTACTACAACTGATTCTTCTGCTCATATGCGATTGTGTCTTGTAATTCGGGTTTTTCAAACAGAAAGAAATAACATAGTGGAAATTTAAGAAAAAATTAGCCAAATGTTTCCTGAATATTTTATAAATAAAGGTGTTCAGCATGATTGGAGCATCCCTCAGAGGTCCATATAAACTGTGAGGTGCCCCCATCGATCTGCTCTTGGGTAAGATCCCTTCATCCCAAGCTAAGGTGGAATAGTGTGTACACAAAGGCTTTGTGGCTAAGGGGTAGTTTAGGTTAACTATGCAAAATCAGACAACCTCCAGTTTTAATCTAGCCTTACTATGTAAGTCCTACCAGTTTTGTGGGACTATGTATAGGACATTTTATTTTCCTGGCTACTTGTGGAATTATAATGGCTGGAAACAAACTGTCAAAACCCACTGGCAAAAGTAGACCAAGGTAGTGAAAACAGCAAGGAGATGAAGGACACTGCAGCTGTATCCTGCATCTAACCCTCGAGATACGTTAATAGACATATAAAAGTCTATCAGGAGCACAAAAAAAGCGCAGATTAAGAAGAGAGGAACCAATAACAAAGAGAATACTAATTTAAAACCGATGTTACAAAAAACTGTGAATTTGATAGGTTCCAAAGATATTGTCTAATAACGACAAAGATCACCAAATGACATCAGATCTGATGTTCTTCACTCATTAAGATGCTGAAAAATAATACCTTTAACCCATTGGAAACTGGATTTTACTAACATGCTATTGGCCTTCAGTACTGAATTTTTTCAGTAGTTTACACTAAGATTATGTGTAATAATAAACGCAAGTAACCTACCAATTTTATCCTACATAATGTTGTTGTAATTGTTAACACATACTTAGCCAACACTTTTAACACTATATTAACATTTTTTTATGTTTATATATTTACACTATGTACATTTTGTTTCCTTTTCAAAAATTTGTCTGACTATGATAAATTTCAAAACAATTTTCCAAATGCAAAGGAACACTACATTTTTGGCACTGGTAAATTGTTTCAGACCTTTTTCCTTTTGCAGTACATACTCTACACTTTCTAGATGGCCTTGTTTTGCTTGTTGGGGGGATTTTCCCTATAAAATGTCACCAGAATTTTAGTTATATTTGGATTAGAAGTCCACTGCCAATCATTTACTTGTAGGTTATGTGTAGTATTGTCTGCAATTAGACCTATTTTCACAGATCTCATCATCACTGTTATCACTATCACTACTGTCATTTTCAACAATAACTTATTGCTCTTCATTATCACTAATCTCACAACTACTTTCATTTAAAATATCCCCAACAAACTCACTAAATGCACTCGAAGAAATAAACAATTCCTCACGAGAAGCCATGTTTCTACAACTGTCAAATTCGTACACAACTTCACAAAGAAACTGCCGGAAATTAACGAGTAACAACGGAAATAAACGAAGGAAAAATATCTCATAGATTGAAAATAGATTTATATTTCTATATTCGACTTTTAGGCTAGAAATATACGGCAAAGAGATCAGTGAAGTAGAGGACAGACATTGCCCATCTTTAGTACTTAAGCCATTGAGAGAGAAGGACGGGCAATATACGTCTTTCGTTACCAATGGGTTAAAATCAATTATGTCTTGTGTAAAACCTGGATTCAAAATGTCTCCCATGAAATAAAAGAAAAATCAACAATTTATTTACTCAAATTTGCCTAACAAGCCAAAAAATTTCAAACCTTCAACGACAGAAAGATTATGGCTACTGTTTTGGGACCAAGTGAGTTGCTTACTTGAGTTTTCGGAACTTTCAACTGTGATTAATACAGTTGTTTATGATGATTGGGAAAAGGCATGTAGGTGCTGGGGATTCTTTTGATTTACGATAACACCCGCATTCACAGTACTACTGAAATCCAATGATTTTTGACAAGTTTTTGAACATCAATCATTTAGCTCTGAGCAACTTCTTTCTGTACCCTACCCTGAACTAAAAAAAGGCTAGATTCCATATTATTTAGGTTTAAAACCTCATCTACAGATATGAAAAATGTCTCTATCTTAATGAAAATTATGTCAAAAATTAATAATAATTGAGCACAATTTGTAGAAATAAATTTATTTTATTATTTACACTTGTCTTTCTTTTATGGACCACCAGATGTTGAAAAAACAACCTTTGTATACTGAACACATTAACTGTGATATTTAAAATCAACATTGTACTTACTGTCAATTTTGCCAACCGGTTACATCCATACTCCAGTAAAGTGTGCGTGGTAGCAAAATCAGGAGGGATGGCTTTGATGCAACACTCGCTCACAAATGCTACATCCTGAACATAAACACATCCTATCAAGTCTGTATTTTCATTTAAATATTTTGGAAAATTAAAATACTATTCTAACCACACTAGAAATTAGTACAGTGTTCATAACAGACATTGCAAAACTGCTGACAATTTTTAATCAGTGATGTTAGCTTTTGTAAGAAATCAATTTTCTTTTACAAGATCAAGATTTTGTTTGTTAATTTTATTAATATAACTTACTTTCTCACTGTACAAAGAATAATGATCATAGAAAAAGAAAATTACCTTGAAATTTTGATTTTTTTTTTAGTCAAATCTCAAGGCCATATTAAATTTTTCAATAAGTTTCACTTCTTTTTGTGGTAAAAAAACTTGAAATTATCAAAATTTATTTTCCCAAGATTGATTAATGATTCTGATCATATTTGCTTAAAATTTCTCCTAAAGTAAAAAAAAAAGATCTTCCACCAAAAATCTAGTGTAGTGCATATTAATAAAAAACAAAGCAAAATTTCTTCAGTATTAGTTTAGCAAATTTTCACTACAATGACAACAATCAAAGAAGTTAAATAATTTAAAAAAGTTATAACTTATCTCAGAAGTTCTTTAGTTGGCAAGATGTTACAAATGATCCAGAATCATCATAAAGTATTTTAGTATTCCAATCCAGAGTAACATTCAGTCCTAACAAAAACAAATTGAGTGCTAGGTCTAATGGCGAACTGGTTAGAAATCAGTACACCTGATAAGGGCTAAAAAGAATCAAATTGGCAGCTACCAAAATCTTTAAAAAAAGTCATATAACTTTACATTTTTTTAAATTTTAATTCAGCATCGTAAGTAGAGTTAAAATCTGCACAAAAACTACTTTAAACCATTTCAAATCTAATCAAAGATATACAAATTAATCTGACGATGGCTCGGGTTAATTTTTGTAATTCCAATGTAATATTTAAAATGATAATTTATGAAGATATTAATTTTGATTGTAATGACAATATATTTTCAAAAAAGTCTAAGATAAAAAAAATTATTGCTGGCAATTTGTTATCACAACTGTGCACCTCGATTGTTTTTATGAATCTAGTCACAATAGTTAATTTATTACTTGAGGAAGAATTTAATTACTGAACAATCTGGCACAGTGAATCCAAAGTTTTTGCTATAAAGCTCAGGATGACTATAAGACAATATGTACCTTTGGCCATTCCAGATATGCGTGATTCTATTGTACATTCAAACTGTATAGAAGAATTTGAAAAAAATACAATCGCCATGTTTGTCTTCTTTTAAGTTAAACTTCAAGCAACTAATCAGAATAAGAATGTTTTTTTTTAAATACCAAAAATTTCTAATTCACTCACTGTTATTTTTTCCAGTAAAGCCATAAACTGACAAAATGCAGCTTTCATACTGTCAGGGTCATTGCTCCAAGGTTGTAATTGTTGCATTAATCGTAGTACTTGTGCTCGGTAAACAAGTTCAATGTTCAAGTTGAAGGTACGAGCAAACTTCTCTGCTTCCTTGAATCTTCCTTTCCTTAATATACGTTGTAATCTGTAACAGTGAATATGAATTATTTTTGCTTTATCACTGTCTACATATATAGGAACAATAAATTCCAAAGTCATAGTTTTAAGCAAGGTAAATAGAATACAAGGTACGGGCCACGCTCATGTCCTCACCACCACTTGAAGGCTATGGCGCGTCATCGGGTCAAACTCAGACGTACTGTTTAGTAGAAAACAGTTTATAATGTTAGTTTTAGTAACTGTATTATAGTAATAACAATAATAATTCCTTTTGTACAACATTATTAACGCTATTTAATTACTTTACTTACTGAATTCGCTCATTGTCAAAACAGAAACTTTTTATTTTATACAATATTACATAATATTAAAATAAATTATAGGTCCATAGCTTGAAAAATTCAAAGTTATTTTTTATTTGAAAGTTAAAAGCACATTACACTATGAATTACGTATCTGAGGATGTTCCTTGACAATTATTTGGTTGACTGTGAAAACATACATCTGGAATAAAAAATTAGCAATAAATTAAATTACAAAAGGACCAACCTATGTACTTAGGACCAACCTATGTACAGGCTTTTATGCCCCCTTTACATCCTTTTTTGTATATATTTTTATACATAATAGGAATTCGGTAGTAAATAAATAAATAGCACATTGACAAAGTTGACAGCCAATCCCTTTGATTATTATGGCACTCGTTTGTTGGATGACCGTATACAAAAGTTGAGACGATTTTTTTTTCTTGACTATAAGCTATATAGCCAGCCATCATCTTCAGTAGATCAGAGTTCTCCTGTAGATCACATTTCATGTCATCTTCACTAGCTTGCAAATCATTTAAGGCTCCTCCTCTTCGTCGGATTATCAGAAAAAAATATTCTTAAACTTAGTAACATTGCTTTGTAAAACCACATTTTTATTTTTAACCGAGGCCAGTTCTTGTAATGCAAGTTGAATTTGTTCCTTCAAAAGTAAATTTTCATTTCTTAAACATTTAATTTCTTCTACAGAGGCATTATTTACAACGATATTTGTATTAAAATGACTGACTACGGAAAGTGGGTTTCATTTACAGAATTACACGTTACAATTGCATCAACGTCATTTCAGTTTACAGGTGATTTTTCTGGTAGATTTCCATCGGACTTGTCAATAAGTTTTTTTAATGTTTCTTGGTTTTCAAGTTTTTTAATCCTTGTCGCTCGTTCAGAATCAACTCATTTATTTTCATCAGTGGAAATGTTAAAACGTGGAATGGCACCAGATTTCACAGGTGTTGTATTTAATAATTAGGATTTAAAATCCCTTTCGAAATCACTGTCATTAAAATGAAGTGGACAGACTTTAACATTATCAAAATTAAAATGATCTGCTCGTTTACACGTATGAACCCACACTTTTCTTAGGTCTTCATCTTTAGGAATTCTATGAAATGTAATTCCTTTCCCTTTACAATTCTTATCATTATTGTAGCAATTGGCAATAGCGCGACCAGGTATTATTATGCATGCACAAACAATAAATAATAATGTTTAGTATTATTATTATGCAATACTAAACAAAATACATTATGTATTTTTTAGGATTCAAAACATACTTAACTCTTTTCTTATATTTATTAAACCACGAACACAAAACAAAATTATTGTGCAGAATTGTTGTTGACACCTTTTATTTAAAACATAACACCTACAGATTAAATAAACACACAGAATCTCCAACTACATTTACAGAACATCAAATTGTTTAGCGAGAAACTACATATAGTAGCAGTGAAGAGTTTGATCCAGTAACGTCATGCACGCACCCACCGTAGTCTATCACACACACCCACTGTGGCCCCTACAGTGTATTCTATTTACCGTGGTTTTAAACATCATATCTTTTGAGTACACAAAAATACTCTTGGGACTGTTTTTTTTAATAACAATTTTAACTTTGTTTACTTTTAAATCCTCATGTATATTTTTAAAAAGCATAAAAATCCTAATTTTTATAGTTCTCTTTTTTCAAAATTATCATTGTAATTATTATTATTGTTGTTGTAATTATTATTATCATTGTAATCAACAATGAAAGCGATATAAACTGCAGTTGAGCTTGAGTAATTTAAGGTTGACAGCATCATTGAAAAAATTGGAATTAAACATGCTTTGTTTTAACTCCAACTATAGATAAATGTTTATTGACAACTTAGTTGCGACTGACTACCTAAAGGTGATGACTTACTGTCATCACCAAGTCAGATGACAAACTGACATCTATTAGTTCTTCAGAAAAAAGGTTTTTGTAGCAAAAAATAAAAAAATGTATAACAATTAATTAACAACACAATGAGGTTAAGATAACTAAATTTTATACAAACTGCAGAGAACGTAAAAAAATTAAATTCCTCTACAAGTAATAAGTCAACTACTACAGGTAGGTCTATGAAAATAAACAGGCGTTTCTAAGTTGATTTATGTTTTAGATTCATAACAGTATGGAGAATGACACAATGATTAAACAAACTGCTCTAATGTAATAAAAAAACTAGTTGTAGGAGTTGCTCAGTTCTTATTAAAATGATTAGTAAAACTTAATATGATAATTACAACAAACACAGTTTTTCATTCGCTAAAATTAAATTAATTTTTATTTCAGATTCAAATAACATCCATTTATTTCAAGGGGTGTTTGAGAGGGTATTTGTAGGTCACGGGTCTCCATAGGGAAATTTTACTTTTGGGAAGACTAACAATATTGCTGCAGGTAGCAAGCAAATAGCTCTCTATGTTTAGATGATATCAATGAATTGAGGAAAATGGTGATTTTGGGAATCAGATAGGGCGTTGGATTTATCAGCCTCACAATATTTTCTTTGGACCTTAAAAAACTTTCATGTAAAAATTTGGTGCAAGTATCTCAAAAGATAGAAATTTCTATTTGGAACACCTATATACACATAAAACTTTTATCTAACAATACAAAAAAAAACAAAACATGAAGTTGTAAAACGAGAAACATGGTTACGCTGACAAAACTTGTAGATTTATCATTAAAAAAAATATAACAGCACCAGAAGCAGAAAGCCTTATCACTAATCACAAACATAAGAAAAGTAAGATATAAACAGTTGGCAGTAGCTCAAAGAAATCACTAACCAGGTACCAATGGGACACGCTATAACTGGAATGTGTACACAGCATGTTCCTCTTGAGGTATAACAGGTGTAGGAACTATAAATAGACACTTATCAAAAGGCAGGGCGCTTAACAGCATGTTGTTTACCAACTCACGTTCTTTCTCAATATTATATTTACTCCTTTGACTTAACAATAAAACTTTTATATAAAACATAAACTTTTACATATCATTCCTTATTAAATGTACTAGTGCTATTATTCAATATATATTTGTAGTGTTGTATAAAAATGCATTAGATATTGCTTCGATTTATCCCAGTAAATTTGGGGCCAAATTTTTTTTTTCATTATTTGTAATTCATTATTTTTTTTTTGTTTAACATCCAACTATTGTGCACACTTGGGCTAATGCAGACAATGGGATGATTTATAGCGTATGAAAATGCCAAGCCCTCGCCGGGAATCGAATCCGGGTTCTCGGGGTGAAAGCCTAGTACACTATCCACTAGGCCACCGAGGCAGCTGTACAGAAATGTCAAGAAACAAAAAAAAGAAGAAAACATTTTAAATTATTCACATTTGACTGTTATTTTAAATTTTCATATTTCAAATTTATAAAAATTGAACCCAATAATAGTGAGGGTTTATTATATATTTCTTTATTTATTTGCCTACTGAAAAGTTTGTTTCCATGACATCATTGAGCCAGTTGTGTAACACGATCATTTTAAACTTACAAAATTTGATTTTGCCTCTTACATCAAATAAAGTTTTAAGGACATTAAATGAACAAATGTCATACCTTAGTTCAGGTTGGCTTTCCACTATAGCCTTTAACCTTAACGTATTTATTTTATCATTCCCAAAACCTTCAACAAACAAAATGTCTTCTGAGCTAATTTGTTGGTAAACAAGATGGCTGAATGGTTGTACTTGTAGTTTAAACATTCTGTTGAAACCTAAAAACAAATAGTACACAAATACAATGAGTCTTACAAATTCAAAATCTATGATTCTTAAAATCTTCTTAGTCATAATCATAGTCAAGATCTATAATCTTAATATTTTTTTTTTTGGTGTTTAACGTCCGATGTGCACACTTGGGCTAATGCAGACGGTGGGATGATTTATGCCGGCGTATGAAAATGCCAAGCCCTCGCCGGGAATCGAACCTGGATCCTTGGGGTGAAAGCCTAGAATGCTATCCACTAGACCACCGAGGTGGCTTCTACAGTCTTAATAAGGTGAATAAGATATTTAAAAAAATCAGTGAAACTTTTATTAACTCTCAGGGTCAGGATCAGGACTGCGCAGTGACATTAAATCAAACAGACGAATAAAAAAAACCTTAAAAACACAACCTACCACAATCATTGTATATGAACAAAATATTTAAAAAACCAGGGGACCCGTGTGAAATTTCGCTCTATGAAAGTTTTAAGTATTCACAGCCTTTTGAATAAGAGTAGTCATTGGGGTGAAGGTGGTATTTGGAAGGAAGGGAAAACATGATTAAAAAATAAATTGAAAAGCGATCGGTTTGAAATAATAATCACAAATTTATGACTGTCATCAACCGTAATATTTACATTAACCTGTTGTTAAAAGATAGATGTAATGAGGAATTGTAATATTCAAATATTGGGAAGTACAATTATATTGTTATAATCGAATGTCTTAATCATAGGCTGGAACAGCCCCCTTTATTTCAGATACAAGAAGTATACTGTACATCCATAAATTATCACTAACGTACCTGGCCATGACAGTAACAATATGCAAGTTTCTTCTCCAGTAATTACAAGTAGATTATTTTCAGTGCCATCAAGTAAAGTGAAGTCTGTGACCGGTAGCTCATCCCACACACAGAGAAGCGTCAATGTGTGCAAGCATAGTGCCAGTATCTTTCCAGTTTCAGTTAGTCCAAAGCACAAACTGAAACAATTTCAGTAATTTGTAAACAACATACATCTACCTGTATTACTGACATCATGAATCCATTAAACAAATTTGTAACATTGCGCAACCAAACACTTCCAAATGAGAATATCAAACTTGTGCTAAAAAGAATTTTGATAATAGTTCGACTAAAAATCTGTTCTTAAGTGGCCATTTAAGACCTACAAATTTTTTTACCTCAGAATGACTTCAAAACAATCTGAGTTAAAACTTGCATTAGTCACTGAACAAACAAAAATTAATTTTTTGCAACTTTTCATTCAGGTCCATTTTCAGTTAATTATTAAAACATTAGTTAAGTAAAAAAAAGTAGGCTACTGCTAACTGAATTAGAAAAATTAAATTTTAGATCTTCCAAAATTTCTTTTTGTTTTTGGATTACTAGAGGAAATTAAAATTAAAAAAAAACAAAGCACACTTTTGAAAAAATATGTATTTTTTAGCATTAAAAAAACATGAAAACTTTGTGAAGTCAGTACCACTTGAAACTGAAGTACTCACTACTTCATTTACAAACTTATCATAATTGAAATATTTGTAATAAGCCATTATTCTTACAAAAAAGTATCATGCACAGATGTCATTAAAATAGCACACAACAGTTTCCTAATTTCAAAACAAACAATTAAAGCAACTATCGTTAAATTAACTATGTTGTGATAACCAACAAACTGAATCAATAAACCACTTGGAAAATGTCAATATGTGAGGTGGGGGTGAATATTATATTGTCCACTGCAGCAGCTCCAGCCTTTACAGGAATACGTGCAACGTTTAGGCTAACATTTGGTCTATAAACAAATTGATAAACATGACCTGTTTTCAGTGCTTCGTTTCTTGTAAACTCAGTCAAGGAACATCCCCCTGCACACTAAATTTAAAGGGTATTTTGTAAATTATAATAGGCCTATTTAGGCAGGTCTATAGACCTATAGGCATAAAACACAGTTTAACATTTGACCATTAAGGGTGCAAGCCACTTTTTAAGTGTAAAAAATTGTAATTAATTTAAAATACTGTATAGAGTCTCTCCAACCTGACAAATACAGGACCAGAATCCATCAGATTACAGCGAGTCTCTGGACTATTCAGGCCAATATAAAAACATACATTGTACAGGTAATTACATGAACTTTAATGAAAATGGAGGCAAAAATACAAAATATATTACGTTACGGTACTGTATATAATAATTCCTCCTCAACTTGACATCACTTTTTTTCTAATTCTAACACTAAACTACAAAATAAAAGGGAACTTCTAATTTGTAGACATTCTATAATAAAAAAACTTAAACAAAACGAATATTTTTGTGCTTATAATTACCAGATTAGTTAAGAGAAATTTGTGTGTTGACATTTCCAGTTGAAAATAAATAAGTACTTTTCCTTGACATTTACTTCTATGTAAACACAACCACTCCCTTTTCCTTATTTCAAACTGCAGATGTAAAATTTCAATCTGCAAGGTCCTATTCATATTTGCCTATAATGTCCCATTGACAGATGAAGATAAAGTTACACTTAGGGCCGGCCTACCGTTTTTATTTTACCTGACATAATAATCCTCCTTTTTCAGTTAGGCTAACAATTTACACAGCACACATCACAGTCAATCATTAATGAACAAATACTAACAGAAACAACTATTAATTATAGTAACCAACTGGACCTGATTCAAATGCTCAGTACACAATGTTATGAGTACAGCACACATAACCTCTCTTATCATGCAGTAAGCCCTACAATAACTTGACAATGTCACACCCATTTAAAAACTGGAGATATCAGAGTACCAGAGATATCAGAGTACCCTGTATAAAGACTAAAAAGACTATTGTATTTTCAATATACTGTTAACATAAAGAAAGATTTTGTATGCTTCTATTTGAGCTACAATTTTTGGGCAAAATGTTGGCTTAAAAGATTATTTATAAAGGTGGTGAAAACAAACCTTCTATTTTGTGTTATTTCAACTTTCTTCAACTTTAATTCTCTCGGAATTGCACATGTCTCGTGAATATCATCTTCAGATCTGAAATGAATGTCTTTTCCAATTAATAAGAATGAATATTTTCCGTCAATTTCAAATCCACAGGCTAACGTTACCTGTAACAAAAATACAGTTTAAGAAACTTGGCATATCACTGTTTATATTACCAGTAAACAAAGTACACTGTACTCCTGATTATCTTCGGTGTTGGCTAACTGTGTTACTATTTAACTGTGTTGAAAACAAAAATTAGTGCCATAATAAGAACGAAGACACAGTAAAGACTGAAGTTAATATAGTGTGTCAGTTTTAGCTTAATGTTATTTAAATACTTAGAGTGGGTGCCTGATTTGTTTTTTAAAACAACTTTAATATGTTCACTGTGGCAAACACCATTTGGCGTTCAGCGCTCTTTGTGAATTCCTGATATTTTGTCTTCCCACCTGTCAAAGGCGTTCAGTAAGTGGAAGACAATGCTTACGTACAGAGTTATTTATAGGTTACACAATCTTACAGAGCTCTTCGTTGTTAATTTTTTAGTTTATTGTTTAGTGAAAATGGGTGCCAATTCCACTACATTTCAAACCAGTACGAAAATGAAATGGTTAGTGTTGCCAACAAGAGAGGACAAGAAAAACTCAAACCCTTGCCTATAAGAATGTATAACAACATAAGCGGTATTGATAGGCATGATCAGCTTTAAAGTTATTATCCTTGCGAAAGGAAAACAATAAGAAGGTATAAGAAACTTTTTATTTACATCTTACAAATGAGCTTATTAAATGCCTATCTTCTCTAAAACAAATACCATATTAGTAAGAAAATGTCATTTTTAGATTTTAGACTGATTATCATCGAAGACTTTTTGTCCAATGAAACCCGAAGAAGCCCGAGTTGTGAAACACTTACTTCAAAGTTCAAGATGATGAGAAAAGGCAAGCCATTACGTAGGACTTGCATTGTTTGCAAAAAGAATAACATCGGAAAAAGTACGACTTACATGTGTGAAGGTTGTATGAAAAACCAGCTCTTTGTCTTGGAAAATGTTTCAAAAAATAACATGAATAAATATTTTTAGGAAGATTGATATAGACTAATGAATCACTACACATTGTGATTTAGTTGTTATTGTCTTACTGGGAGCAAATAAACCTAAAAATCTTTTTTTATTTTTTAAGTTATACAGCTTGTCTTTTATTAACGTTTAATATGCGTAATATACACAAAATGCTATACATATTCACTGAAACGTTATGGCACATGCTAAAAACGCTAACTGGCGTTTATTTATTTTTTTTACAAATTACACCCAAATTTACTTTTAAATCTTGACATAAGCATTTAATAATATATAAAAAAATAAATATTAATTAAAAAAAGAAATAAAAAATTAGCATACACCATAGCATTAAGTTTTCTTTCAGCAGTGAACTTGTTAAACTTGGAGTAGAGTAAATGACTTGTTTTTTTATAACAACACGAAACTGAACCCTGACTGCTATTCATTAATATTGTTTTTGTTTTACTCTTGAAACATAAGTTTCTTTTAACTTCATACAGTGACTTGAGCTATGAGTCTTAATATATTTGGCCAAAATCTGATGTAACGACTTCGAAAAATCAAATGTCCATAGCTTCTGAAATTAATTTTCTGGAAATAACTGATATTGAAAAAGCTTGTGTTATGTTTTTGCACAATTTATTTTATTTACTTTAACAAACTCTGTCCTTCTACTGGATCTTATATTTATAAATGAAGTAAAGGTAATTAGGCTACCTCCAACTTAAGAGGTGAGTCAGCAAACAATTCTTTATATAATATATCCTGGCCTAGTTTCTCAACTGAAGCAGAATCTTGGTTTTCACATGCAGATTTCACTTCTTGTAACTTCAAATTTGTTATTCTGTAAACAGACAAGTAGTTAACAAACATAGTACGCTGCAACACAAATTCCATCAAAGTTTTAAAATTAGATAACTAATTAGTCTCATTAATCAAACTCTTTCTATAAAAAACAACAGTTTATTATTAAGGGACAGTGTAACGAGGTGTATCATATTTATTTCAAACTTGAAAACATGCTGGTAATCTAATGTACAATTTGGATTGTATCCAATTGTCTGGCAAAAATAGATCTAGTATGTTATTCTTCAGACAACAGTTCCTACAACTTCATGAAACATTAAGGAAATTAGTACAAAATTTGTATGTAAATAACGCATAATGCCTAGGTAAACAATATGATGGTTAAATAAATGAAAATGAGAAAGATAATGGTCACAATAACCTTCATAGATCGGACAAAGGAGAAAAATACATAAAAGCAATTTTTTTACAAGTTCTATATGATTTCAATTTATGTAAATAACCTTACTTTGCTTCTGCAGGCTTTTGCAACCAACTATAAAAATTCCTAACAGTAAGTTTTACAATATGTTGTAGTTTAATGGAACAATCTGGCTTACATCCTCAATGTTCTTGATTCCTAGTATAGGCCAGGTTGATTTCTTCGTTATTAATTATTTATACCGCTGCAGACCAAAAGGTGTTCCTTGTTACATCCATCACAAATTGTACATCTGCTTGTGTTCAAGGTACCTATGCCACAGATGATCTTCTCTGAAGATTCTTGACATTCGTGTACAAACTTGATATATCTTCATATATTTTTACACATAAATATCTTTTCTCTGCATGTTGCTAGTCTTATCTGCTTGTTCCTGTTACGATGTTTTCTTTGATGACTTTATTTCCCCATCCAGTAAGGGTAATCATTTTGGTTTCTGTATTATGCAGGTCCCTCTTTTTCGCCAATTTATCTGGCACCTCATTACCCTCATATAGTACTTAAATTATTTTTAGCAATTTTACAGTTGTTTATGACACTGTATAAGTACGTAAACTCTTGACGTTATTGCCTATTAATTCAAATGCTGATTTTGAACCACCAGTATCACAACTCTGCTGCTAAGCCAGGGTTTCATTACATTTTGTTTAAATGCTTCATTTAAACAGCTGTCGATGTGCAAATAGCTACGTCTCAAATACAGTAGTGCAAAATAATGGGCAGAGTATTTACTAAAAATATTTGACCTTGTCTTTTCGTTTAAATTTGAGTCATCTATGTATATTCTTATCTTATCCAATGTTCTGCTGGACGCAAGTTGTTGATAGTCTCCAAAGCGATCTGGGACACAACCTCTGGTAAATTTTCATTGTTGTTAACTGGATGTATAAGCCAGAAGATTATGCCGTACCTAATAAAGTCCATGAGTTTTGTTGGTTTTTCAATTTCTATATTTTTTCAGTCAAAGCCTCAGAAGTTTAAAACTTTTTTGAGTTTTTAATTTTTGTTCAGCAGGTGGTTCCATAATCCAAATATTATCGTACTTCCTGCACAAGATTTTCTCATAGGTTACCTGTGCTTTAGACTCATATTCGTTCTTTCGAGTCTAACAGATTCCCTAAAGTTTAACAGTACTCCTTTTAGTAGTTTGAATTCCTTTCATAAATATTTCAATAAGAGAGGCTAAATGGACTTAAGTTAAAAGTTGTGTGCATTGTACCAATGAAGAAAACAATATGGAGCTGTACTCACAAAAAAAAGTAAATGCCTAAAAGGTAAAGGTACAAGGTATAAGGTTTTGCTAAAAGAAAAAGGTAGAAATAAAAGCAAATCGTTCAATTCATATTAACAACGATAACATTTTACTTGCAAGCAAATCATTCTGACCAATAGTAAATGAATCTAATAAAATTATTAACAATTAACTATTGAGGCATGACAATCAGCGGCTTATTTTTCAATACACTCTACTCCTTAATCCTGTATGATTCAAATTGTTTCTCTTATTTTTATAGGCGTGTCTGTGTATGTTGCGTGCATGGTCTGAAAACATCCAAAATTAATACATCCTACGTTTGGACACATGCAGATTGCCAAAACCAGAAGTGAATTTATTTTCCAGATTTGGTTAGCGTTAAATTTTCACAACTAGATCTGGATGTATTGAAATTAATAATGTTAGACTTGACCTTTTTATTTGACCTTTGGTCGAGTGAAAATAACAAAACCTAGGTTATTAACTTCAGGCATAAAACAGGATACAATTTTATGCTTAAAATTTCAGTGCCCTGTATATCATATCATAGAAATTTGTATTCCACTGTTAGATCTTGAAAATGTTTGATAAAAATTGTGACTAAGAAATATACACAACCATATAAACATTTATGATTTAAAGGTACCTGTATATTTGTCCCAGTCCAGTGAAAACGTATATCTGCAAACAATCATCTTCACCTTTACATTCTATTTTCACAAACGTTTTTCCATTAGGAGTTTGTTTAAATGACCTAAAACAAGTAAATAAAAATTGTTATACATTTAAACATAACTAAATACAGTGAAAATCTGATTGTTAGGGTTGAGGTTCAGGACCATTAATAGATGGATAACTAAAAATTCTTAAAAACCTGCTTGTTCATGAACAAAAGATTTAAAGTATGCATGTTTATCTGCAGTAAAATATAATATAAGTGCTACATTCACCAATATTGGGAACACAAACACTTGTAATTCCCGATAAGTCAATGTTTTACTCTTATGCTTAAACCACCAACCCCTAAGGAAAAAAATGTTAAACAATACAAATTACTACAGCTTATCAGCCACAACAATGAATTTCCATTGGAAAATGAACAATTGGAGCAGTCTTTCTGGTAACATCAAAATCCAGGACCATGAAATGAGCACTGATTCTGACTTCTAGATCACTTTTTGAAATGGTCATTAAAAATTTTACACACACACACACACTTGTATACATGTTATGTAAGTATACATTCATACTTTTGGTCTAAACTGATTCAAACTTGGCACAAACATTATTTTGGTAATAGCTTGGGTAAGTTTGTTAACTCAGCGAAATTTCAGCAGTTTAAAAATGGGTGACCATTCCAAATCTTACAAAAAAATCATAACTTTTTTATCTTACATATTTTCTAAAATCTGTTTTCTCTGTCACAATCAGCATTAAAATCTTCGCATGAATTATCAGCACTTTTTAATTATACTGAAAATAAATTTAAAGGATAAATTTCAATTCTAAGTTATCCACATGTCCTTTATTATCAATGATAGATAAGTACTTGGTACTAGTACTTCGGTAAAACTCTATGATAACACAGAACTACATACAAATAAGTATCCCAACTTACTTTGTAAATATTCTGACTTCTGATGGTACATGGTACAAGTAGAGGTCACCATTGTTCACACCAATCAAAACAAAGATTCCACTTTCTACTAGGAGAACAGACTCTACTGTTGTACTAAAAGTTAAACACAGTAGTGTCTGAGAACAGTTTTCATTCAAAACAGCAACTGTTTTGTCAATCACCAAACAACAACCTAATTCTGAATAATATTCGGCAAACAATGTAGGTGTGGAACTAAGCTGATCCTGAAAAATTAAATTATTTTATTAGTGTACTGCAGGTAAAAGCACAATACTAACTTAATAATTATTCTAAAATTTTAATTATGTTTGATTTTACAATTTTTAGTGATCTACTAAAGCATTATCAGTGTGTGTGTGTGTGTGTGTGTGTGTGTGTGTGTGTGTGTGTGTGTGTGTGTGTTTTAAAACTTACAAATAGGCTACACATAACAAGAGTTCAAAACATTTAATGTGATTTATATTTTATTTGGCAATATTTAATAATAAACTAAAATAAGGGTAATCATACAAATCAATCTCTTATACACTTTAAGTAGTTTTACAAATTTAAACTTTAGCTACAATACTTTTTTTAATACAATACTTTAGCTACAATACTTTCCAACAATAATAATTTTTAAGGAGAATAAAAATATTTATTTATATTTTTAAATGAGAATATTTTTACTGTTTTAAAAATAGAACTATTTTACAAAAGGCCCAATTAATTTGTATGGTAATTGTTTACTATTCACTAGTCACCAGCAGATGTTTAAGTTTTGACAATCAACTCATTAACAAGATAATAAGAGAAAAGATACAACAAAAGTATCTTATCTCTGAATCAAAGTGCAGGCTAGAGTTGACCAGGTACAATCCCTACTGATAGTATAATGCAGTAGTTATGACAAAGCATTTTTGTGGATCAATTATTTTATCAAGATTTATCATTCTTTCCAAAATTGAACAAGTTTTACAAAATTTCTTGTATGATTGCAGTGTTTTATGGAAGATCAAACAAATATCCAGAATGCAAAAATAATGTTGTTAAAAGAAGAAATCAGTGTTTTAACTGTAACAAATTAATAACTTAAACAAGGTGTTTTTCACTTTAACAAATGAATATCCTAACTTTATTATTAAATAATCTCTGTAAAAAATACAAAAAAAAACAAACAGTGTAATAACACAGTATCTCAAAACAAAAACCTTTTTTTATCAATACAATCTAATAAAACAAAACATCTGTAGATTTGTTACTTTTTGGACATGTGGAGATCAACTTCTTCAAAACAAAATGAACATTTATCTTCACGGAAATGTGTAAATTGGTCCTTATACTTACAGGATGTTTGTATTTTTGAGGTAAAATATTTGCCAAGAGTTAATAGAGCGGTGAGAGGTGTGTTCACCATAAGTCAAAGTTAATCTATTTTTTTTACATTTTCTTATTTTTCCGACAATTTAAACATGTTAATCTATTTTTAATAAGCAAAAATGAATAACGTATCACAAAACAGAAACAATTACTGGTGACATATAGCAAAAAATTACCACTTTTATAGATGAATTACTAGGCGAATAGTTAAAAAAGTTGCACAACTTTCAGGAACTAACCTAACCTATAAACATTATAATTTGTTCTGCAAGGGAAAATATTATGGGTATAATGGTATATAGGCTTCTGTACACAGTTTTAAATTTGAAGCAGGGTGACTCTGTGTAATACATTGGAAATAGAGGACATTAGCATAGCCAACAATATTAAACAATTCTTTGTCCAGAAAATATAAGCTATAACATAATAGTATATAATCCTTTATATAGTAGTAAAAAAAGCTTTTGTCAAAAAATAAACTGCTTTTTGAGAATTGAACTTTCTGTGTTATTAGATAGGCCTAAGAAACTATTCTACATGATAGTTACACGCTTCACTCTAACACTTTTATAAAATTCACTACACATCAGTTACTACAACAATACATTATTCTCTTTTAACTAAATGTTTTACCTCTTTTTACTTAGAGGTGTATATTGTCATTTTTTTATTTAAACGATCATGTTCATATCAATCTATTCAAGACTTGAACTATACTGGATTTGTTAAATAAAATAACCTGATTATATCATTTTCCATTTAAAAAAAAACCGTGGGCTAATATCCCTAAGAACCAAACATGGTGTTTAGATCAAATATATTTTTATATATTTCTTTCACTAAAGAGTACTTTACTTGAAAAAATTAATAAAAACATGATATTGTTAGTAATGCTTAATATCCAGTAACTAGTAGGCTACTCAGGATTGTAATTAGAACTCATCATCCTACAAATTGATGAAGTACCAGTAAACTCCTAAATATCTACTTAGCCTATTAAATTATTTATAACTCTCAATAAGGTCAACTTTAGACTATTTTGAATCACGAACTGCAAAAAGAAAATATCTCCACTTTTTTTTTAAGTACTACTAAATTCAAAACGTTAAAAAAAGAATGGTAAGAGGTCACCATTAGAATAATTATACAAAAATTGCCAGGTGTGTTTTGTGAGGTGTAAGTAGCAATAAAAATCAAAGTAAGCACAACTTATCTAAATTTGTTTGATTTTATACAGCCTTTAAGTAAATAACTGGTTTTATTATTACAGTCCACTTATTTTTTTAAAATTCAAATTCAAAACATTAAAAAAAAATGGTAAGAGATCACCATTAGAATAATTATACAAAAATTGCCAGTTGTGTTTTGTGAGGTGAAAGTAGCAATAAAAAACAAAGTAGGCACAACTTATTTAAATTTGTTTGAGTACAGCCTTTAAGTAAATAACTGGTTTTATTATTACAGTTGACACATTGAAAATTGCATAATATTATAGCTTTTGAAGGGAATGGGACATTCCACTTGTCACAGAAAAGTTGATAAGACTATTTTAAAATTCTCTAAACAGTCTTATCATGCAGAAGTTTAACATTTTTTTAATAAAGACATTTTCTATGAGGTAATATTTAGAAATGAGAGGGAAATAAGAGGTAATAATCACATCAGAAACCATTAAATGCTTTCAAGGATCTACACGCTCTGCTCTTACAATGCAAATACATGCTCTTAACCATCTACAACTGAGCCAGAAATCAAAAGTTAACGCCAATATGCTTGAATTTAAGTCCAAAATTTGGTCTTTAAATTTTAACCAAATGAAAACTTACCTCAGGACTTGATGATTGAATAGTTGCTAAAGTATTGCTTTCAAATACAGCAACTTCACTTTCTGCAACTGCTCTTGTGCCAAAATTAACAGTTTCATCTTCTACATCAAAGCCACAAGTAATATTTTTCCACATTGTTATTTCATATCACATAACATTACACACTAAAAATTTTAACTACGTATGTTCTAATACCACTAATGAAAATAATCACAACAAACAATATTTTATACTCATAATTTATTATACAGTAAAAATGTAGCAAATAATGATCAATTTTATCTAGATGTAGTCTAAGGCTACCATTTATAAAAAATGCATGGTTAAATTTGTTACTGATACTATTGCAATTATCACGATTTGTCATAAATTTCTTTCTTTTAGAACTATGGTAATAGGTGTTACACAAAAAGTTAGTAATGAAAATATTAATCTAAAAGTGAAAAGAAAACTTAACATGCGACTGACAGTACTGACATAACTATTAACAAACGTAAATAAAATGGTCAAATGGCGGGAAATTATCAGACACAGCCAACTGTATTTTCTTCTTTTCACAACACAGATCAGCTGTGATACATTTTTTTTTTAACAAAGATAAACCACATTAAATTAAAATTATTAACAACAAATTTTTGTAAATAATTTTAGAGAATTTCCATTAGAAAAATGAGCTATTGAAAAAACCATTATGGTAAGACCCTGACCCGGGCTATGTGGCCATTTCAATAATTAAAATTCGAATGTTTTGTATCTTAAATTTTTTGAAAATGTTATTTCATCATTGTAAATAGAATTAAAAACTGTATAAATTAAAATTTTCAATTTTCAAAATCGATTAACATTATATAATTCATTGACGGCAGTAAGGTTTCGTACTCGTATTTTCAATGTAATTTGTAGGTTTAAGAGCTTATATATGTTCATTCTAAATTTAATTATGATGATATCAGACTATCAAAAAGTAAATGAAACAAAGATAAAATAAAAAAACATACTTCTTTGAGAAATTTCTTCTATCACTTGAGCGAGACAGAAGCGTGCAGTAATTATTTTGTGCGTGTTTTCAGTTAAAAAACGAGGATTCCAAATCTTATTTAATACATTTAGAATAATGATTTCTTTCTTGAATTAAATATGTGGTTGAACACAGAATATAGATTTTTTATAATTTCTGACTAATCTAATTAAGATTTCTACAGTAAAACATATATTACAAAATAACTAATTTCTAAAATAAACAAATTACTTCAGTTCATAGGATTTAGTCCTTTTAGTTCATAATCATGTTTTTTGCATATTTCCTGTTGTACTTTATTTATTACAAAATCACGTTGCCACTGTACATGAATAATTTTTCTCAAAACTTTGTTCAAGAATGTCTGAATTATGTTCATATTGAATTTATATAGTAAACTCTCCCTCAGAGTTGTTCATCGAACGTCAAAATTTTGTCAACTGTTTCAAAATGGTAGCAATTTTAAATATTAATATGTATCATTTTTAGGACTGGTTGTGATGTTGGATTTTGCACAATTGTATATATAAAAATATAAGCGTGACTACTTCTAAACAGCTGATTTCGCACAACTGTTTCTTAAATATAATTTGAATATGTTTCATCTGTACTAGGCTTTCACACCCCGAGGACCCGGGTTCGATTTCCGGCGAGGCTTGGCATTTTCATACGCTATAAAATCATCCCACCATCTGCATTAGCCCAAGTGTGCACAATAGTGGAACGTTAAAAAAAAAAAATCAATATCATTTCAATTGTGGTTATGTTAAAAATTCAATTTCTAAATAAATAGGGGATAAAATTATTTAAAAAAATGTCAATCATTAATCACTAATGATTAAGAAAAAAATTAATGATGGACATGTTACAATTAATGAAACAGATATGACTGAAGAGGATTATTATGACTAGTATTAATTAATTAGTTACTAACATCAACTAATCGATAACAAAACGAGGAATCGAGAAAAACATGATATGATTTTATATGTTTGGTTCAGTAACAGACATTTTTTTAAATTCCTTACTTTTTTGTCTAAACATTTTTTACAAATTCAATTTTATCCATTACAATCAGTGTTAAAAACTGTGTAAACTAGCAATAATCTTTAAAATCAGTTGAAATTTAATTTGACGGCGGTCATGATTCACTTTATATTTTTAATATAAAAAAAGTTTAAAAATGGGAAATCAAAATTTCTAAAAGGATGTGATAAAGAGAAAAACATTTTGAAATTTGCTTTCATTACTTCAGTGAGCAGCTATATACCAAAATTTTAATGTATTATACTTTAACATCATATGAAGATTTATTCTTATATTTCATGGTGTTTGCTTAAAACAATACTTGGTAGTTTATTTTATCAAGTGGTAGCACTATTTGACCAGATTTCCTTTTAAATGGCCATTATGGTCAGATCCAGTCTGGAAAATACATTCAACAATTTTAAAATTAGCTATTTAAAATATTAAGACACTTATAAATTTCTTGAAAAAACTAATTTCATTAATCTAATCAGCATTAAAATCTGCATAAATTATTATTTTGAGTTTTTAAATTTTATTGAAAGTAAGAAAACTAACTGACTGTGATAAATTTTTAATGCAATCTGAACTTTAAAATGTTAATTTATGCCACTTTCATTCAAATTTGGCACACAAATTAATTTTGGAAGTATAGTAGCTTAGACAATTTTGTTAACCAGCAAATTCTGTTCAACAGAGTTTCAAAAAGGTGGAAATTAAATACTAAAAAAAATAATCAAAACTTGTATCTTGCATTTAAAAAAAATGTGATTTTACAACCATATCAGTGTTCAAATTAGTATACAATCAGTATACAAATTAGTATACAATTAGTACAAATCAGTATACAAGTTAGCATATAACATTTCACTAAAATGCAAAAATGAACCTGATGGATGTCATAGTTTGTTTTTGTATTTTCAAAGTTTAAATGCTATTATTTGTAGGTTTTAGGCCTATTGACATACTTAAGACTTTTGTTAAATGACATTAATGACTAAAACCTCTAGGACAATATAAATAATGTGTCAGTACATCATTTGAAGGTTTGTGACAGAATATGCAGTGGCTTAGGGTATCTTCAAAAACTCATTCTGAAAGTAATTACAATAAAAATTACTTGGTGTTGACACTTGTCTGGCTCATTCATTTTGTCCCTACTTGAATACATAGTTTTATATAAAATATATGCATTTCACATTCCTTGATGAAATAAGACATGCACAAGGGGCCTTAATGTTGATTATTATAGTGTTATAAGATTACCAAAAAAGTGAAAAGAAAAGATTACTGTAGATGAAGAAAATAAAATTATTGTTGGAAATTTGCTTCAGCGACGTCGATGAGAGCTGTGTGCTGCAGCTATTTATTAGTAAAATTAAGAAGTATGAATTTAGTCTCATTTGTTTTGAATCATCGTTATTTAAACCAGTTACTGACTCCTGCATTATTAATTTCAGTAATATCACTTGTATACATTATATAAAGTATAGGATCCAGAACACTTTCCTGTTACTCCTGCAGATATTATCTATAGCTTGGAGTTCATATCATTATATTTAATATGGGAATATTGGTCTGAGATGAATGGTTTTAATATTTTGAAATATTGATACTGAAGATTTCTGTGAAATTTCTATGTCCTCCAAACCTCTTATGACATATCCATATCAAAGTCTGTGCCAGGCCATGAAAAATTGCAACAGACATTTTCTTCAACCATGATTTTTTATGATGTTAACTTAACATTGTATGTGCTCAATCAGAAAACATGTATATAAATATGTACAGACAATATTTACATTTGGCTGAAGTCCAAATTGATGAAATAATAATTGCTAAACTTAAGCAAACTGCACTTGGCAGTGACAACTCTTTGGATAAAAAACCTATTATGGATTTTATTACCATAAAGTAGGTTTTTTATTAGAATAGTCATTTATAAAATCGGAAGTTGATATCTGGATTTATTTTCATTTTGTCCACGTACTTACTCCTGCTCTGCTGTCTGAAGATGGCATGGTATCAGTTCCAACAGAAAAAATTCATTTGAATGGTTGGTTTTTCAGATGATCTGCTCTCTTGCACTTTACAGAATACTTTATTGCGGCAAATTCATCACTATAAAGGTTTGTTATAAAAATAATCTACTGGAACTGCAACCATATCATAGTATAAATTCCGAAAAAAGAATTGTTTGAATGGTTGGTTTTTTAGATGATTTGCTCTCTTGCACTTTACCTGTTCTTTACAGAATACTTTGTTGCGGCAAATTCATCACTATAAAGGTTTGTTATAAAAATAATCTACTGGAACTGCAACCATATCATGGTATAAATTCCGGAAAAAGAATTGTTTGAATGGTTGGTTTTTTAGATGATTTGCTCTCTTGCACTTTACCTGTTCTTTACAGAATACTTTGTTGCGGCAAATTCATCACTATAAAGATTTGTTATAAAAAAACATCCACTGAAACAGCAACCATATCATGGTATCAATTCTGTTCTTGAAAGAATTTTTTAGATGATTTGGTCTCTTGCACTTTACCTGTTCTTTACAGAATACTTTGTTGCGGCAAATTCATCACTATAAAGATTTGTTATAAAAAAACATCCACTGAAACAGCAACCATATCATGGTATCAATTCTGTTCTTGAAAGAATTTTTTAGATGATTTGCTCTCTTGCACTTTACCTGTTCTTTACAGAATACTTTGTTGCGGCAAATTCATCACTATAAAGATTTGTTATAAAAAAACATCCACTGGGAACAGCAACCATATCATGGTATCAATTCTGTTCTTGACAGAATACTTTGTTGTAGCAAATTCAATACTACAAAGATTTGTAATAAAAAAAACATCTATTACCATAAAAAAATTACCATAATAGTACATCTATTATCTATTGTAATAAAAAAAAACTAGAACCATATTACATTTGTTCAAATGATTCCTATATCTGAAAAACGTATGCAAAGGTTGTGAATCAAGGTTTATAATAATACATAAGATTACATAGGTAAAATCAAGATAAGATTAAGATCAAGGATTGTAGTGACAACGGTTAAAAATGTCTAGGATTGTTGTAACAGCAGATTTGGTTACACAGGAAAGATCAAGAAATGTAATGACAAACAGAATGGTAAAATCAAATATTGTAATGGTAGATTCGGTAATTGATATCTTATGCAAATAATCGCTGGTAATTAACTAGAAAATAAAACAATTTACAGGATAGAGTTACAAGAAATAAAAACAAAAGATAACTCCAATTATATGATTTTTATTTTCTAAAATTCATCACAATTGTATAATTCAGTTAACAAAGAAACAGAGGGCAATGTAGATCTCTGGGTTACTGAGCTACACTTTGTAGTTGGAATAGTAAACTAGAAAGAAAAAATATGATAAAAACTGTTACAATAAATGAAAACAAATTAATATATGGTCGTTTTAGAGTTTTTGGACGGTAATGTTAATATGATATCACTTACTAATAAAAAATAAATAGGACGTTACTTAACCATCACCTTATATTGGCAAATTTACAGCTAACATAGTTACATAATATAAAAAGAATCTAAACTTTGTGATATGGACAAAACAGCTTTTAAAGGTGTTCACAATATTGTTGAAACTCCATTTAGGTGCAAATTATTTAACACACAGATTTAAAAAAAATCTTTTTCACTAACATTTACTTTAAATTCAATTTTTCTTCCTACTCATACTATTTTTAATTAATATTTGGCACATTGATTATAAAAATTACTAATCATGTGATTGATATCGTGGGTGAATTTCTAATTTATTTTGATGAAATTTCAGCACACATTACATTAAAAAAAGTTCTTATTATTCTTTTCGCATAGCAATTCCCAAAATCTCCATTATCAATTTAAAAACCTAGATGTGTCTGCAATATTATCTACAAACTTTAAGTCCAAAATACAGTAAAACTTTACGTAACCAAGCAGGTTTGTCAATTACTAAAACATAACCTGAAAATATAATGTAAACAAAATAAAAATATTACTACTTAGTGCAAGTGTGAATGGATATTGTTCAAACAGCTTTTTGCACTAAAACTAATTTTCTTCAATGTAACAGAATCTTATGTGCAAATTGACAATAAAACATTTCTTTTAACACTATACTATTGTAGTGTTTATTTAAAAATTATTCCTTGATTGTTTCTTTATACATTTTTTTTAGGAGTTGTTATAAAATTTATACTCTTGAAAAAATACAATTAGTAATAATTGTTATATATAAAATAAAATTTAACTAATACTTAAAAGGAAATTTACATTTTGATTGATTCTAACTGGAGAGAACAATTCATTTGTGAGCTGTTTTGTGTGACGTAGCATATGTTGCTATGGTAAAGGTTTTAATTTAATTCATAATTCTTGTTAATTTTTAAAATTACCAAGCAAGGCTATTAAAGTTTTACTGTAACAATATAATACTAAAGGTCAACTTTGCTAACTATGACAAGTAACGTTAAAACTTCCGAAGTGAATGTTTTATATGTTTAATGAATATAATGTTTAATATTCATAAATAATACTAAATTTATAATCACTCACTACAAAATTTTACTTGGTTGCATTCTGACCACAATACAGTGAAATTTACGTTGAAATAATTTGTCACTTTCTGTATTGTACAAATGAAAGTTATGTTAAAGATGTGACAAAGCATATGTGTGTGTGTGCTACCAGATAATTAATTTCTGTTAGCTTGGTTTTTGTACAATAATTCAAATTAATTTAATTGTACATAACTTTCATTTATTTAAAAAGTACCTAACAAAATTTTATAAAGCTAAATTAAAACTAATTTGATGGTTAAATTCTTTTGTAATATTTCAACTAAATATTATTATTTTACTCGGTCAATACTTTTTGTTTAACCTTCCTAAGACTGCTGAAGCTTATTAAAGATTAGTTTTGGGATAGTTGTGTGACCAATATTTGCCTCTATAAAAGACTGTAAACTACTTTACAGAGGAGTGGTGTGTTTGCATTTTAGGGTATATTAAATACAATTGTTGACTGCAGTGTGTTTATAATTATTATGTAAACACACAGCTATAAAGTGTAATTTTTGAAACTGTAAGAATAACACTGATGTTTAAATCATGGTCAGAATATGATTAAAGAAAGAAATATGAACAATTAGAGGTAAATTCAGTATAATTTAATATAAAAGTCCAAGAAGTGGCAACAATATTGATATTACAATAATAAAAGCTCCCCAAGACAATTTTGTAATTAAAGGCACACTGAGCTTTCGTACATTGAAATACCAATAGTTGAACAGCGCACAACATAAACTTAATATAATAAATACAAGGTAATTAATGTTGATGAAATACAATAATTGAGTTTGCGTTATAGAAACCATTAACAATAGTACCGCACGTTGTACATGTCCATAATTCCATAGCACCAACGTAATATTGTAGTTAATTTATAATACATGAGGCAGTATTTGTCAAATCTTTACAGAACAAAGTATTGAAAACATTTTTTACAAATACATTCAAATATTTTAAGAAGACATTAAAAGTAATATCTTACACTTTTTATGCACTCTGATTTGCCTAAAGTGGAATGTATATAGGCAATTTATGAATTACAAGTTCATGCATTCAAAAGTAAGAATTTCTATTGCCGTACATTTCGCTAAAACTTTAATAAATAATTCATCTAAACTTAGTATAAATACATAATTTATAAGAAATTAATTTTTTGACAATGACTGTGATGTGTCAAATTTATATAACCATACAAATAAAATTAATAAAACAGTACAATAAAGGCTATAAAAACATATAAAATATATACTCTTTTTTTACTTAATACAATAAGGAATAAAAATATGCATTCCAAATTTGGAGTACAATATGAGACCAAATTATAAAATGGGGGATACTATTAGATATACCTATAGCTTACACGAAAATATAAATTTCTTTTTACAAAAATTTTTGTACAGTTTTTTAAACTAACATCATGTGTCAGATAGTCTTTTAAGCTGTTAGGATCACTTTAAGTTAGCGTGATATGGATCTGATTGTTCATATTCATTCACTGACGACTTTTTTTTGATCGTTTCCGTCTTCGCCGTTTGGTAGAATTGTCTTCTGATGAAGGAGTTGGTGATGTCGGAGTCGTAACAGATTCTTCTTCTTCTCCTTCTACATCATCTTCTCCTTCCTCTTCTTCTTTTGCCGGCTCACTTAGCTCTAAAGATATTATTTTTTCTCTGGTTGTTTCCACCTAACAACAAGTTTTAGTTTAGAATTTATAAAATATGTTTAGTATAGAATAGTTTGAAAAGAAAGGATGATCCATAAGTACTTTACACAAGCATAAAATTTTTTCCAGAAAACTTAAAATATAATTTTTAAGCGAAATATTAAGTTATACATTTATTTTGCTTCAATGTGGCTACCATTTGTAATCTCAGAGCAACAAGAAAGATTAGACAAAGATGGTTAAGGAAAACAAATCTTAATGAAAAAAGGGTCAAATCTAGTATGAACTTTGGAACAACTAAACCACTAACTTTAGAACAGGCTATAAATATTTCTTGAACTTTAAAGCAGCAAAGAGGTTTGAATCACAGGTAAAGATGAACAGTACACCAACTTGTTGATAATGAAGGCATTCACCTTGACCATGCTTGTATAACTGAAAATTCGAATTTTTTTACATATATTGTGCAGTTGACGAAAGGACAAAAAATACTTTTAGGATTAGCATGAATATGCTGCAGGTTTCACGGGAGTTTTTCCTATAACAGACTTGCCAGTTATGGGCATTTATTGTACTACTAATGACTGATGTGAAATGTTGACCTTCACTTAAAATTACATTGTCTAACAATATCTTGTCTGAAATTCTACTAAAAATTTTTGCCTAAAAATATTACCTACATTTTTGTTCAACTATGGTTAGTCTTATCGCTTTAATTGTAAAAGTCAGTGGTAGAATGGCCGTTTATGTGTTAATTTCTTGGAACTACAAAGTTTTCTCTGAACTTGTTCTACAGCAACTTGCAGTTTTCTGGTGATTTCGCAATGACAAACAAGCAGTCTCAAACAAAAATTTGGAGCGACGAGTAAACTGCAGGCTCCTTACTTGTCAGTTTTTTAAAATTTATGCCAAACTGCATCCAATGACTGTTTTATAAACAACAAAGTCCGACAAGCATTATCAGCACTATTTTGAAAAACAATAGTGACAGTGCTACTGGTGGATGAATTCTGTACTACATGAGTCAAACTTGTTTTTTTAAACAGTCATTATAATTTGATAGAGATGATACCTCTATTGGCTCTGTAAGTTAACAATTTTTAAAATGTGTTTTGACATTTGTAAAACATAAAAAAACTATTGATGTTTTTTTTAACATCAACAACAGTTGATGTAGAAAAGGCTTTTACATCATCTGAAATAAAGGAAATGATTTAGTAATTATGAACACTTCCCTGGCAGAATAGGAACCAAAATAAATCTATCAATAATGGGAACTACACTAGCTGGTAATTGTTATAATTATTGTAACTTAATTATACAGACAGGGTCATCGGAAAAATGCTAGAATTTTATTAAGCGCTACTAAAAGGAATAAAAGATAATTTAATGGCCTTTAATTTTAGAATTTACATTAAAAACAAAGTTCCATGCAGCACTTTTAGTAGATTTCAAATTGTTTTTTTGTTTAAATTACATAATAAAAGTTCTAGATATGTTGAATGGTAGATTGCCTAATTTTCTTGCCAAAGAGATAATTAAAAACCTTTACTAGTATAAGGAATGGCAACATTTATAGATAAATCAGTGTTTTTCACCAAGGCAACAGCAGGCTTGGGAGAATGGCAAGGTCAGATGGTTACTTTGGTGGAAGTTATATGGCAAGCAAGTAAACAAGGTAATATTGGGGCAGCATTTACAATACTCTAAATATGTGTAACCAGTCTTATCTGTCGCAATGTACAAATTATCAAAACTATACTAAAATGTAGGGCAGAATTATTGTACTTGAATTACAGGCCTTGGATGGACAGGACAATTTTTGACTGCTCTTCTGAAAGAGAAAGATATCTTTCATTTCGTGGCAAGGTGTTGAATTTTGTGGTTTTTTGGAAGTTTTTTTTTCAAAAAAATGGAACTTTTAAAAGAATAATTCAATGGATATTTAAATAAAATGGATTGGGTTTGCCTGGCTCGATATGCTCAGCAGGCATGGCGGTATGGGTACAATTTAAAAAAGAAATTTAGTTGTGCATAAAGTATAAAAATATAAATTAATGTTAAAAAGAATGGATATTGATATACTTAGACTGCAAGTAGATGGGTAAATTTATAAAAAGTATACCAATTGGCAGTATGTAACATTCTTTTTCATTAACACTGTGAAGTCTAACAAGACATACAAAGAAAATTAATATAAGTGGTTTAGGATATGAAGCAACTGTATTTTATAAAAACAAACCTTATCTGTGTATGGAAACATTGGTCTGAAATCAGGTAGTCATAATATATAAAAAATTCTGAAAAATATAAAATGTGACTTCACCATTTCATGAGATAATATGGTCTTAAATAAAATAAATGCACATATAGTTACTACTAACTAGAATGTAGTACAACTTTAAAAAAAGCTGTTTGAATGTCAGAAGCATCAAAATTCGAAGATTAAATTAATTTTGTAGCAATTGTAAATTAAAACTAAATAAGTTTAAAGCTGAGCTGGATATGATAAAGTAAATTACAATTATTTTTTACTTAATTTTTCAACTGAAATAGACAATTTTTAAGTTGTCTGACTGAATGAAGAAATAAAAAAAAATTAAAATTGCCTTAATTTTGACCCATGCAACATGCAAGTTTTAAGAGTTGTACATGCATATAGACAACTTTAATATTTGACCCATGCTGTCAGATGAATTCATTTGATAATTTTTCTTTTTATTTTCTCACAATTGTAAAGAGAAAGTCTAGTGTTTTGAAAATGTTATATGTTATTTTGAACAGGTAAGCAAGATTCATAAGCCCTTTACATAAACATCATGTTTTTACTTGGATATCTATCTTTTAGTGCAAATCTTATCAATTTGTTGTACAGCAAAAATGATTAAATTTGGTTCAAATTTAATGGCTACGTGTTTCGCCCATTAATATATATAATATTCATTTGAAATATATATAAAATTTCTTACAACTGAAATGATTTTTATCACAATTAACTTAAATCTTTTAAGAATGCAAATAATACTTACTGGTTGTTATTACCCCAATTATTATGGTATGAAAGTCAAAAAAAGTGAGAGTGTAATAGGCCTGGTTTCTAAATTGGCTTAACAGATTTAGTATAAATTTTATCATACATGAAGTCAATATACAATATTAAAAATTAAAGCACATTTCGATTTACTAAAAAAAAAAAAAATGAAAAAAAATGATTTTTTTCTTGAATTTCTATGTAGGTGTTTTCTGTATGTGTATGCATCTAAGCATAGATTTTTTTAAAAAATGACAGATTTTAATGCTATTTAGAACCTCGATTATCTGGAGTAATTAAAAGGAGGAAAGACATGGACAACTGAGATCACAGTCAGCCACTGGAAATAAGACAGGCAAAAAATATCATTAACTACAATAATGAGGAATGTTTTTATTAAAATGTACTGTATTTAACATTTGTTCTCAAGAAAACTAATTAAAAAAAAAATACACGAAAAGAAGATAAGTATTTACATTAAAAAGAAATAAATATTACATGCATGGGTCTGGCTAAAAGTCCGGTTTTATGAACGATTGAATTAGTCCATCATTGTTTTTGATTTTTGTTTATCATTATTCTCTTACTTTTCTATTTTTATTGGCATGCGCAAGTCTAGTTACGTGTATGGTTTTGATTTTTTAAGACAATCATTAGAATTATCGATATCTTTAAGCAACTACATTATCGATAGGACAGACTGTTTTCTCATTAGGCCTAGTGGCCACAAAATGCGGAGCAGAGTTGTCCTGATCAGAATAGACCACAAATCCCAAACTGAACCTATTGTTTTAAATGTAAGTGTAGCCACTGAAAGCGAAGTGGAACCATGCGACACTGCTTGACTCCACTCAGCTCTATTACGCCTTCAATGGCTACATTTATACTGGAAAAACAATAGGTTAGGTTTTGCATATGTAGTTAACTCCACTCAGTGCAACTCCGTTCCGTGTTTGGTGGCCACCTGGCCTTACTCTGCTTCTGAGAACAATCTGTGTTATTATCAACTAACTGAGTAGAGTGTGGAACTGAAATTGTACCTTCTTTCTTAAGTCTTTTATCTTTTTTATACCTCCATATACTGTGTATTTTAATCGTACTTATTCCAATACTGTAATGTCATTTACACAGAAAAGTTTCACTAACATAATATTTTTCAGTCAGCAAAAAATAACTGCTGACTTTCACAGATTAAAGAACATGTATCTTCTTGTTAAATATAGGTGAAATTTTTAAATCCTCGACACTGTGTGGTGATATAGCACTTGGAGGATGGACAAAAATCTAATTCTGGTTAAGCCGCTGCCCAGTTAATCCACCCACAGATAACCGAGGTTCTATGGTATTTCAGAACTACTGGTTTTCAAGCAGTTTTTACAGAAAACCTTAAAATAATAAAAATGACATTTTAAAAAAATTGGCTGTAATCATATTCATTAAATTAAACACAAACAAAATATATAAGTAACAATTCCCCCAAAAATCCAGTTCTATAGAAGAAAATTGAAAAGTAATAACTGAACTGAAGTTAGTGCATCATACCTGTTTTTATAAAAGAAATTTGTGGTTTTGAAAGTAAATTGTAAAAACAAATGAAAATACACCAAAACATCAACCAACATGTAAATGATTTCAAATAGATTTTCTGCTTGGTACCTCAAACCGAAAGTTCAATGTTGAAGTCATTTACATATTTCTTAGTCAAAAAAATGTGCAAATATAATCACACAAAAATCCAAACACCCAAAATTCAAAATGCATTGTTCTTAACTATTTTGAATATTTTAAGAACTTTTTCCAAATACAATAACCATGAAAAATATAAACTTACCATGTGATTTGTTCTTGAAATACAAAATAGATTTCTTTACTTCATGAAAAATTAAGATGAAACAAATGCATGCATGCAAGTTAAGAAAAACATTGACAAAAATGTTTTTAAAAATGCAAACCAGAGTGTTTCAACTTTCAAACATATTTAACTATATTAAAACTTATATTAATACAAAATACCAAGTAAATTATATCATTGTATTTTAAATCATGTGGATAGTAATTGACAAAAAATGTGTTAAAAATAAATGCCGAGAATATAAATATTATTGCTGCTTTTCTTACATATCTTATGGGCAACGTAATATTTATTTTTGTTAAAATTATATTGTGATTTATTATTTAATGCTGAATAGAACCCTGATCTCTGCATTGGTTTTTTTAAAGATAAAGGTTTTTTGAGATAAAGAGAAAAATGTGGGGACGGCCAAAATATGGGCATTTATATTTAAAACAACTAGTCCAGTTTTCAGGACTAGGCATTCTTCTGAGAAAATACATGTTAGCACTTAAATGACGTAAATTTAACTTCAAAGTGGTTTTGAATATTCTGAGCCATTCAATCTGAAATTCTTTAGCAAAGTGGATAGAATAAAGTTTCATTCTATGCAACTCAAATTCCAGTTTTTCAATGTAATAAAAACAATAAAAGAAAAATGTAAAAATCATTCTGTCTTCATATATATTTTAAGTTTTTCAGTTTCAGTAGCGTACGCCAGCAACTAACTACACTTCATTCTTTAAATTCAAAACATGCCCCACACATGCACAAATCAATTTAATTACTGCCCAATAACAATGTATTCCCAACACAAAACACTTGTAATTCTCTCCTTATATGTCATAATCTTTACTAATTAAAATATTATAAAAATTACATTTTTTTTTTTGATTTTTCATGTTTACAATTTAACCCTATGTGGTCAGAGACACTCTGTGTGGTTCTTATGATCATCTCTTCAAAAGACAGATATATATTTTTTTCTTAAGGGTATCCAGAACTTGGGTGAGCCATTGTGCATGACTTGCACTATTTATTATTAATATGTGGTATGTATTTATGTATAAATCTTGTTTATGTCTGGTGTCTACATTTAAATCACTTGTGTTTGGATTTATTAATCATCCCATGAACGTAGTTTTTTTTTTTATTCTCAAAAACACTGGTGTAATAACAGCTGGGTATATAACATGAAAAACTGTGTCAATGACTTATTTTGATGTTTTCCGAGAGATTGCAGCACTTCCCAAGTATGTTAATTCTACCTATAAGACAAAATAAATAATATACTTAGAGCCACTATTATAAAAAATAATAATTTGTGACCTTAACAAAGTAAATTTTTCACTAAATACATTACTTTTGTCTATATTTTTCCTGTCTACGAACCAACTAATGTATTTCCCCTCTAAATTTCAAGTTTACAAACAGTTCAGAATCTATGATGAATGTACAGACTGACAATGTTGACTAACAAGTTTTTTACATCTACAAAACTTAATATACTTTATTAATCAGGAGAGAATTACAAGCATTTAATGCATGATGTGATGCCACATTACAAAGAGTGTGGTGCATGCAGTGGTGGGCCCAATCCTGTGAAATGGGTTCTACCTCTTTCTCTATGAGTTTCTCTACGATCTCAACTGTTCTAACTTTATGTTGGCCAGTCGCTTCATCGAGATATTCTTCTGTCTTAGTGGTGACTGTTTCTCCAATAACTCGTTCAGACTCTCGCACACGTGTCGCACCAGGTGATTGGCGTACCGCTAACTTTGGGAAATCGTCGCTAGATGGTCGTAAACACTGATCCCCACCACACCACACATAGCCGTTAGTTACATTACAGTTAGTTTATAGGTTAGGGTGTCAGCTAGGTTGCACCTTCACCATTCAACATTCCATTCACAAGCCTAGCCTAATCTAGTCTAATCTAAACTAATCTAGCAATAGTGAAATTTTAAAATTACTTTATTATAAAATGACCTGACCTAACACTTTAAATAATAATAAAAAAAAAACAACTTAAAATAGTACAACTCCAACTGTCTTATATAGGATTAACTGTTAACCAAAACATTTCTGAAAACATGATGTATAATAGCAGAAAACACATCTCAAGGGTTTGTTCATATGAGGGTTGTTCATAAAGTAAGATCCTATTCACTGTAATTGAATGTTACACAGATATTGAATCATGCATGCGTACCGACTCCCAGCATGCCTTGCGCATCAAACAACGCCATTTGCATTGTTACTGTTGCAGTGTGCTATCTGTCAGTTCGCAATGTTGAAAAGACAACTGATCAGACCGCCTACAGTAAAATAAGGTCAGTGATTTGGTTTCTGTCAGCAAAAATGATCCAGCAGCAGAAATTCAGTGCGAGCTTTCAATGAAGGACGAGAAAATGTTCATGATAAAACGCACTCAGCCTGACCATTAGTGATGACAAAGATTTGGTCAATGCTATGAACAAAAAAATTTGGGAAGACTGACAATTCACAATTTCAAGTTTAGCATTCATTGTGAAGGATTTTCTCTACCGGCAAGTGCTTCAGCACAGACGATGAAGTGAAAGAAGCTGTTAAAGACTGGTTTTTCTCTATGACTTAAGCATTAAAAAGCTTGTTGAATGTTTAAGCTTAAAAATGTGATAAATGTTTAAATAAGTTTGGAAATTATGTAGAAAAATAAAGACATATCACAAATTTTTGGAAAAATCTTTTTTTTTTTTAATGGACCTCACTTTATGAGCAACCCTCGTAATTTATAATATATTTATAACCTTTTTTAACTTTTCGTAATTATAATTCAACCTAGTTATAATTTTAAAATTTTTATTCAAAATGTGATGCATGTTATAAATATACAAAGAATTATTGTTACTCTTGCAAAGCATGAACTTCTATTAAATATTTCTTTAAAGAATATTCCTTTTTTTGATAACAATGTATTCGTTTTTCAACAAGTTATTATTTTTTAATAAATTATGTTAATTAGATTATATTGAAATAAGAAGGGATAACACATAAATTAATTTGTTTAATATCTTGTGAACATATTGTACTTTTCTGAATATCATTTCAAAAATGCTCCCAAAGTTCTTCTTAACTATTTATTAACCACTGAAGGTGCAAATTGCATTTTAAATTTCTTTTTTTCTACATGAACTTCTTCTCTGTAAATTTTAATTAACAAATGTAGAACAAACTAGTTAGTTTTGTTTTGTGTTTCTTGGCAAACTATGTTTTTATCACAATGTCTACGTTTTCAAGATGATCATATAACTTGAAAATGATAGTATTTCACATCGATGACGTGACCTTACACAGACACTTGTACATAAATACATTCAGATCCTGTATCAATGGAGTTGTACTGAATGTAAAACAAAAATGTTTAGCACATTTTGATTTTGTTTACTTTTACCCTAATTTTAAATCATTTTATAAATATAAAACCATTAAAAAATAAAATAAAAAAATATATGTCCACCATTTCCCCCTTGATTACATTTATCTGCATTTAAATTTTTACCTGTTTATTCATATGGTTAAAACTGTCATAATACTATAATTATATAGAACATGGCTTTTCAATTAAAAATAAAGAATAAGTGAAATAAAAGCATATAATGTTTCAAAATAAAAGAATGCTTTGCATACTCATAAAAAACCTTCAGTTGGTCAAAAATCTTGTGAAAAGTGCTCGATCATGCTTCAGTTTCTTTAGTGGGTATGACGAATAATATCACTCAACTAAAATTTATGATTATATAATGATAATTGTATACAATTGTATTGATACACTGTATCATTTGTATAATGACGAGTGAGGTTGCCTATGGCCAATTAAATTTTTCTGAAATGTGTGCAAGGAAGCAAATTAATGAATTTTCATGGCTAGAGGCTAGCGTAGTCAAGTGTCTTCTAAGGGGTAGTATTACAGGCTTATCTGTTCACATTTCAAGCCAAATGATGTGTTAACAGTCTGGCACTAGGCCTCAGGCTTCTAATGCAAAGTCATCTTAATACTCCCACTTCCATTACTTTGTATTATTGTGATTACTGCTTCTATATTTATTCAAGCACAGTTTGTGCAAAATTTTGACAAAGAAAGTGATGATTTGACTCATTATACTAAATAACATACTTGGAGGATGAGGTAAACATCACTGTAACTTATTTTATGAGCAGGACACAATAATAAGCAATATACCACATTTTCTTACAAATATTATTACCTCTTGTGACCAAAAAGGGTTATAAGATATTCCTCGATTAACAAGTCAACAACCTCGGTTTGGTTATCCTATCAGCTTTTTGATAGCATATTAATTGGAAATAAGAAACAGACATGACATTAGTTGTTGGTCCACCATAATTCCAAACCTTATTTACTGTGCACCAATTAATGACACGGGCTATATTTGCTAAATGAATAACCAGAGTTTTTATACTATTTTTTTAATTATGTCACATTTTGGCAAAATAAGAGTGTATCTTTAACCACCTGAAGGTTAATTTTAATCGAAAAATGTGTTTTTGCTCTTCCTTGTCTTCCTCTTTAATAAAATTTTGTTGTTGTTTATATGTAATTTGTACAGTGTTTGGTTATTGTAAATAACTGTGGACGTGGAGAAGGAAAATGTCTTTCAATCTTAGTCTAATTCATTGTTTACTTAATATCGTTTCTTTCAATAATTAAATATTTTAACTTCTAACTTCAATATAAATATTTATATTCTTATATTCTTTTAAATATATATTTTATATTCTTTATATTCTTTTAAATATATTTATATTCTTATAAATATAAATATTCTAACTTCAATATTTTAAAACCACAATTATTCCAAAAGTTATGAATTAGTAGATCTTACTAATTTAATTCATCATTCAAAATATTTCCTCAAGAAATTTCAAAATAACTAAATCTATATAGAAATATTTGTTTCTTAATGAGTTTAACTTTCTTTGCAGTAAATGTTTTGATTTGAATCAATAATTAATCATCAGTAATGATGTGCTGCAGATCAATAATACTTCTTTCATAGGTACGTATGTTGAATATTTGATTGTACAATCAATTTCTGTGTACAAATTATAAACAAAACATATCTGCGCTTGTTACTTATATTAAGTGAATCATAAAAACGTGTCAATTTAGAAGAAAAAATAATAAAAGAAAAAATTACCATTTGTAAAATAACTAAATTTTATAAGTAAAAAAAAAATAATAATAATTCAATTGTAGGAAACTTCACAAATTATTAAGTTATGGTCTACTAATGTTCTTCATGTACGACAAATATATTAATGAAAAGCACTAATTACCTCGAAACATGACATCTATATCCATATTCTTAATTGCATGATGCAGTAGTATTACACTAACATGCAAAATAATTTCAGTTTCTAATACAATTATTTTAAAAATACAAGCTAAATTACAATTTAATTTTGTAATATACCCAATCTTACATTATCTAGATTTGTTCATCTTTGATTTTTTAGTGAAAACCAAACATAAAATGAAATAATACATCTAAAACTGTTAAAATTTCATTTATACAAGTTAATGAAGACGAATAAATATATGCATTTATCAATTGAGCAACTAATCTGAATACAGTTTTAAAAGTGTGCAATACAAAGACAAAATTTCCAACTAGAACTATCAAAGCTTTTATAAAAAGCAACTTTACTTTCTTCTTGGTAAACACTTCTTCCTATGCTTTTTAAATAAACATTTTGTAAACATTACTAAACGACATGACACAAAAACATTTATTGCAATTCTGTTTTTATAGTCAATTAACAGAAACAATTTTGTCTTATAATGACAACCCAGAAATCGGAGCACCCTGGTGTAAGCTGATGTAAAAGTTATATAGTGGATCCTTATAACATGTGTAAAAGGACTAGGCTATGAAACTCAGAAGTACAGTACAGCGTGGTTAATTCAAAGTAGTTTATGTTTTGCTCAAAAAGGCAAAAATATTTACTAATTATATTTTATTGAAAAACACATTTCATATTTTTTGATTAGCTACACTTCCACTTTTTAAAACGTAATTATTTTAGTCTGAAAAAAAAACTTATAAGCCTAAATGTTTATTTGAGGTTATAGCTATACGCCTAGGTTTACTTGCTCGGTTTCGCTAAAGGCAAAAGTATATACTAAACCATATTTTATTAAAAGAACACATTTCGTATTTTTTGATTAACTACACTTCCACTTTTTAAAACGTAATTATTTTAGTCTGAAAAAAAAATTTATAAGCCTAAATGTTTATTTGAGGTTATAGCTATACGCCTAGGTTTATTTGCTCGGTTTCGCTAAAGGCAAAAGTATATACTAAACCATATTTTATTAAAAGAACACATTTCATATTTTTTATTAAATACACTTCATTTAAAAAAAAATAATTATTTAACTAACTAAATAATATTTGTGTAACTAGTTGGCTGACTGTAATGGCAGACAACTTTGTTCATTATCAGTTTTTTTTGTCTTGCCTTTTTTTAAAACTTTGGCTAATAAAACCTGATATTTATGAATTATTAGTGCAGCTGAATAATTTAAATTATTTTTTATTATAAATAAAAATATTATTTCAAACAACAACTTAAGAAACTTTTGTTTAAAAATATAGAGTGCCGATTTTGAAAAAATCATTACAGTAATTAACAGTTTTTCAAAATGCCAATTTTTTTACTATTAATACCAGAAAACATATTTAAAAAAATTCTATATAATAGTAAGTTAATTATGAAATAAGCTTACAAGCAGATTTCTATGTAATCAGAAGATAGATAATTATTGGGGCAGTTTTTATTGGTCGGTACTAATATTACTGTCAACAGTTTTGAAATACTGTGCGAACCAGTTTTGGGTTTAATAATTTTTATATGAACTTCTATTCTAATCACTGTGTTAAATCAAGTTCAGCTGGATCTAAGGTTGCCACTAAAAGCAACCATAAAAAATAATTTTATAATTTTTCATGATAGCAGTTCTATCCTATCCATGTGATTTCATACCAGCTGTTTCTTATAAATTTGCACCAATTAACCTTTCTTATGGATTCAGACAAAATGTAGCTCTTACCTAAGACAAGCAATTTCAGGGAATAATGTGAATAAAACTCCTGAGTACAAAACTATTTTCCAAGATTTTTCAATTTAAAAATAAATATTATTTTTTCTTGGCTGGCCAAATAAGAAATTTTTACTCCGTTAATTGCCAGGTTATATAACAAAACAGCTCTAAGAAAACTGTTCTTACAAGTAAAGTCACCATGTAACAGCCTATGTGTTATAATGTTACCCATTAGGCCTATTGTAACAACATAAGCAGCGGTCAGACAACACAAAAGCTTGGCTAAATGCAAAATTGCTTTCCAAACTTGTTTAAAGTAATTTATTTTTACATGTTTATACAATATATTACAATGTACAACCAAGATTAATGTCCTTCTTGATCACTAAATATCTAGTGTTATTGTTGGCATGCAGACCTCACCTCAGAAATATTGTTTTGATGATCTAATGGTGGTGGGTTGTTGTTATCAGTTTCTTCTGTGTTTTTGCTATCAATCATTTCACTCATTTTCTTTATTACCATTTGAGCTTGCAATGCATCCTGTAAATTAAAGATGGATTTCAAAATATGTAGAACTATAAAAAAGATAACAATTTAAACTGTAATATTTACAACTTAAAAAAATAATAAATTCTGAATACTGTACATAAATCAAACCTATATGCTCTTTAACTGTTTTATACTTATTAAACGTCTGCGGTCCGTTCAATGTTTTCCAGAATATCTTATGGTCTCAAAAAGTCACACTGCATCATTCTAGTTCAAGTTCTGCAATCTCTATGGAAATATCTGAACTAGTCATTAACTCAGTATTTGCGATTGTTTACGTAGTTGTTATCACATTGTTTATTTAGATCCAGTCATTTACTGACTGTTTTTACACTTGTTCACAACTCTCTCACATTAATGCCTATTTTTAACTAATCATAATGATGAGCAGAGGGGGGGCCAGAGAGTCTCTGACTAAGTTGCAGAGGTTGGCCTGCCTGTATGGACACCGTACCAACGGCAGCCATGGAGATCATTCTTGTGTTTGACCCTATTGACCTTTTTGTCACGGGGGAAGCACATAAAGCAGCTTATAGACTGCAGGGTGGTGATGGCTGGCTGCCCTCTACTTATGGGCATGCTAGAATCACAGAAAAGAACTCTGGCCCAATCTTGTTGGTGGGGACGGATCAGATGGTTAAATGGCACATAATATCTAGACCCTTTGATGTCAACTTGGCCTTTGAGGGGAGAGATCGCTTGTTGGAAAAACCTGGAGACATAGTATGGTATACAGATGGCTCCAAGACAAAGTCAGGCACTGGTGGGGTCTGACGAATTCTGAGTATTATGGGAAAATAATAAGGCCACAATTAGTAGCTCATCAAAGTTTTGGGATGCTGCATTAATACCTGATCTGAAGGGATTACCAAAGGTCACACATAATGGTTCTTTGCTACAAAGGATTCAAAATGTTTCAGAAAATTACTGAAAACTCCTTGTAAAACCAATTGGGAGTTATAATTTTTCCCTTTAAAAACCAATTTATTTTAAATCAAGATAAAACACATTTCAATATTAAGAGCACATAAACAACTTCATTTTGGTAAAATACAGCTTGAACTTTCATTCTCATAATGAAGCACCCTTTGCAGACACAAAAAATTTGAAATAGAATTTTCTTTTTCTAAACATTTGAAAACAACTATAATTCAAAAATATTGGTGGTACTGATTTTTTTAATAAATAGTATAACAGTAATGTTATATTTTGTGACCTAACCTGTTCAAGCGACTTTAGTCTTGCCTGTCGCCACGCTGCTCTCTTCTCTGCTCTTAATGCTCTTTGTTCCGCAGGAGACAAGTCTGCTTCGTCATCGTCACTCAATAAACCCTAAACACAAATTTGATTGTAATTCTACCAAAAATAAGAACTTGTTATGTATTAAAAATTCCTAACCCTGTTCCAAAAAAATATTTTATAATTTTTTTTTAAATGTAATAAATATATACATAATAATAATTCATATAGTTCATAATAGTTCATAAAGCAGAATATGTAAGTTACTGCACATATATAGTGTGTTACATTTTTTTTTTTTTTTTTGGAGTTTAACGTCCGACTATTGTGCACACTTGGGCAAATGCAGACGGTAAGTGTGTTACATACATTACAGTTTGTGTAGATTCATTTATGTATTTCTTTATCTCTGATTAAGAATATCCGTATTTGTGAAAAGTTATTTATATTTTGGATAGAAAATTCAAATTTTAAAATGAATTTTTAGTTTTAGGTTTTAGTTTCGTTCAATAAAAATTAAGAGTCAATAAACAATTTTTTTTGTGAACTCCTCATGCATATCTAAAAAAATTTCAGGATTCATAAATTGTAATTTTAACAAATTAGAGAAATTTTTCTATTTGCTTATAAAAATCTTGTTTTCCCAAGAGAATACTGAAAATTTTATTGATAATGTGTTTTTTAAATTTCCTTTTCTTAAATTAGAATGTGAATTTATATGCCATATATGTCTAGTGTGTATGAATGGCATATGATATACTATATTTTTTGAATTATATTGTTATTATTACTATATTATAATTTTGAACTGTGTGTGTGTGTCACATCTATGAATGTAATATGAGTATGAATGTGCAGGTTTGTATAACAGTAACAGAAACAAGTTTTGTTAGTGAATATGTTGTTTTGGTGTGTTTTTAAGTGTACATTTTATTTATGCATTTATTTCAGACATAGAATTAATTTTTTCACTGTATGCACATGTTCACATGCACTGTGTGTTACTTATTTTTAAATTTAAGCTAAGTATTTTGTTTTATTTTTATTTAATGTAGTAGATTACCACTTTGTTTTTTCCATTACCCATATATGGGCCATACATAGTCTAAGAGGGTACTATTATTTTTATTCACCAATTTTTTTAATATTTATTTCTTAAGAAGTTTATAATTTTAATTTTATTATTCATTTTTCTCCTAAAATTGTTTAAAGAAATATATTTTTTTTGTATATATTGTTTTTTACATATTGGTTTTGATATAATAGTTTATTTTTCCTGTATCTTATTGGTGAATAAATTCTAATTCTATATATATATATATATATATATATATATATATATATATATATATATATATATATGTACAGTACTGGTGATTACTGTATGTAACATATATATTGTTGGATATACATTTTTGTAACAAAATTGTATTCTTTTTTTCAACACGAAAAAGGTTTTTTATATAAATTTTAAAACTGATTATGTTCATTTGCAAGTTGTATGTGAACAAATTTCTTGAAACATAGCTAAAACAAATACCTCTTGAATTAAACGTTCCCTCATTCTTCTTTCAGCTTTTGCAGTGCGCACACTGCCTATACTGCTTAAAGTATCTGTCGGGCTTGTCAATGTACTGCGTCTGAAACATTATTATATAATTATGTAAAAAAAAAAAAAAAAAAATGGGAGAACTTAAACATCAGTGGATCTGATCGGCAATACTGAATCTATTCTCCATAAAACTTTATGTTAATTAAAATATTCTCCATAGTGTTAATTAAAATACTGAATATTTTACTATTTGGGAAATTATGTTTGAGTCAATGTAAGAATAATATTTATATCAGACTTGCCAACATTGACTATTTGAAAGTACAGAGATACCAACACAATTTATTTGAAGCATAATAATACTTTATTGACAAAATCAATCAAACATGTGAATATAGACTATATTGGTTTAAAATATACAAGTAGGCCTATTCAAATCATATTTTTAAACAGTTACTTAACATTTTGCCAAAATACAAAATGAAATTCTTTTAATTATACTTGAAATTATAACAACATTTTAAAATATTTTCTGAAATAGGCTATAGCAGTTGTTTTTGTACAAACACTAATTTTTTTGTGTGATTTCACTATCAGGAAACATCTTGGGGAAAAGTGCATCCATACTAATAGGATCTAAACAAATTATGTAAAGTAGCATTCTGTTTTTACCACATTGCCCTTTTCTTGTAGTAATCTGATCACACATACACACACCTCCCACACACACTTGGGACATGATTATCCGGATTGTGGAAATTTTTTTTTTTGTCATTTACATAATGATAAAAGTTGGCCTATTGTACAGAAGTTATTGCTTTTATAATTTAAGAATACTTTAAACTAGCATAATAGGATATTGCTACTATTATGTTTGGTCAAGTAATCACGTATGTTTTAACAATATATGAAATGCCAAAACAAAACAGCAGTGTTGTAATAGTTTGTTTTATAAGTAAATAAATGAAGATGCATTGTAAAATTGATGGTCAGACTTTTGTTAATGTTACCATAGTTGTTTTATAAAGTAAAATTTTTGTGTTTCTTCTTCTCTGCAACAGGCCAAACTAAGGACCACGCAAATATCACTTCATTTCCTTTTTCTTCCTCCATCTTTTCTTCATTACTTCAGAGTGCTTCGTCTTTCTCTCCTCTGTCCATCCTCTTCCCCTGCACTCCTTCCTCTCCTCCACAAGAACAATTATATTTGAAGTCTTTCTCTAAATTGGTCTCTGTCCTGACAGTCCTAATCTGTAATTCTTAGTATCATGATTTTTCTTTCAACTGCTTGATGTATCCTCCCTGACTCTTCAAGTTGAATATCTTGTCAAAAATTTGTTATTCATCCTCGTTGTCCATCCTTGTTTATTCATTCTGACCATGTGTCCATAAAACCTCAGCTGTCTTTTCCTGATAGCTGTTTCCAGGTCTTCTATTCCTTCATATATCTCCTTGTTTGATCGTAGGCTGTAGTTTCCCTGTACCACTACCATTCAAGAGTGGTACATAAATTGAGGGCTGTAAATCCTTCTCAGTATTCTTTCAATCTTCAATAATTCCCCACAGGGGGTTGCAGACTAGCTGCACCTATTGAAAGGGTTTAGACATCCCTCGCTGTACCCAAGTCTAACACACACTTACGACTTTAACACTTTACACTCATACTTACATTTAGGGAGGCGACAATAGCCTCAATGTGCTTTTCGCCTTAAAATACAAAAAAAAAAAAAATAATATCTTCAATAGTTTTTCCAGATTTGGAAGGTTTGACGTTTGCACGCCCTACAGGATCACTAGTTTTACCACAGCATTATAGTGCCCTATCTTTGCATTAATGGACAAGTTCTTTTTGTTATATACATCTTTAGTGGCAAAGTTTTTGTATTTATTACTATAGTTTTTTTTTTTATTTGGAAACAAACAACTTAAAAACAGTATATTGGAACAGCATGTTAGGTATTACTTCAACATACAGATACTATAATATACAACTTCTGTTATTTTCTCTTTGTTTTTAGTTCTCTTAATTAAATTTTATTTTGTATTTACACCTTATACATTTTATTTGCCAAAAACAAATTTCTGATGTCTCTTAACTGTGTTAAAACACTGGCTATAAGTGATAAAGCAGGTAATGCTTTTGGCCTATAAGTCACATTCAATTGTGTAAGACATTGACACAGCTATGTGGTAGCTCATGATGTTTTAGACCCTATCAAAAATGATGTATTATAATATCTCTGCTTATTTGAAATCTAAAAGACCTTAGTCCCATTAAGTAGGCTAATGTTCCTAATGTATAATTTTAATAAAATAAGAGCTTTTCAATGATTTCTTTAGCATTCTTCTACATTAACTAGAAGCCCAGAAAAAATTATACACACTTTTGATTCACTCTAAATAGCTTTTCTGAAAAAATAAAAATCAGTAACTGTAGTGGTCTGGTAATGTTGTACTTACTTATCCGAGTCTGTTTCCATTGATATTTCTTCTTCCTCTTCCATATGCCAAGTCTTAAGCTCCGTCCTGCTCATTGTAGCAATTTTTTTTTCTGTACAAAAGAAAGTTACAAGTTATTAGACATCTTTTAATTTCACAAGAAATTGTCTCTAGCTATTAACAATTTACATTATTTTGAAATATATTTTTCAACAAAACTTAGAGTAATGTCATTTTTAAGTAAATACATTTTCATTTAAAATTAATTTAAAAAATACTACAAATATTTAATATGATAGGATAAAGTTTTGATTTAAACTTCTAAAATAAAAAAAGAACTGTCTAGCTTATGAATGGCACAAAACTTGCATATAACAGTATAGTTGTCTAGACTATTTACTTAGTATTTATTTAAATACTAACATAACTTTTTAACTGTTTTTTTATTAATATTGGAAGTTACAGCAATTTATAAATTTTTGTATAACCTTTTCAATTACTAGTTAAATCTGTCTTTTTTATTATAACTCATTATTAAACCACTATAACCAATCAGCCTACAATATTACATCATTACAAACACTTATTATTTTTTTTTTTTTGTTGGTATGTAACGTCCGACTATTGTGCACACTTTGGCTAATGCAGACAATGGGATGACTTATAGCGTATGAAAATGCCAAGCCCTGGCCGGGAATCGAACCCGGGTCCTCGGGATGAAAGCCCAGAACGCTATCAACTAGGCCACCGAGACGGCTGACATACTGATTATTATATCTAGTTAGTTCTGTATAAACTTTAAGGTAAAATAGTCTCAGGTTGTTTTGTAGGATCTTCTGGCTCAACTCCGTAAACATATTATTCTCTCTGTTTACACACAGTGAAATTATTTTGATGCAATTGAAAAATAACAAAGTGTTAGTTGCACTCTTCCTCACATAGTTTAAACCCTACAGAATAACATTTATGGAAAATTTTTCTTTTAAATACTGGCAAAACCCAGTAGCAAAAGGTTGGATTACTTACCTTTGTCCAATTCTGTATGGGCGCAGAAAAACAAAAAATAAACCAGTATTAAATATAGCTCATTGCTAATATGTTTTGTTGTCTAAAGGCTTTAATTCTTTAAAAATCTTATAAAGTACGTGAAAAGTACGCATTATTATAGTAAGAACTTTGTTGGTTAAGCACACAATTTTAAAAGAACTTGTAAATTATTTGTTTAATCTATACGAGGCAATGTATCAACTTATTCACTCACCTTCTTCTTGTTTCATTTTCTCCACTTCGTCCTGGCTAAGGAAACTGAACACTCTCTCTGAAAATCAAAATAAAGAATTATTTAATTAACAACTTTAATGGAAAATACAAATAATCACAGCATGCAGCTATCTCACTGACATGATGGAAGTGAATTTGCAAAAGTTTCTTTATATTATTTTGAAATTCTAATATCCCTATCATAATCAGTATTAAAATCTGCTTGTACCAACACTTTCAAAATACATTGAAACTATTGTGTGTCAATAATTTAGTTCATAATATGAACGAGTTTTGAAAATTAAAAATGCTAATGTAGGCTGTTTTTAATACAGATTATGATGGTGAAACTGGATTTCAAAAAATGTAAAACAAAAAGTAACAAATGTCTAATGATTTGAAATGGCCACCATTTTCAAATTGTTTTACAAATTTTGCTGGATAACAAACCTATCCAATCTATTACCAAAATCATTTCTAGTGCCAAGGTTGAATTAAAATTGCCAGATCAAAATTGCAAATGTGAGCTTGCTTTCTCTCTCTCTCTCTCTCTCTCTCACACACACACACACACACAAATTTTAACCTAAAAGCCAATAAACTTGATATAAACTGTTGATATCAATACGTAATCAAATTGTTGATTATATTACCTAGTATTTGAACTGTTTTGTGTCTTCATTAATACACCACCTCTGGGATGATTTTAAATACACCTTTTGTAGATTATGTTAAATTTCTTTAAACTGTTTAAAGCATTTTGAAATGCTCGTTTACATTCAATGTCGTTAGTTTATGGAAATTCATTACATCGAAACAGTGGCTTTTGTCAATTATTTGCAATTCTGGCAAAAAAAAGCACTTATAGTCTTTTGTGTGTGATTAAATAAATAAACATTTCAATAATATAAAATAGGGTGGGAATATTCTGTGAGCATTTTTCTCACTATTTTGCATTAAGCTCGGATGCCACTGTTTTTGAGGCGGAGTTATTTGCAATAAGGCATTGAGGCAAGTAATAACGAGGCCATGGTTGAATAATAACATAGTGATATTAGTTGACTCTAAATCGGCATTACAAGCAATTGCTGACAACACATCTGCAGGCTCTATGATAGAATCGATCCAGAAGAAATACAAAATAGTTAAACACATTACCAAGGAATTAATTCTGCAAAGGATCCCGTCACATATAGGCATACAAGGGAATGAGCAGGCAGACAAGCTGGCTAAACAAGGAACCCTTATAGTGCAGAAACCAAAAAGAATGCTCACACTGGAGGCTAGGATTAGTGCACTGAAGCGAACATCTTATCTTGAATTTACAAACAAAGTCAAGGAAAACGTAAAGAACAAGCCTTATGAGAATGTATTCGACTTGTATGGGAAGGTAAAGGATCTCCAGAGGAGGACATCTGTCGCGGTCTTTCGGCTGACAACTGGACACGACTGTCTGAATGAACACCTGAAGAAAATTAAGATATTAAACTATGACAACTGCACATTGTGTGAATGCCCAGACACCATCATGAACAAGGACCACCTCCTGGTCTGCAGAAAATTAGATGAAGAGAAGCAGAGAAGATTAGACCTCCCTGGCCTCTACTGGGAAGCAAGATCAAAGATGGCGCGAGCCAGAGGAAGCCATTAGAAAACAACAACAACAACATAATATAAAATAGAAGTTCTGGTCAAATGACAATTTAAAAATATTGCACCAGTATTGAAATGTGTAATGTGTTAGATATGCAAGTTTGATGACTACTTTTAATAGATAAAATACTAGTTACATTATCAGTTACTGATGTTACTTCTCCTGCCTTTAGATGCACAATAAGTCAATATTAATAATAGAAACATACACTAAGGTTCATCATACGCTATATATAAGTTTCCAATTAAATTACTATAAAAAATATTACCAGGTTTAGGTGACGGTTGATGGTGTTCTTCCATTGCTTTTTCAAAAAACTTTTTCTTGTCGCTTACAGAAGCTTTCGGTGCAGATGGAGGTGGACTCTAATTATAAAACAGATTATTTAAGGCATACTATACAAATAATGGTGTAAAACATTCCCAAAACTCTCATATAACATTATTATAGTAAAAAATTTGATATGGAAGCTATTATAAAAAAAATTGGAAATTCGCCAGATTTCTTAAAATCAGAAAGCAAAATTTTGCTTGTTTTGATTATACATGAACTAGATATGACTATACAGATCCTTAGCTCAAGTCAGTGTACAAAAAATTACATTGTTGTTTCAAAAGTGTTCACTAGATAGTGTCTGAGTTTATTATTGTTACTGCTTTTTGCGATTTACACTTGATTGAAAACTTTTTTTTTTCAAACTTGCTACATTACTCAAATTATGAATAACCATGGTTCAACTTCTTATTTAAGAAAATTTGAGAAAAACCTGATCACACACACACACACACACACTTATTTATTTGAATTATTTTTAATAGTTGAAAAAAATTATAACCATTAAAACAAAGTGATCACTGCTAAAACAAACCACAAATAAATTTATTTGGTAGTTTCAGTATGAATTTTATAAATATCACTAGAGTTCATGCTATTTATCTTATTAAGTCAAATTCTAGTGGGGTTGGTTCTGATGAAGTATGTGTTCTAACTATCAAACATGTCCAACCTTGACCGTCATCAGTCCTGTACTTTCTCACTATAAAAAAAAAATAAATGTTATGAAAATACCGATTTTTAATATTTTTATGAATACAAATACACATAGTCTCTCCACTAGTCTAAAACAGTGATTTTAACTTGAGTGTCTGTTCTTCTGTGTGTACCTGTAAATATCACTGAAGAATAAATAATTCAGTAGTTGTGCAAATAGTAGATTTTAACAAGAAAAGTATTTAGTTTGTCAGCTAGTGTAATCAAGATTTAAGATATGAGCAAACGACAACTACATGGAAAATGTCATCAAAATATTACTAGTTAATTTCACTATGGAATCTGAATATTCAAAATCATTTGGAACAGAAATGGTCGCTTAAGTTTTTCTTCAAAATCAAGTAGTAATGTTTACTTAATCAACTTTAAAAACTTCTCGACAAACAATCTTCTTGATGAAAAAATTTAGGTTCATTGCATGCACTAAGTGAAGAAATGTACATATGAAACAAACTAGATATTGTTTTAATCGAACAATTGTGAACTACAAAATCATCTCAGCCAAATATAACATGGACAGCTTCAATGAATAATTTATATTTCATCACACCTTCCGATGTGTAAATGAACGTATTGTGTGAATTGTCACATTCCTTTTTCAAATGTATGAAGTATGCTAAATGAAACATAGAAAGAGTAATTAATAATAATAATAATTGAAACTGGCGTTTAAGATGATTTGGCTTTAGACCTAGGCCTAGCACTAAACTGCAATAACTTTTATTCGGCTTGAATAAAATTTATAATTATAATTTGGTAAATAACCTAATTATAATTAGGTAAATCTATAATATTTAGAATGTACTTGATTACATCAGCAGCTACGCTATAATGCCAATTTGAGAATATTTTAAGTGGTCATGGATGACAATGTTTGTCATGTTCGTATTTACAGGGCTAGTAAAGTTCTAATTAGGCTAGCCACACACCAGAAGAGATAAAACAGTGTGAAACAAAAACATGTCATTAATAATATTTTGCTTCACACTTTCTTGATCAAACCCGAAACAATTTCAAATTCTCTCTCCAATCATTTGTATCTAAAATGGTGAATGATGAAAAAGTATTTACACTACACTTTATTTTTATAAGTCAAGTTCTGAAATTGAAAGTCAATATGAACAATTTGGAAACATGAAATTAACACAAAAAGGAAGCATGTTTGAATGACCTTTAGGTTAAAGTAATAAGCTACAAAGCAGGCTTATCTTGAACCAAATGAATTAATTGATCTGTTCCAACTTCCATATTATTAGCCTACTACACATAATAGTACAACTTATTACTAAACAATAAGTAAGGGGTAGATGTTGATGGCATTTATGTGCCACGCATACATACAACAAGAGTGTGATATCAGAGTAACGTCATGCATGCGTAAATAAAACTTTCAAGTTTTTGTTGTTTTAAGAGAAGAAATAGTAGGAATCTTTGATGTTTAGTATCAGACCATCAGAGACAAACTTTTTTTTCTGGTAAACAAATCATGTTAATTACTTTGAGTCGGTATCTGACAAAATGACATCTTGAGATGTTTCAACTCTTCTGATGTGCAGCACACCTTATGATGGCAAAATTGTGTGAGATGTACTGTGCAGTCGATGTTGGATGATGTTAAATGCACATAGCAGAAAAAAATTTATAGAATAATCAATCACCTAAGAAAAATGTACAGAATCATGTTTAAATTTATTCTGAAAAGAAAATTTAAGGTGGTTAAACTTTTTTTTACAAATCGATTGCACTAACTTTTACCGCACTTTATATTATTCGAAAAATATTTAGTTTTTTGAATTCCATTTTGATTGAACTCTATTAAAAAACTTAAAAAAATAATTTAATGGATTTAACTATGAAATTTACAGACATAATCAAAGTTTCATATAGCGCCTAAGTAGGTTTTGTGTGAGCTCCGTTTTTGCTCTGTGGATGTCAAAGCGGTAGTCAAGTTCAAGCCACGTTCATTGAATTGTGTTGTTTACAGTCATGACATCAATAGAAATGTTTTCTCGAAGACGCACCAAATCACAATATTTTCTGCACTTATCACATAAAAAAAATCTTTAGGGGTAATATCTGGCTTCTGAATGGAATAGGTCCCACTCTGTCAATATTTTGAAATCGGTTGTTGAGTGTGAGGAGTGTTACGAGATTGTAAAGGGGCCCTTGAGATGAATGTTTTAATAAAAATTAAACGTCCAGTTTGTTGTTCAACTTATTCCATTTAATTGGGTGTTCTAGGAAGTTGAAGATATTTACTGGTGTTGAAATAAACAGTTTTAATTAATAATTAGCATGAACGAATACACTGTAATTGACTTACAAGCTTACTTTCAAACTGCAAGTTTATACTGGTTTTTATGATATAATTGTTTTATTTTCTGAAACAACAAATAATTTGTTGTTCGATTTATTTTATTTGAGGGAAAATACATACTGTTTTTGAATGTCCAGATAAAGTATATCAGTAATGTCTTCCAGCAAAAAAAGAGGATATAAGTTGGTCATTAAGTAAACCTGCACTGAATCACTATGCTTCCATTCTGTGCATACCAAGATTATTCTTTCATCTCTTACTGAGTGTAAAACAAAACATATGCTAATCACTTATTTACTTACTACTGAAATGCTGTATGAAACTTTATTCTTACTGTAAATTTTGAAGCTAAAACCAAAGAATTATCTTTTAGGGTTTTTCAACAGTGCTTAATTAATCCAAGAATTTTTTTTCCAATGACCATGTATAATGATGAAAAATGTCCATACCTTGATCATAATTTTAGCATCAGAACGTCGTGCACTCGCTATGATGTCACTGGCAACCAATGTCTCAGGCTCTCTAGATCCGGGTAACGCTGGAGTCATGTGGAATATTTCTTCCCAAGAAGGTGTGATTGGGCTTTTAGGAAGGGTTGCATAATTTATAGGAGGAGGAGGTGGTGACTCCTTATCAGAACTTTTAGATAACAATTCATCACTTTTTGACACAATATTCTTCAGCAATGGTTTTGGTGGGACTGTTGGCTTGTTTAAACTCATCATACTTTGGGCTCGTTTTTTTCGTCTAAGAAATCTTTTTTTGGGACAGAACTCAACTTTATTGGTTGATGTAAACTGGTTGGTGTTGTTGTGGACAAGGATTCTATCCCAATTTGCATTGGTGCAGAAGTGGAAGGAGAAATTTCTGACGGTAAATAAGGTAACGGAGTGTAAGATGCTGGTCGAAACTGAGGTGGTAAGTTTTGGAACATTTCATTCGGACCTAGATCAACTGCAGGATAAGGTAAAGGTTGCCGTGGTAAGTTGGTCTGTACAGGTGGAGATAGAGAGCTGTGTTGAAAATATGCAGGAAGTTGTGGGGTAATACCAGGAAATGATACAGGGATGTATGCTACATGTGACGGGATCATTGGTTTACTTGTATAATATGGTGATAGCGGTACTGAAGAATACTGAAACTGATCTGGTATTCCTGGCATACTGTAATATGGATACGGTGGCTGTCCTATTGGTGAATAAGATGTGTGGTACACCGGATGTCCTGGAGGTGATTGTATTGTTGTATACTCGACTCGGGAAGGACTTGGTATTTCAGTTAAAGAAGTTTTATGAACTTCACACTCTGTAGGAGAGCTCAGACTAGGCATTGATTTATAAACACTGGCATGTTGTTTTGTTAATGGTGAAAATTGTGATTCAACATTACTGCCATCTGGTGGAACTTTAAAACGGACTGATTTGCTCGCTCTGGGAATAGTTGAAGTTTGATATTCAATTTGCGTTCCTTTGACATGTACTGATGCAGGCAAGGTATGGAACTTTGAAGAAATATTCTCTAATGACGTAGACAGGCTGGAACTAGGTTTCAGTGCTGGTTTTTGTGGTCCTGGTAGTGTGTACAAGCTGACTGAAGACTTTAATAAAGATTTTGGAGACTGTGAAATTTGTTCTCTAGTAGTTGTTAGTGGATTGGATTTAGGAATGTAAGGTGGAATTGGTGATGGTTTTGTAGAGCTAGTTTTAGAAATGTAAGGCGGGTGTGGAGATGGTTTAGTAGACATACTTGTTTGAGTAGGCATTAATGATTTTGAAGGTGAACTAGTTTTAGGGCTGTAAGGTGAAACTGAAGAAAGTTTTGAAGGTGAACTAGTTTTAGGGCTGTAAGGTGAAACTGGAGACAGTTTTGAACGTGGACTGTTCATTGAAATGTTCGAAGGGGTTGGTTTTGTTTTTGAAGTTGGTGATAAAGCTTCACTGGTCTGTATATATGCAGAAGATTGTGATATTACAGACTTGGGAAGAATTTTAGGTGGTAATGGAGGTAAAGGAGGTGGAACCAAATTTGGGACTTTTGAAGGAATAGGTGGAGGTTCTAGTGGTTTTAAAGACCTTGGAGGAGGTAGATTAGCATAAATTGGTTGGTTGTCATATGTTGACAATGAAAGTTTTTGTTTATATGTTGTTTGCAATGAAAGTGGTTCGTGGACAGTAACAGGAAGTGGTTCCTTAAACTGAAAAGGCTTTGACCTAATAATCTCATTTTCTTTAGCACTGTTTTCTACAATTCCTGTTTCGTCTTCACTTTCTGTTGCATCGCTTGTTTCACTGTCAGTACTCTCACTCTCACTTTCCACCTCTTCTTTTTTTTGTTCAGGTAGCTCAGCAAATTCTTTTGAAGGTAATGCATGCACTATGACTTTTGACTGTATAGCAGTCGGCAGAACTTCTGTCAACAGCCCGTTGTTCTTAACAAGTGAATAATCAGCAGGAAATATGTCTGAATGACTTGTATCTATTTTAAGTTCTGATAATACTGGAGTTTTAAAGCTCATTCTGTCTGATTTATCAGACTGAGTTAACGAGTTAACTCTTACAGAATCGGGATTAAGAGGTGCAACTGGTTTAGAAGGTAAAGGTGAAATCGTGTTTGGTTCTACTAGCATAGGCTTCAATGCTTCAGGCTGTTGGCGCATGCACAAAGAAAATATAAATTTCATGCACTACATAGTTTAACTATCTTATTTTTATTGTACAAAATCACCTCAAAACGTTTGTTTGTGTCAAAACAAAAATAGTAAACAAATGAAACAAACACCAGTGAACATTAGCTTTAAAATTATAAGTAGTTATTGAATACAAATTAATGAACTGTATGTTCATATAAAAAAAATCACAAAAACAAAAAAAACAAACAAAATAAAAAACTGAAGTATTTACTGCAACCTTATAAATCAAAAATGTGCTAAGCCAAGCCGTAAGCATAAAAGCCACTTTAACACAAGTTTTTTCCTTCTGGAAATCCCAAAGCAGAATTACCTAGTGCAAGTTTTCAGAGAACAAAGTATTCCAAATAGTGTAATGTAGTACAGTTAAATTAGATTTAAAAATGTAAAACATTATCCATTACAAAATTAACTATAACTTATTTGTAATTAATTATGTCATGAAAAAGCAATTTCTGATGTTTTTAGACTATTTTCAAATTTTCTTATTATATAAATAATACAAGTGAAATTTGATTCATTACGATATATTACGATAGATTCGTACGATATATTAATATATATAACGATATAATTACGAGCCTATCTAACTTAACTTGTGATAAGCAACAAAATACATGATTTACATTGCACTTCCCATTATCCACCAGCAAGTTAACTGTAAAAAAATAGTAATCTAATGTTAAGAATGAAGACACAGTAGGCTGTAAATATATGTAACTATGTGGCTTTTGCAGCCTAGAGTTAAATTTACCGTACTTGAATTGGATTGTTTAGTTTTAACTGAATATGTACTCTATTCGGTGTTGATATGAGCTACATAAAGGGAAGCGTTTCAAGTTAGACCTAATATTGAAATGATAAAGAATAGGCTAACGCGGTTAGTTACTGTAATGTAACCTATCATTAAAACATAGCGTATCAAATATTTTCTACATACATCCATCAAATAAAAAGTCTATTTTTTGGTGCTACGAAGTAAACATGAGGTAATAAATACGTAATGATTTCTTTTTTATTTTATAAATAACTTCTTTTACCATTCCGTACGTGCAGCAATATTTTTAATTAAAAAACTTTACAATACCTATAGTATTAGCAATATCCACAACAGTTTAAACGATATTGTGGATTAACCATGAGTTGCTTCTATCCTCAACAGGAGTAAAAATAACAGATACTGTATATACTTGTTATACTTTATATTGTTTAAGTTTTAAGTAATAAGAAAACTGAAAAATGGCCCATGAGTGAAACCGAGGTTATCATGATTATGATAATTAAAATTACGAAGAAATTATAAAGTAGTTTCCTAATTCAGGTAGTTCATTTTAGTAATTTGTTTTGTATACATGATTTATGACCAAAGCCAGTATATTTGATTAAATTCACAATATATAATGGATAAATTTCAGACTCACAAGTTTTTTAATTCAACTGTACTAAATGCACATTAATACCCAAGCAGAGGGAAGATGGTTCACAAAGCACATCATCTTGCAAACACTAAAGCGTGTTACTCAAACTAAAACTTAAATAGAATAGCCTGACTGCTGGTTCAGAAAAAAAAACACATATTCAGCGTTTTAATAATTTATCTTAAAAGCAAAAATGTATAAAATATATATATATATATATATATATATATATATATATATATATATATATATATATATATATATATATATATATATATATATATATAATTTTTTTACATAATATTGTTAAGTAATTAAACCCTAACCTAGACATTTACAATAAGTTTGGACAGTTAACAGTATTTTCAAAACCTTAACCCTTCAAACGCAGTGCAAAAAAAATACAGTGCCAAGAAATAAGCACATATGCTTTGTGTTTGTAAAAAAGGACACTTTTTGGAAATTCTTTTTCCAACCCTGTATTACAGAATTATTAACAAGAATGACATCTATAAATCACGATCTCATCATTAAAACAGAAAAATGGACAATGTTGATTGGTAGACTAGACACACAACAAAAAGTGTTTCCTTTGATCAACACGTTTTAGTGGAATTTTAACTTTGAAGACATTTTTTAACCTTCTATTTGCAAATTGCTTCTGTTTTACCTTAGACAAGTATCAAGAAAGCAACATTATGAAAAAATAGTCTACAATCATTTTACATTAAAATAATTGCAGCATTTTTTCTGAACACAATGGAAGCACATTTCCAAATCTTCACATTGCATAAACAAATACATTTTAATACTAGAAATTCTGATACAGAATATTTTTTGCATTTACAAAACAGCTTTCAATATTTCAATTGAATTCGATATTCAATTTAATTTTAATATTTAAAATAATGTTAGTTTTTTGAAAAAGTGAACTATAATCACTGTAATTAGAGTGGATCTAAACATGACAGCTGCTCTAATAAAAATTAATTTGCTAACTAAATACTTTGTTTTTAAACTATAAACACTTTCTTAATACAAATCACATATTATATGTATAAAATTGTACAATCCAGATAATTCCCTAAAATGCGGTTGAAGGGTTAATGAAACATTAAACCCGTACAATAATATTGCTTTCATTGATTTCGCTCCATTGAACTTATGAAAATCAATTTTTAATACAGAAAGCTATGTAATTTAAATTTTATTTTAACGGTCAGTTTTACTTACTGCACTCAAATTACAATAGTAATATGATTTTTTTTACTAACATGTATATAAAGTTACATAAAACCTTATTATTAAGTATAACAATTACCTAAGATTGTATAGAGTATAATCTTCTGCTAATTTAATAACATTACACAGTTTTGAAAAAAGATAACAAACAATATTCAAAAAAATATTGTTATAAACAGCACAAGTATAAACTTTCTTACATTAAAATTTTAATCCATTTTGAAAAAGATTGGTTCAAACTGTAGCTAGTATAAACAAAAATATAGTTACTATTATTATCCAAATATTTCCTTTCAGAAGCTATTTAAACAAAAATTAAAAATTGACAATACACAAAATCAGACACTATATTACAAAGAAGCTGATTTTTAAATTTAAATTAGAACAAAAAATAAATAAACCGGAAATAACTTTCATTCTTCCCAACAAGAATTACTACATCAACTCGTACGTTATAAATTAATTTTACGTATCCAATTAAATTATAGAATGTTTATAGGGATAAAGACTTAGTCTCATGATTATGTGCACTATAAATTGTGATATCCAACACTGATGTAACAATTTGGAACTACAGAATGTTTTATGATCAGAATAAAAAAACTTCCTTTCTTGTGACTTGATTACAAATTAGCAACATATATTTTACACAAAACTGCGCAAAAAACATTGGACATAAGAGAACCAAACTACAGCGTGTACATCTCGTGAGCATTAACCAACTAGAAGGTTGTAACATGTGTAAACTACATGTTCTTGATGTATAACACATCATAACAGTGTTTTTATTGTGACTGAATACAGTTAAACACTGTGTTAGTAATTAAATATTATACAATAATCATGAGATGGTAAAGCTTTACAGTTACAAAAATCTTCAGTTTTATCTTACAGTGTTAAGTACACCATCTAAAAGTGGAAGGAAAAAAACAAATTGTAGCGAGAGAGTATTAAATGAAAATTTGGTACTAATACAGAATGTTGAGATAAATTTAAAAACAGAATTTTTATAAAATTGTACACACAATGATAAAACTAAAACCAACAGTAGGTTATACTCGATATGACTAAAAAACATTTTAGGAATTAAATTTTGATTATAAATATGAGCATATATTTTTTTAGCTATTGCTTTCTACAATTTTTTTATTCATACCGTTTTAAATGTATTATCAATTTAAAATTTAGGCCACTTATTTATTAAATACAAATACATTATTATATTTACAATCGGCAAACTCTTGGCCCCTCGACATTATATTGGTTATCTGTTATTGTTTTTAAATTCAATAAATCTAATGATAGTTTGTGAAATATTTCTTAAATAAAAATATAGAAACTTGAAATCAAACTGAACTTTAATCGTGACATTTATTTCATGACATGATTTTATAAAATTCATTATACTTCTGACAAATTAAGCCAATGACAAAATTTAATATGCAGTGTCAAGAAAATATAAGGCGTAAAAACATTTTCACTTCTAATTATTCAAGTCCAATTCAGAAGCTATCGAAAAAAAATTGGAAATTCAACCTAATTTATCAAAATCGGCTTACAAGATTTCATTCAAAATTTGTGTATCTATGAAGAATCATAACTTGAGTAAGTGTACCTAATTTGAAATTTATGGTTCTAAAATAAATTGAAAAAAAACAATGGAAAACAGGTTTATTTTCAGTTTTTACTTTCCATTTACGACAGTTCGTAAATACTTCATCATATATACAATCCAAATTTGAAATGGTCTAAACTTGAGATAGATTTTCAGCATCACTGCAAGGAAGTAATTCTTTATCATTTTTAAAACAGCTAAGGCTACTTAAAATTTGGTTTATAACGTTTTAAATAATTTGGCTTACCGAATTGGAGCCTTAAATTAACACTCATCTGTTGTCATTTGTCTTGAAATTGATAAGAAACTGAAAAAAATATCTCATATTTTGATTTTACTGAATATATAAACGCAAATTTCAAAGTAATAAATGCATTATTAGTCTGATGGATTACATATATCTAAAAATAAATAAAACCTGATAAATATATAAAATTTAACGTTATGTATTCGTTTTTAGTGTCATTCATAAATAGCCACAAATTTATTTTTATTAATGTGATAATCACAGTAATTTTCTGTTGTTGGTCTGAAGTATTAACTTTGTGCCAGTTAGATTATTCAAGCCCATTAGGCAGATGCAAATGAGGAAGGAATTAACTGAACACAAATCTGTACTTTACAATCTACGGTTGCAAATAACAGTTTGTTTAAGCATGGAAAACTGATCATGATGCCACATTTGTTCAGTATAATTTCAATTCTTAAAAATATGTAGTAACTATAAACAGTTCCGTCATCGTAACAATAGTTTCCGTTTAATTATGTACAAAATCGTGTTATTTACAACAGGCTATTAAATTTGAACATAAACAGAAATATAACAGCCTAACAAAAATGTTAACAGTGAAATTCAATTTCTGAACAGATCTAGATATTGACTAACTTATTTCTGGTTTCATCTTGCAGGTAAATTTAGGTTTAATCTTGTTAAGATTTAGTGTCTTTACCTTTATCTAACTAAGATTAACTAAACTATTTTAGGACAAATTACTGTAAAGTTTAAAATGACACAACTAGGAACCACAAGAGATCAAACAGCTATTTACTACAAATATAAGATGTTTTCAGAAATTTTGTGGCCATTAGTTTACTATTAATCTAAAGAAATTTTTGCTGAATACTACTATTTGTTTACAAATTAAAAAAAAATTCAAAGTAAAACAAAATAGTGTCTTATTTCAATACAACTGTGAAAGTATAAACACTTTGACTTTACTCAAAAAAGTTTATTTTTACAGCCCTTACGTTAAAAAAAAATATAGTGGTATTTTATATAAATCAGTTTGAATGGCCCAAAAAGTGTTAACACCATTAGTTTAAACTTTCCTAGTATAACTTCAAAATACACATTTAATTTCATAATTAATTATAATACTGTAATCAACTTACCTATACAAGCAAAATAAAATAAATTTCAAAATAATTCCTTAAATAAATTTTTTAATAACTTGAAAGTTCTTTTTCATGAATAAACACTGTAATTCGTTTTAATTTGTACGTCTGATCTAAATACAGATGACAAACAAGATCCCATATGGTACTCAAGGTCAATCAAAGCACACATGAAGTGAAAAAATGAGTTTTTTGTTAACAGTATGAATTAAGCGGTGTTTAATTAATTAATTTACTTTGATGTACATTACCTAAGAGTCAATGAATTACAAAATATAAATTCCTTTAGTCGTTACAAGAAATTTTCAAGACAAAATAAAAAATATTCCCAAAAATGTGATATTTGTTGATAGGCATAGAAAAATTCACGGCTTTTAAATTTCAAAAAAATAAGTAAACACAGAAATTTTTGTTTTTAATCTTTAATTCAAATATCATATGTTTTTCTGTAAATCTGCCAACTAGAAACTAATACCAACAATGATTCTAATACCCTGAGGTTTCAAACACCTAACAATGTTTTAAAGGAGGTGTAAGGTGACAGAACAAAAATTTGCCATGAAAATACTGTAATAGGCCTAATTTCTTGAGTTGGAAGAATGTTAAGGTCATCAAATCAAGTCGAGATCTTAGAGTATTTAGTTTTTGTATCCAAAATTTCAAACAGGATTTTATGAACCATTTTGCTAAAAGCAATAACTAAACTGATATTTTTAGAGCGTTTATTTTGCATTCACGAAAGGAACAAAGATTTGTTAAAACTTGAAAAACACAGTTGATATGAGTAAAAAGAGAAAAGTGCAATGCTTAAAATTAATTTAGAAACTTAAAATAATCCAGATATGTTAAAATCACAATTATCAGATAACCTTAATTTCTAAACGGACATAAATTATCTTAATTTACATGTATATATATAACAACGATAAATATTCAAAATCTAAAATATATCGATAAATATAAATATTTTTTTACATGAGTACATATAATTACACAATTATTGATATGAATATCAGTACTGTACATTTCCAAAATAAACATTCCACTCAATGCAACACAATTAGCACCAGAATTATTAAGTTTATGGAGCCCTAACGATTAAAGAATAAAAAATGTTAGGTTTTTTAAAGTATCGAAAATGCACAAACACAACACACGTTTTAAAGAGATCAGATTTACGCAGTAAAGTCTTAGAGTAGATAGGCCAATGTTATAGTGGTGCGGTGGATGGCAAATCATTCTGTGAACAATAATTCATTACATGACAGCCACGCGTACTTTCAACAAGTCTCATGTTAACACAATGTTTTTCAACTCCCAAGACTGTATAATTAAGTAAGAGAGATCAGTTTTCCTTTCTTACAGGGGCATTTGCATTCCAAGAGATTTAACGGTTTTTAGCATTTAAACTGCCATAAACAGATAAATGCAATATAAGTTCATTCCAACAAGTAAGTTGTTAATTACACATTATTTTTTATAAACGTAAGCATTTTATAAACACTAGCTAAGTAAAAATTATTTAATATTTTAAAATGAAAAAAAAACAAGTATATAAAAGTATTCGAAGCAACTACGTATGTCATTGCTTTTGGTAAGTATAAAAGTATTGATAAATTTCATAAAGTTCTCGTAATATTCTTACATGTTAAGAAAGTGATGATTTTCACAGTGGAATTAACTTACCTAGAATCTTTAATGATTTTAAATATTGAACATTAAACGTGCTGAAAAACTAATATATTTTTGAGTTACATTGTAAATTAAAAAGGAAGAATTCAAAATTAAACTTCTTTTCAATTCTTAGTTGCTATTTATTCAAAATTTTCAATAAAAATTTGATGATTTTCAAAGTGAGGAAACTAGTTTTTCAATTATGTTTTGTTGCTGTCACCTATTAAATTATTAAAAACAAATAAATTTTATTAGTGTCTTGGAATATTTGATTTGTACCCTACTTATATACTCGGAAATTAGTTTAAATTAGCGTGACTAATCGACATATTGCAGTTAATTTTTCTTGAAAGTAATTGTTTTTCTGATTGATGCAGTGATATTTTTTTGTGCTCTCAAAAACTGAAAATGTAGTGATTTTATAGAAACTTTTAACTGGTATGCTAATAGAGGCACAATGGAAGTTATTTTGTTTGTGTATAATAAATTTTACTTAAAAAATATCTCTTCACTGGCACAAATAATACACACACAAACTGTACTTTAAAAAAACTGTTTTATTAACACACACACACACACACACATTCACAATGTAAATTTTTATCAGAACATTAAATTTCCCAGAAATTTTGTTCACAAATGGACTGGTTAATGTAATGAACCGGCTAAGCAAGCAGTATATATATGAAAATCTTGTACTGTACATTTATTACAATAACTATTTTAATTTCAAATCTATATTTCTCATAAAACCATTTCAGGTTTGATTAGCCAGGTTTAAATAAAAAACAAAGCATTTTTTTGTTAGTGTGTGCAAGATTTAACAACAAAGAAACGAGTTCAAGTTTACCACTCTTTCAAAATGACTGCAAAGCTCTACTGACATTAGTTGTAAGAAGGTTAATAACAAGTTTATTTTAAAAATAATTATTTTAGAAAAGTTAACTATATTTAATGAATATAATTTATTAAATGATGCGTTTTTAATTATGGTTATTCAATTTAACCTTTTTGGTGAAATATAATAAATATTTATGATAAACCAATATTTCATAATATTGTTAGCATTGGAAAATTTTATTTTTAACAAATCACTTATGGTGTTAATTTTTAAGAGCAAAAAAAATTTTTTTCACAGGAAAACATTTTCAAGAAAAAATAAAAACTATAGTATATCATTGGACACGCTAACCTAGACATTTACCCATATTCATTACCTATTTTTATATAAAACCAATATACAACAGAGGTACAAAGGGGCAGATCTAGTTAACAATGAACATGCTTGGTTACTGGACCAAGGTACAACAAATACATTAACCACTTGATATACTCATTACATAATAAATATCATAAAGTTCAAAACTGATTATTGACTTTAAGAATTTCTAAAAAGCTGCTTAACTGTCACCAAAACTCAATATCCGTTTTTGGCATCAACATTTATATATTGTGACGTAATTTTAACACTGTTTCAAATTGGCGTAAAATTTAACAAGAGTCCATAAAGTCTTGTATAAAGCCCTTTTTATAACTAAATACAATCAGAATAAATATGTTTTTGATATATCGTATAACATCACAGTTTGTGTAGTTTTATTTGTATTAATTGGTAATGTTAACTGGATTTGTTGGTTATATTTCAACAGCAATAACCAACATTGTCTACATATAATCTAGCAAGGTAACTATGCATTTTACAGTTCCATTAAACAAATTCAATCATTACAGTTAAAAAAAAAAATCAGAAATGAGTAATGCAGATAATCAGTAAGCAATAAATGCTGGTACAAAAAACTAACAGAAACTGGAAGTGTTATTGATTCAAAATGTTTAGGTCTAGAGTTGATGTGAGAGCATCTTATATGTAGTTCTTGTAGTAACTTGCAGAGCTACAAGGGACGTTAGAATTCTTTGAAGCACAGTACACAAGATCTTGTACCATGGTGCTTTTGCTGTTGGTATATTATTTCAATAAATGTATTTTTCAGATGAGTCCGCACTTCTCTAAACCAAGGAAATAAATACATAAAATGTCTGAATTTGGGGCAGTGACGATAATTGTTTTATAAACTGGATATGGATAGCCAAGTTAATAGGTTGTTAGGGTAAGTGGAAAAAGTCACAGACCTACATATTTTTGTTGTTGAATTAACAGTAACTAGCATCATCCAACAGCTATCTGGATATGAGTGAACTGTATGTTTTGGCTCAATTAAAAATCAACCACAAATACTGTTTCAACAAGATGCAGCTTCCTCACTGGGGTTTATAAAAGAATATCTGAGTAAAACCTTCCCCACTGCTGGTTTTGCCTCTCCACTGATCAAGAATCAAGCCTCCTGATACTTTTTTTTCAAGAACATTGTGTATACACCTTTTCCTGATTAACAATGCAAACAGAAGAATTATCACTGCAATTTTAAGACATAGTAGCTATAATGGTCATGCTGTTGGATGAAATTAAATATTAGCTTGATATTCTGAGAGCCACTAATGACTCATACAAAGAACCTTACTGTAAATTAAACTTTATTAATTGAACTTTTCAGTAATAAAATTTTCATTTTTATGTTCTTATTAATTTAATTTTATTACACTTTATAATTAAAAAATTTTATAGACACCCTGATATAAAAGTCAAGTTAGAGCTGCTACCTTCTGGCAACTTAAGAAGTTAATTCATTAAAATAAATGGAAAAAATATTACCCTTGCACAGATTAGCTGTCGACTGTTGTATGCATTAGACATTATTATTACTTAGTAATGTTACAGTGAACGTAACAGGGGTGATGATTTTCTCAGAGCAAGTGATCTCATGCACAGATTTTTAAATGTATAAATATTTTATAGGTTACGAGTCTATATAAAATAAGATGTTGAATTTGTATCCGTTTCATTATAAAAACCAAAATTTTAAATGGTAGTGTATATTTCTCAATAAAGTATTTATTACTTTTTTAATAGTAGACTTCCAAATTTTAACTTGAACCAATCAATACTGTTTATCCATGTGTGTTGTTTTGGCTCAATTTTAATTATCCAGTTTTTCAAATATATTAATTTTTTTTTAATTAAGTATGTATTACCCCTATACTCTATCACTTTCAGGCTTAAATACAAAACTTTTTATTTGATTTAGTACTTTCATTATTAAGTAATAATTAATTTACTATCACTTAAAAATACAAAAAGGATGCGGCTATCCTAACTTGTTCTGAAACAAATTTTTAAAATTTAAATAAGAAAAACACATTTTTTAAAAATTACTATGGGAAAAAGTTGGCCTGTTTTTTTTTTAATGTTGAAATATTGTAAAAATAGAAAAGGAATTATTTTAAATAGTCATCACTAACTGCTATCATTATCTGACATCTAATCATACACATATGTCAAGCAAAACAAAACAGCAGCTAACCTTGTTGGCTAAGCGCCAATGAGGTGAGACTGTTATATCAGACTTTTTTGTACAAGACTTTTGTATTGTTTTTTAATAATAGAAACATTTTAAAAACAGTACAATGTTGTCTATAAATTGGTACTGTACTACACAACTTTTATTTATTCTGGTTTTGTTTTTTAGTCTTGTTAAATAAAAATTACCTTTTGTATTTTACTAAGCTCCGCTACTGATGATTCTTTACTTGAAAAAACATAGCATAGACAAAAACTATATCTGACCTGTAAATATGTAGGCATATAAAATGTGAGACATGGATAAATATGTAAGGCAGTTACACTACTACATGGAAGCTCATTGATAACGTTACTTCATGTCTCAGGTATACCAAAAATGTTTTATGATGTTCCTGCTTATCCAAAAAAAGTCAAATCCAATCAAATTTGAATAAGGACTTAGTGTATTCAATTCCAGTTTTGTTTACCAATTTTGTAGATAATTTTAATATTAATTTTTAAGAAAAGAATAAAATAAGAACATAAAAAATAAAATAAAATTAGATTAAATCAACAGTTGAACATATATACCACTACCAGTTTCAAACTTTATAGACAATTAACAACTGTTATCACTACAGTATATATAATTTGTAAATGATCTGAAAAGGTGGAAACCTTTTGCAAGTTTTTGTCTACTTGCAAGTTTTAAAACTACCTTTGTGGGTAGTTTTCGTAAACCTCATTACAACTTCCACATGATTAAAGCATTACATTTCAAAATGATTTAAATAAAAATTTATTATTTAAGTAATATTTATAAGAATGGCAGAAATTAAATTTTGGTACATAAAAGAATTTTATACAAATTCGATTTTTGGATTACACTTTATTTTATGAAAAAAGGTTAGCACAAACTGATCCAATTAGAAAATCAAAGGACATTCAAAATAGTCACATTATAGAACTAGAAATTTCAACATTAAAACGTTGAATGATAAACTACGATTTTATTTAATATAATAGGTCTTTAAAAAGGCATAGTAACGATGTACCTATCCATAACCATGGTGTTTTGTGATTTGAACAAATCAAATTTTAAAGCTTGGACAGGGTTATCATAGAGCCTTTTAGTTTACACAAAACATTTGTTTAATAGCTCTCTGATAGAAGGGGGCTTATATTACAAAATTGTTAAGTTTTCCATAAAAAAAACCTATTTTGGAATAATATTTCATGCTAATAATTAATTTCTTTAAACATACAAACAAGTGCCTAAGTAGCACTTCAATTCTGAAGCGTTCAAAATGTATTGGGGAAATTGCTCTCAGAAACAGTGTATTGGCAGTTAAGCTTGCAGTGCATAGTTCAATATTTCTTGTAAGTGCACTTGACATTCTATAAAGTCAATATTCAATTCAGTATGTATATGTACAAACAGTTATTACATCATAAGACACAACCTAGCAGTCAGTTGAGAACATGCTTATAAAAGTTGTTTTCGAGATAATACTTCATGCTCAGTGCACAAGCAGCTACACTACGATGATGTTCAGAAACATTTAATAATTACGTAGTCTTGCAGTACCATACCTTCAGAAGTTGTATCCATGTGATGTCTTTGTAGATATACCAAATGGAGTAAAATTGTCGACACAATTGTAATAAAACTTCTTTCACTTAATTTAAAAATATAAACATTGAAAGAAATACAATTCTTCATTTTTAGGTTAAATTGAAAATATTTTTTAGCTTTTATCAAGGCTAAGGTTCTCGAAAATAAACAATAAAACAATAATAGAAATAGAAATGATTTCTTCAATTGTTCTCTTCTAATTTGGTAAAAAATGTTAAATGAAAAATCCAGATTCAAAACTTACAGATATTACAATGGTAAAAAAAAAGAAACTAATATCTCGAAAAAAAAACACAAATAACTATAAAATTCTTGAATTTTAAATTTAATAAATTTTATAACAATTAGTCATTTCTTATTTATATCATTAAAACCACAAAGTACAGCCAGTGTTTTTAAAAGAAATGTGATCAAATGTTTTGTTTGCATTTCATATTTGACAATTTAAATTTAATCACTATAAAACTAAAAATAATACAAAAATTTAAATGGTTAACATAAGGACGTTTATGAAAATTTGATGACGAAATATTTTTCTAACAAAACTATAACCATTTTTAAAAAACAAATAATACACGAAACAATTAACTACAACAAATGTAAATTGTGCATAAAATTATAACTTATTGCAAAAATGGAGGATGAAGGATAAAATGCATGCGACAAGGATTACAGGAGAAACAAATCGACGAGACATTGAGTTGCCAGGTACGAAGCAAGCAACACTAAGCACTTCCACATAACTGTATCAAATTAGTTCGTTAACACAACAAATTAAGTTGGTTTTGAAAATGGGTGACACTGCTAAGTTTACAGATGTACAATCAAATGACTGTAAATTTAGAGAACTAATTTTATATTCCAAACATATTGTAAAATGTTATCCATTAGATTTTTTTAATGACATTATTGTGTCACTAATCAAAAGGATTAATTATTTACTGAACATATAGTCGGTACTTGGTGGTGAAACTTTATATCAAGAAAAATTATAACACTAATACAGTTTCACAAAATTCTTTTATTTGGTGAGATGTGTTTCTCCCTGAGGAATCTTCAGACAGTAAACTTTTTAGCTTCAGTACATCTGAAGATACCTCACGGCTAAACATATGTCCCTAAGAAACATCTTTGTGTAACTATATTAATGTTCTAATTTTTCAGGATAAATTAATGTTTTAAAGATCATAACTAATGTTTTAAAACTTCAATTTTATTACTAAATTCATTAACATATAAAACAAAGCAATGTCACTTAATGAAAAATCATGTCAACATTTACACAAAAACATCTAAAATAATACAAAAAATCTGTAAATAAAAATAAAACATAAACATAGTCTTACCTTAAGCATTGAATATAAAAACACTTGCATTATTTTAAAATTTTATTTTACAAAAAATGTCAAATTTAGTATTAAATATATGTAACACCGTTACGAAGATTGTTAATGTATTTCATTCAATTATCTTTAACAAAGAGCAATTTAATCTAATCTATTTTTATGATGAACATATTTGTAGAAGTATGCAGACAAACAAGACAACTGCAGCTAGATCACCGATTAAAAATATATTTGAAGTTCAGAGATTAACAAGTAAACATAATATAAACGCACATTGAAGGACATTTCAACATGAGCTTTTTATTGAACATTTATTGAAACAATTTAAACTATACTGTATTTTTCTTTGCTCAATAGTTAAGGAAAATAAATTTAACTTCGAATAAGCATTCTCACAATATAAAATAATACAGTGAAATTTCAATTAACTGTCACTTTTAACTAGCAGTTCTGTTAACCATCAGTCTGTTGTTAAAAATTTATTACAGTAGTTAAATCCTATGGAATTATAAATGCTTTTTATAAATAGTCTAACAGCTGATTTTCAGATCATTTATTTAATACTTCAATAGTAAATGCTAGATTAACGTAATAGCTAATTAAATTGTTCTTTTGCGCGCGCTCAGACACACACACGACACTCACTCACTGATAACTACCTCAAGAACAACAAGGCCTACGACGTTGAAATTTTGCATTCTGACTCTTCTTTTATGGTGTAGATATGCAATAAGGTTGGGTTTTAAAAAAATAATCTATAAAAAACAAAGTTGTTAAAAATAGCTTTTTCTAAAAAAAAAACATGAAAACTTCGGTTTTTTCACTATTTGTCCGATTTTCATGGGATTACAGCTTGACACAGTTTATTAAAACTTTTTTCATTGCTATATGTAGCTGTGACAAGGTATTTAGCAATATCAAAAAGTCATACATCTATTTGAAAACATATTGTAGTCATTCAAAATGTCTGATTATCCGTTAAGCTAAAAGACTTGTCCATTATTCACTGGGATACTGCTTGACAAGATTTCAAAGGAAACTTATTATTTTTTTATTACAATTTATATCCGGTTTTAGGCTACTTTAAACTGCCGTACACTTAATGGCAGCCATACAAAATGTTTGAATTATTTTAAAACTGGGTATTTCCACGAGTTATATATAGAAACCAAACTGGTTTTATGCACACTTCACAGGTTAGTTTTTTCTTCATTTCGTGCTCTGGAACAGCAAAATCTGACATTAAATAAATGTCCACTACTTGCTCCGAAACAACTTGACAGATTCGAATAGTTTTTCGTTACCTCAAACTTTCTTTCGCCTGTATAAAAACAAAATGGCAGACACTCAAAAACTTGATTTATTTAAAGAAAAAATTATTTCCACAAGATCTAGCAGCCAAATTGGTCTACCAATAAAGCTACTGAATGATTTTTTCATATAAAATAATAATTGTATAATTAAAATATCTTAATACCAAGAGTTGTATTGGGTATTTAGGGATTTGGCTCAACAATGTGATTAATTTTATCAAAAAAATTACAGCTATATTAGAAAAGAAAATTTCAAATTGTAGGAGATTTGAAAACATGTTTCCAGACTCCTAACTGTCAGGTTACATGGCTATCGTTACTTCACAAAAATAATGCAAGTGTTGTTATAACAAAAATGGGTGATGAGCGAATACCAAGGAAGCAACACAAGTGCAAAACATATTTTACAGAAAGTAATAAACCAATTAAAGATATTAGTTAAAACACAATTGTAAAGAATAAACAATAAGATTAGAAATCCACAATTTATTGATTATTGGTAGCAAACAATGTAATCAGAAGCAGTTTAACATAACATGTACAACAAAAATATATGTTTAATGAAATAGTGAGCATCCCAAAGGTTTCTGTTTATAGTTCCTTAACTACTGAATCAATGATTAGCACGAACCACAGAATAAAAGTGTGTATAAAGCAATTTATTATCTTTGCCCCTATTGAGTAATTACTCAATATTAAAGATCACTTGTTAGCAATTGTACTGTATGTTTAAAAACCACATAAAGCACAAAAAACCTTATTTTATAAAGGTTAAAAAGCAAAATTTTCATCACATGGAAAACACAAAATTTAAAATCGTAATACAATTTTATTTCTGTTCCTTAATTTTAACTGTTAAAAAGTCATTAACAAACCAGTTTTTAACTCTTGTATTAGCTCATCACACTGTACAAATAAGCCGAACATGAATGTTAAAACATGCGTTGACTTACCGAAGCCTGAGGTGCTAACGTGTGACCACTCATGACGATTGTTGTGGTCTTCAAGGTATCAGTAGACATAGGTCCTCCCGGTGACTTGGGCTTGTATTGAAGGTCATTCTGTCCTTGAGCAAGCAATTCTGCAGCCCTCACTACATCTAATACCTAGGTGAAATATACATTTTACACAATAACAATATGTATTTTTTTAAATATCTTTATACCAATTAAACTAATGAAAAGGGGTTGGGTCGTGTAATGCACACAAATTTTATAGTCAAGGAAAGTAATTGGAAGCGAACCTGCATATAGGTCTGAATTGTAGGAACTTCATGCTATTAGCAAATAAGCTAAAGCATTCCTACAGAAGTATAAACTATATTGTAATGCAACCATGAACCCAAAGACTAAAATGAAATGTACAGGGACAGACCTCATCATATTTAGTTTCATAAACATAATTTTAAATACCTACACTGCCTAGTTTCATACCAATGCAGCATTAAAACATAAAAATAAACTGAGTGCTTAGAACATGTGACTTTCTGCTCACAAAAGTTTAAAACATACGTTCTATGCACTTTTGTCAGCATGCCATGAGTAACACCTATTTATTTCTGTCAATTTAATATCAAAAATAAAATTAATTTTCATAGTTATCAGTATTTTAGACTGTTAAATTTTAATAAATCTACACTAGTGATAATAAAAATGATTACGTTCAAAGTACACTTTTTATTTGTTTGTCATACCTAACCTAAACACTAACAAAAAAATATAATTCAACTTGGATTTTATACAGCGGAGCTACATCAGACAATTATAATACTTACAAACTAAATTTCTCAATCAACCTATTATTATTAACCCAGAAAATTAAATATTAAAGTATAAAAAAAATCATAAAAAAGTTCTCAGTTCTGTACGTTTTGGAAAAAAATTATTAAAAAAAAAGAAATACAACTTGCAAGCAGCTTCCATGAAGACCTTTCACAGTTAATGGAAAAAAACCTGAATAATATACAATAATTTATTGCAAAAAGTTTAACAGTATTACAGTATTATAGCACCTCTTGACAGATCTTATTTATAAGATCTTGAATTTTATAAATCAGTGAATATACAATTATTCATGAATTTTGACAGTGATATCCCAACATGCAATACTTCCTTTGACCAAGAAAGTTTGAAGCAAGACATATGCGATATGCTTAAAAATAAAAAATAAAATGAAGAAGATTGTCAGTGAAGATGAGGTTGAATTTGATAAAATTTTCGATGCAGAAATGTTAAAATACAGAAATGTTCGATGCAGAAATGTTAAAAATGTGCAAAAATGAAACCATATGCCCTAAATAACTATTAAAAAATGTTGGATTTATTGAGGAAACTTGAAGGTATGACTGAAAACTAGGGGTCTGCGGGCCGAGTTTTTTAGAGTTTGGGTCGAGTCAGGGTTAAATGGGGAACGCATCACATTTTTAGCTAAGCCTAAATCAAAACAAAAACAAAAAATAGCATTAAAATTTTCTTCTTTTCATATTTAATCCTCTGACCGCCACGGGCTGATGTAGTAATTTGGGCTCTGTTGGTCAGACTGAATACTGCCACGGACTGATTACATTGGCGTACAAAAGTTGTGTGAATACCGCCATGAGCCGATGTAATACGGGCTCCGTTGGACTGACTGAATACCGCCACGGACCGATTACATTGGCACGCAAACATTGTGTGAATACCATCACAGGCCAATGTAATTCGGGCTCTGTTGGTCTGAATGAACCTATCACATCAGCGCTAAGAAGTTATTATATTATATCGGGGCGCAGAAGTTGTGTGAATACTGTCACGGGCCGATGTAATACGGGCGCCGTTAGTCTGACTGAATACATCGGCATGCAAAAAATGTGTGAATACAGCCACGGGTCGATTATATCGGCGCGTAAAAGTTATGTAAATACCGCAAAAAAACCGATGTAATACGGACTCATTGTGTTCAATATTTTCATTTTGTCTGAAAAAATTACATCTTTTAATTTAGTGACAATCATGAAACAATATACATTTGGAAAAAGGATATCTGCAGATTCTCTGAACCGATTGTGTACATTTGTCAATCACAGACATATTTATTTGACAAGGCAGTGTGTTGACCTGGCCGGAGGAGGAAACTATATTTGTAAACAAGTCCACTTGGTCCCTTCTCATTGTAGCGTCACAATAAATAAAATTACTAACCTTTAAAACTGCTCCCACTGACAGGTCAACAATTGGCTTTGTCCAGTAAAACAAATAGAATAATTGTAAGTGGTTAGACACTTGACCTTCGATGATTAATTAAATTGCTCTTTGTTTATATTATTTGTATATTATGAATTTTGGTAGTGAAAATATGTATGCGTATTGCGTACATTATTGCCTAAAAATAAAAATTAATATTTACTTGGCCCGACCCGTCTTTGACCCGAATTATACACTTGGCTCGAACCGAAGTTGGGCTTTTCAACTGACCCGACCCATAAAATTCGGGGCCCCGCAGACCCCTACTAAAAACATAATTGCTAAAAAGTGTTTTAAGGTACGAAAAATTTCTATTTTATTATAAATGAAACTTTATAAAAATTTGTATAATTTTATTATGCCATTTATAGAAACATTAATAGTTATGTAACTATGTAATATAATAATAAAAATAAATATACGGACGTGTTACAGTGCACCTTGTTGTTATATGTTATTTAAATCAATCACTACAGAAGTTCTTTACCAAATAAAAAAAAGGGTGAGTTTTATTTTCTATGTAATATATTTTAAATTAGTAATTAAGTTATAACTCGTTTAATTGTTAAGTAATCACTTCATTACTTAATATAGAGCAGGGGTTCCCAACCTTTTTGCACCTGGGTACCACTTGACTTTTTGATAAATTTTGGCGTACCACCAGACATAAATATTTTAATAAACGTATAACATTTACTCTTCTAAAAGTGTTCAAAGGCTTTTTGAATTAAATTTCTGAGAAAACTTTATATTTAATAGTTAGACATTTGTTTATTTATAACATGCTTATAATAAAGGAGAAATAAAAAGATGAAAATGGTATTAATTTACAGTTTTATTTATTATACCCATAGGTCTAAAAACATACAAATGAGTCACGCTTTGACTCACGCGTACCACCTGAAACTTTCCCGTGTACCACCGGTTGGGAACCTTTGATATAGAGCATTTTCAGTGATATTTTTAAAGACTTTTCATACAGTGACCACCTGTATATAGTGACCATTTTAGCCTGTCTCGAGGGTGGTCACTTTAGGCAGGCTCCACTGTAGTTTGAGTGACATTACAAAAATATCAGGTTTAATGTTCAGTTTATACGTCGGCTAGCCTTCAAATTCATAAACATTTGACATTATTAACAAAATTCAAACTCTTTATGAAATCTTAAATTATAAAAATATAAAACATTTTATTTACTTATTTATGGATTAGATGGATGATTTGCTGGTGAGAGGGGAGTTGGCTGATTTAACAAAATAACAAAACAAAAACAAAAATTTAACAAAAAAAAAAATGAAATCTAAGCTATGGTACACCAGACTGGTTTTAAAAGTCTGCAAACTTCACTAATTAAAAACAAATAATAAGTTTTCAATTAATTATGTTCTCAAGCAGTAATATACCAGATATATTATTTTCTTGTTTTGTGTAAAACGAATTTCGTTGAATATTACATAAAATAGCTGCAGTGTAGTTCAAGTTTGTGTCTTAATTTGTTTAATTATTTCTTGGTTTATACTTAATTATTTCTTTCCTTATAATGTTAAACCCCTCTTTTCAAAATCTTGAATCAGAATAATTAAAATTCGCAATGGCTACTTCATTGTTGAGTTTTCCTCATTCTTTTATTCTGTTGTTCTTATTCCTCTATGAATTATTGGTTTTTTTTCTTCCTTATAGATGGATCATGCATTGAACACATTCTTTTATCTATGTTTTTGTGGTTGTACTTAAGCCTAAATGATGATTACAATATTTTTATGAATATGATATTTAATTTACTATGGACTGAATGAAAATGGGCTATGAGAATTTTCATTATTCAAGGTGTGTTCAGGGTTCGGTGATTTATAACATGCTACCCTGAGGTGATTAGACATATTTATTTATAGTTGATATTTCGTTATTATTACAACTTTTAATGGTTTTATTTTACTGTAAAGCCTTAAAATGGAAAAGAATGATACTTAAAGAGTACCCTGGTGTTCTGGCAAACCCATATATGGGGGATATATGTAGTTTTAATAACGCAGATCCTTTTTTTTGGTATAAACTGATCTGAATACTTAAAGTAATAATTTAAAAAAGATTATTAAATAATGAAAAAGACTTACCTTTTCTGGTGTTGATTTCTCCCTAATTTCATCAAGTTCCATTTGCTCTTTCTTTTCCTGCTCTTCCTTTTCCCATTCCACCATTTCTTTCTTCATTTCTTGTTCCTGCAAATGATTAGAAAAAGTTAAACTCTGTAAATCTTTATCAAAATTTTACATGGGAACCAAAAATATAGATCTACAATTAAAGGCAACTGCTAAAATTACTTTGATACATTTGATACATAAAGACACTGCCTTTATGTAAAATAAATAGTTAAACAAATTTCTATTTCATTAATTTTTTTAATGGATTTTAATAGTATTGCAGTTCATAACTTAAAAAACTACAGGTACAGACATGAGAGAATCTACAATACACATTTGATTGAATGTATTATTCTAATTTCACTGGAATAAAAAAGTGGCTGTTTTCATAAGTTTTATAACTGTATATAACATCAAGAAGAAAACTGCCTGTCCTGCTATTTTCAGTAACTATTATTAAGCTTAATAGTAGCTACTACATAATTATATTGAACAACTTCATAATTTTGTAATTTCTGTAAGTAAAATAGCTTTGTAAGTAGGGCCTAAATATAAAAATATCACTTAAAAACTGAACCGACCTGCTTAATTGTATCTGTTGACTCATCGTCTCTGTCCAGACTAGACACGCTCTGTGAGAGTGACATTCGTTCAGTCTTATCCTTAGTTAGCTTTCCTTCCGACAGTAGTCTATCCACCTCAGCCTTGTCATAACCTACAGAACACATTGGTATCATACTTCAATAAACAGAATACATTGATATACTTCAATAAACAAAGAAAATAATCTTACTTCTAATTACCTCATGATTTATATTTCTTTTCTGTATTTACAATCAAAATACACTTTTTAAAATGTGTGTACTGCGTAACTTACTTAAATAAATAACTATATTGTTATAAATTGTAGCAATCAATGCCAGATTTGTTGTTAATTTTCAGATCGTCATATAAGTCTTTAATGTAAACAAAAATATAGTTACAACAATGTTGTGACTTTCTCGTTATGATCCAGTTAACTACAGGAAATTAAATAAATGTAGATTACATAAAAAATACATATGATATGATAATAATACCTTTACATATGACCAGATGGATCTGGTGGCCAGAGTTCCTCAAGGCGTTAACTGCTTCCTGGTGTGATGCGCCTAACAGTGATACTCCATTCACTTCCAACAACCTCATTCCAACCTAAACAAAAACATAAAATGTGTGTTTAACATTATAAAATGTCATTATGTGACAGAATATAGTTGACATGGAATCAGATACTTCTTTTCAGATTGAATGTAAAAACCTTGCGCAAACAGTAGCACTTATTTTTATATTTACCTTAAGTCTTCCATCTCGCTTGGCAGCCCCTCCTGAATTGATTTTTGAAATAAAAACCCCTTCGTCTGTCCTATCCAAGGGATTCCCTCGGTGACCTCGGAGTCCTCCTTTGATATGCATACCTAACTTCTCACCCTCTTCTTTCACCAAAATCAAATCCTGTTAAACAAACATCACTTTAGAAACTGTACATAAAACCAAAGATCAGGTCAGTCACATTAGTAAGTCAGTCTCCTTTTCAATAATAATAATATGTAACTTTTTAGAAATCCATAGATCTATAATTGTTTAATAACCTATAACATAATTCGGCTTAAAAAGGATGACTGCAATAATATTCAATTACAGATTTGAGGCACAGGATAAATAAACAAATATAATCAATGTTTGAAATAGAACTGCTAACAACCAAAAAATCATTCACTTGTGTACTACAGTAGCATTAAATACTAGAATATAAAATTATACTCAGGCATCAACACTTTAACAAATAAGTGGGGCTTTTCTCTGGTCCAGATGTGTTAAAGATAAGCAAGTTCATTAAATGATAGAGACAAACTAACATCATGCCAAATAACACAATAATGTTAATAGTAAAAAAAGTGTGTGTGGTAATTAGCAAAACAAAAGGAAAAAGTGTCGGACATAAAATTTCATAAAAAAAGGCAGTGATTGGTATAATATTGAAGCTGATTTTAATAAAACTCAATTAAATGGAATTGAAAAATTAAAATTTTTTAATGAAGTATATAGAAAGGAATGTTAAACAGAGAAAGCGAGTGTAAGTAAAGAATAAGAGCATGGTTACTGTTCCAAATTATAAAAAAGAGTATTGATAATGAATTATAAAAGCAGCAAGAACAAATTTGATTGTAGTTTCTTTTAGGAAGCAATTTGGCTGTGATTACCAACTGCTCGTCCCTGTACTTAGCCGACATTTTCACCTCTTTCCTATACTAAGCCTTGGGTTTAAGCAAAAAAAGTATATTAGTTTTAATAAAAAAGTTTTGTACAGAAAACTGTGTAAAGGATACTATAGGCAATATGCATTTTTGTAGACAAGAAAACCCGCATTATAGTGCTTACCGTGGTAAATCAAATGAAGAAAAAAAATCTATACATAATGTAGTGTTATTACGAAGGCTAAACTAAATTTTAGCTGCTTGTTTACTACAGTATGTTTATCTCTACTCTCATCAAATAATAATATGGCGTGAACAGTAGAAATACTGTTCAAAAGTCAAAAGTCAACAGATGCAACCTGGCAAGTCTACATGCTACTCGCAAATATCAGGGTATCTTATTAGACTGAGTGTTTATATTATAAGAATGGGGCAGAGAGGCATCCACTGTTTATCAGTGGTAATATTGCTTTGGAAGCAATGTTTTCCAAAGAAATGGTTATCGCTTTGGCCTTATCTGCAAAAATTTTACATGTGATTGATATATATCAGCATTTTAAGAAGGGTGAGGGACATGTTGGATCTGCATTACATCCCATGTGACGGTATAACTGGCAGTCACTGAAATATCATTTAGAAGAATTAAAGGGGTTGAGAAGAAATAGTGCCAAGCAAATGTTTGATATTTGAGAAATTTGCTTTTATGTTTAAAAGATTTATGATTATATCTATAAATCATATACTAACAAAATCGCCCTTATGAAGTGTACAGATTTACGGTCAGGTATAACTGTGAACTGTTAAAAAGACCAATATAAATATTTTAAAACATCTAAATTTTTTAAAAATAATATACATCTAAAATGATGCCTGACACTATTTTCCCTCGATCTGTTCAATTATACTAGAACCATACTATGAATTACATGCCCAGCCTAGATTTTAAAAACCTGTTACAGCATTAACAACTGGAACCCATGTAATTACATTTACTTAAGGTTTCACTACCATCGGCCAGTTCCATGAATGCCACATTTTTTTAAATAACCTTTTTAGTATACGTATAAACACTTTTTAAAACATTATGTATATTACACAAATTTTTCTGAACCTACAACAGCTTTTCTTTATACTTAAAAATTCTATACAATTTCTCTCTTTATTTGTTTCACCCAACTTTGGGGTACACTAAATCAATCACTTTTTAATGTTCTGTGCCAGTATTGCTTCATTCGTTGTGATCTTGCTTTTCTTTCTTCGTCAGAGATTTGGATCGTACGCTTGGATTTGACTTTGCCTTTGAACCGTTGCTTCTTGTCCTTGGTTATTGTTTTGGCTGTTCTGTCCATGAGCATAGTGTCAGTGATTTGTAGTTCTGTTATGTCTTTCTCTGTTTCTCTAAACCAAAGTGGTTTGGCTCTTCTATTGCGAAAGTAGTCAAATATTTTTTTGGTTAGTCTATTTTTGTCCATTCGGAGGATGTGCCCATAAAAATCAATTCTCCTTTTTCTTACTGTGTCTGATAGTGTTTCAGTTTTTGGTAAAGAGTTTTATTACTGATGTGGAGTAATTGGTTGTTACGGAATTTGGGGCCTAAGATTTTTCGTAATATCTTTCTTTCTTTGATCTCCAGCCTTTCAAGTGGGCCCTGGGTTGTGAGAGATAATGTTTCAGCTGCATATGAGGTGTCTGGTTTAATTACCGCATGATAATGCCTCATCTTTGTATTCCAGGAGAGGGACTTCTTGTTGTATATGTCCTTGGTAAGTTGGAAGGCTAATTCAACTTTATTTCTCCTAGATTTCATAGCTTTTTTCTCTAGGGCATTCCAGCTGATCAATTCCTCAAGATATTTGAATTCTTTGACTATCTCAATGTATCTATACAATTTCTATTAGTATAAATATCCTTTTTCAACTGGAGACTAATTTTATTGTTAGGTGTCAGGAAAAAATGGTTAGGAACCAGTAACTAATATTTGTTATACGCATCTCTGTAGCAATATAACTAAATTTAATGGTACAACTTACTTTAAATCCTTCAGGCAGTGGGTCATGTTGGATCTTCAACGTAATCTCATCGCCAGGTTTGAGTAGAGCCATAACAGCATCCTGGTGACTACACTGTGTTACATCTTCTCCATTGACAGCTAAAATACGATCCCCCATCCTTAGTTTACCAGAACTAGCAGCTATTCCACTAGGTACTACCTGCAACAATCACCATTAATAAAGTTAGCGATAAGAATAAAACTATGATCATTTATGTCTTAATTTCTAAAAACATTCTATAGTAAACAAGTTTTTATAATTCAAGAAAGAAATTGTAAGCTTTATTTTTAACCTACATATTCTTAAAACACCATATTCCTTTAGTAGTTTTGTCAAATTCAAACTACTGCATACATGGCCCCCACATAAAATTTCAGGCCTGAGACCCAAAATCTGAAGAGAGCTCGTTATTATAGTTAAGTATGTGTTCTTTTTTTATGTAGTGGAAAAAATTGGTAACCCTACGCCTAGAATGGGGTTTTATTTTATTTGTTGGTTTGTTTTATCGTCTCTTTAATGACTTTAACACTTTACACTCATTTACATTTAGGGAGGCGATAATAGCCTCAATGTGCTCTCGCCTTAAAATAAAAAAAAAGTTATCTCTTAACATTAGTTTTATAGTTAACAAATATTTTTCAAAGTTTTTTTATTGTTGAAAAAAATACCACAAAAAAAAGGGTCCGGGATTCTAAGGTGCCCTTTTGTGGGGGCCGTACTAGGATAATATATTTGTCTTGTTGGGACAAATTTTAATCCCAATTTCTAGTTTACTAATGAGAAAAGATGTGTGTTAAGATATAAGCATTTATTAGATTAGTTACTTTGTCTGTAAAAGAGATTCAGTCAAACAATTTAATAGCCTATTTGAACATTATGTTAACCTGAAGACAATGTCATTTTTTCCATAATTTCGACAAATCCCTACCTTAAAAAAATATATAGTGTCAAAAATTGCTTATGTATATTTTATTCTAAACATAAAGTATAATACATCTTCTTTTATCCAAGTGAATGAGGACCTTGACCAAGGCTTTTAATTCACCTGCGTACGGTTCTTTGTGAGATATATGTCACTTTTTTTACTGCTGACCCAGTTCCGTTCTTGAGTTTCTGCAATGACTTATATATTGCAAATAATAAATTAAATTATGTACTTTATTGCAAATAAACAGATGGACGATAGAACAACACTAGAATTATTGCTGACAAAAGCAGTAAGCTGTTAAGATTTGTCATTTTGCTCAGTGCACATTTGTACAAGACTGACTTGTATGTTTCACCTATTCCACTACGCTGAAGTCAATAATAATTGTGATTCCACAATTTATTCCTACTCTTTGATACTGAATTTTAAAATACAGTATACAGCCTTCTTTACTTATAACAAGGAGAAACAACTTAACTGGATTATACTGGGAAGCACAAACTCAGATTGCGTAAGCTTAAGTGGGTGCCATGACAAAATATTTTTGTGTACAATACTAAAATTATTACTAACACAAAATTTATTATACTCACATGAGAAATAAATATACCAGGTTGGTTATTACCAAATGGAGTGCAGGAATGATCTGTACCGCCAATAATACTAAAGCCTAAAGAGCCACCAGCCTTGACCAATGTTACATCCTGTTAAATCAAAAACATCGTTTATTAAATAGAAGTTGTTGAGTACATGCACTTCTTGAGTATAGAAACAATTTCAATAGTTTCTTTCATCTGAAACATAAACTATAAGAAGTGCAATTTGATTACTAATTTTTCTTTTCTTTTTTTTTTTAACACATACTATCATTCAGAATGAAATTTGTTTGTGTCTAGTTAATTACACAGAAATAATGCCTTTCAAAAAAATATTTTTTGAGACAACAAAAAAAAATAATACTTAGTTATATTCAGAACATACTTTTTGAAATAAAAAAAAAAATCTTGAACATTGTTGGTAATACAAGTATCCACATTCATCTGATTTGTTGCTCACATATATTTTCACGGACAAAATTTTTATTCTTAGACATAGCCATAAATTTTTCTTAATTTTGTAAGTGTTTTATTCTTCTTCCTATATTCTTTTTACTACAATTTAAACTTTAACAATTAACGAAAGCTGAAATTAAAATATATGTATTGAAGCATTAGAATAGAAGATAAGTAAGTTTACAGAGATTGACAGAAAATCTGAAAAAAAATTCTTTAAGCAATTAATCACATTTTGGTGTTAGCTTCTTCGTATTTTGAAAATGACTTTGACTTCCGAATTTGGCCGTGAACATTGTTTATAAGAAGGAAAATAATCCAATGAGAAAAGAAAAAAATTCAAATACCAAAAAAAAATTCACACACACACGAAATGAGCTGTTATTTAAGTAACATTAATGTGTATTAAAAATTTTGTTTAACTTTAATAAATTATAAACTCTCTTTATAAAAATGAACACAAATAAACGTATGGATGAATTATTATGTAATTAAATGTAATTACTCTATTAAGACAAAAATTAAAATTCCTGATACTAGTTCTTTCAAAAAAAACCTAAACATTAAATCAAATTAAATTAGTTATATGTTCATAATTGTCATTCACTATAATGCATCCCTGTCATAAAACGATTTATTCGAACATTTGCTACCATATGTGTATACAAAAATTGTACACACCCTTCCGAGAAAATAAAAGTATTTTGTTCACTTGTGAATGAGAATTAATCCAACTCTAAAAACATCGTTTTTTTCTATACACATACAAATTATGGCAAATGTCCGAATAAGCAATAATAATAAAATTAATATTCCATCATTAAATATTTCATATTCTGCAAACATTAACTTGAACCCTAATTTAATAAACAAAATTTTGTACAGTAATACTGTTTTTACCGATGTTTTAATAGCTTCATAATACTGTTATTTAAGCTTTACTTCTAGCTGTTAATTGCTAAGCTACCCACAAATTTAAATCACAAAATGTTAACTTAAAAAAATGTTTAATTAAAAAAATAATAAATTCCGAGTAAATTAACAATTTATATAAAAATTCGCAAACAGTTAGTCAATGGAGCTATATTTAGAATAAAAAGTTGTTATTAATATTAATACAAAAATATCTTATAATTTATAGTTTGTCAATATTTTTATATATTAATACCCACTTTACTCTGTTTTCTTTGACATTTTTCCTTTAATTACATTCTACGTGCTAGTCTAATATGGAGAGGAATCAACGTAACTCTCAAAGATCACACAAATAACTGGAGTAAAACATGCGGCCTTGCACTCAACGGATTGAAGTTACAACAAATTGTTCGTTTTCCAATGTGTAATATCCTTTAGTGTCTTACAGATATTCTACTAGAATATCGCATATTTTAAATGGCCGAACTTACAGTTGTTTCATGGTATGTACAGGGACAGGGTCGGTGACCATTATTTAGTGATGAAATTCTTGCTCAACTACATCAGCCAGGACTATAAAGTAAAATCCTCTTTACCAGGACTTAGATGAAAAATCTGGGTTAACCAACACGATACATTAACTGGTTTATACATACACCTAATATTATTATGCGTGTATCAATGACTCGATAAGTAACTAGGTCTGCTTATAATTGGCTAAGAACATCACAGGCAGAATGGTTCATCTCTCTTTCTCTTTTGTTTGTAAATACAGTTCAGTATTGTAAACTAAAGCATAAAAAAGGGCATTTATCTAGCCGAAATACAAACAAACTGTTATGTGGTGCATACATGAATGAAGACAGATTCATAAAACACCTACTGCACTTTTTGTACATAGATGGCATTGCTACAAACTAAAATAATATATTTAAAAGGCTATAAAAAGTACAGTAAATAATGAGCAGTGCTGTAGGCACTATGATCATTTACTGACCTCCAACTGTAATATGCAAGTACAAAGTCCACCCAGTACAATTATGCAATCAACAGCTGGCCGATCCCTGGACCTACATGAACTGAGAGTGTGTTCAAATGTATCCAACTGTTGCTGATAACGAATACAAACATAGCAGATTTGTTTTGGTTCAGTGTTTCAACTTTATAAACAGAGTGTAGAACCACAATGTGACACAAAGGCATAAGAAGATCTATTGATTAATCAATGTACCGTGTACAAAGGCGTCTGATAAGTGCTAAAACTATAAATACCAGAAACTACACCTGAAAAATGCCTTCTGCAGCACAGTGCACATACACATCTAAACTCGCTTTTATAGTGTAATAAATCAATAAATGTATAGTAATGTACTCTAGATTGTTTCAGTTAAATACGTTTTTATGACCATTTTGTTTTTATACATTTTTAAGATGGAAACATCCATGACATCTCCCTCTTATTTTGGGCTCTTCTGTACACTAGTCAAGTGGAACCATTCATGTTAATAAGAGCCTGAGGTAAGGATAACAATATATCAGTACAGTGTTTATAAACAATATGTTAATAGTCTTTTGAGAACAATTACTAACAAATAAATATGCAACTGAACAAAAAAAAAACTTGCTTATAACAACACCTGTAGATAGGCCAGTCTGACTTGTTACAAGGTCAACATTTCTGATAAGGTTTTATTATTAATTCAAAACTAATGGATTTCAACAAAATTAATGAATTATTCAGTTTTTCACAGTAAACAAATCAATGGTCGCAATGTCTGTATTGCTAACAAATATGCAATATCGGATAACTTACGGATATACAGCACATCCCTCTGACACTGGCAGTAAGATGAAGTTTCAATATATTTACAATTTTACTGCTAATTTTGAACTGTTTATTTGGATATTTTCCATATTTCGTGTGTATAAAGTGACACACGATGTTTCACGAGTATGGATCAATTTTCCTTCTGAAGGGCCTGACTTAAAACCTAAACATGCATCTAGAACGCAACCTTAGATGCCTAGGCCTATGTATTTCTGTGATCTGTACTTTGTGTAGCTGCCTTGGGGCCTAGTTGATAGCGTATTGGGCTTCACCCCGAGGACCCGATTCCCGGCCAGGCTTGGCATTTTCATATGCTATAAATCATCCCATTGTCTGCATTAGTCCGTGTGCACAATAGTCGGACGTTAAACACAAAAAAACCTAGGCCAATGTTAAAATACTTAAAAACTAAGAAAAAAAATTCCTGAGTGGTCAAACCATAAATAAACTAACAAGATAGTTCTGAAGATTACATTTTCAACAGACTATAACTGCCTGTTGGATCGGCTGATCTGTTTTAGTGATAATTTTTCTCTAACCACAATGCTTCCAGTTCACATTTTATTATCTTTGAACTACCTTCAGCCTTGTTTTATTACCAATGAACTATATATTGATAGGCCCATAGTGCTAACACGCCATTACTAATAAAAAACAAAAACCCATACAGTGAATCTTTAAATTTGAAGAGTTTACCTGAGAGGTAAGAGTTACAACTGTTTAAGGGTCACTCAACGAATCACGTAACTTCTAGGGATTACTGTATTTGCGGACAATACCGAAACTTCTGTAGTACAATTTTTAAGTTATTATACTGAGCACGCTGTCAATATATATTTGAGAGAATATTGAAACTTTGGTAGTACATTTTTAAAGTTACTGTACTCAACTGCCATTTTCAGGGATATCAAAAATTTACATGAACAGAAATGAGCCGCATGGTGGGAGTGTGGAAACAATTATTTCTCAGCATCATAATGAATGTAAAAACACAGTTCAATGTACTTGTTAAACAATTTTCATTTTATTTTACTGTTTGTTGAACAGTAAAAGCTATTTAAATTTGACTGCAAACAGCCTATTATTGCAACAAAGCAATATTAATATTTAATCCTTTGCACATTTCATTTATTTTACAATAGATTTGCATTTTATTTTCTAATTGCTCAAGAAAACAGCTCTATAAGAAATCAGCATTAAAATTGCAAAGGCCTACAAAATATGTTTCATGCAGTTTTATAGTAAGATATTTTTTAAAAATACTGATAATTTATAATAATTCCCAAAAAGTAAAGACAAAATTTCAATTTCTAAAAGCAAAAAAACATACTTCTGCACTCAACTGGTAAGATTAAACAAAACCCAAAATATGAGTGAAAAATAAAACACTTCAAACTTATTGTGCAAAATAAGAGTTCCAAGCCAAGGTTTAGAGGGTGTGGGGTTGATTCAGGGTCGACTCACCTTTGGTCTTCTTGAGGCTGCAGCAACTTTGCTTAACTACAATAAGATCTGTACAGGGCAACAACATAATATTTTCAGCATTTTCAAATTTAATCCAATAGTACATTTTTTTTTTAGCATAATTTGCTTACTTTTTATAACACTTGAAGGACATTTAATTAACTAAAAAATTAATGTTTTGGAAAGAGGTTAAAAAAGAAACTTAAGAAATCGGAAGGAAATAAGGAAGTTTTACACATTTTACAGGGATACAAGTCTAGCAGGAAATCTTTGCTGGACTGGTGTTGTAGAGGTGAATGATTAAGGCAATGAAGAAAATTTGATTTAGAGGACTTAAACAGGAAAGGTTTAGCTGGAAGAAGAGGGGGATTATTTTAGAAGGTGCTGGGGTTCGAACATTTACTGCTATCTATTAGAAGCTGCTAAAGGACCCAGGCTTGGGCTGAATATACTAATGTTTTATGTGACAGTTATTTTACAAAAATATAAGTTTTATAGAAATAGGATTGTTACATAATTATTTTCTGAATTTTGTTAATATTTTAATTAAATGTTTCATAATAAGTGAACAAATTTTTTATAATGTTTACAAAGAAATAACGAATTATCAAACATATAACAAACAAAAAACGCTTCTTAGAAAGAAGTGCTTAATGTAATTTAAAAATCTAAATGGTGAGAAAAAAATACTGCTTTTGCCTTGCCAAACAGGTCCTTCTCGTCTCTAGTAACGAATATAAATTCCAAAACAGATGGAGAAGGGCAAATTATTTTTTGCAATTTTATTTTTGACAGAAGTTACTCTTTTGACACTTACTCAGCACAAAAAGGAAAAACTCTTTTTACTGGTAAATCAACACTTTCGGGTGATTTGTCAATTTTCTTAATTTTTTTCTTAAACTCTTTTTACTGGTAAATCAGCACTTTCGGGTGATTTGTCAATTTTCTTAATTTTTTTTCTTAAACTCTTTATTACATGTGCAAAAGTAATATCACAAAATACACATAAACCTACATACCTACCTATAAGTAGGTAAATATATATATATTTTTATCATAGCAAAAATGATTAATTCAATGTGTGTTATTAATAATAAAAAGAATTATTAAAACACTTTTGTTTAACTTTTATTGTTCCTTTTGTTTAAAAAAAAACTTAAGGACCTATCTTGATTCAGTTGTTTGGTGTTTACGTAACTTGTTTCGGTTGATGGGTGTTTGTTACGGCATGAAACTAGATAACATGTTTTCGTGAACATTATTAATTAAATGTGTGTTATGGAAAAATATAAACTTTAAAAAATTAAGAACCTACCTCGATTCGGTTATTGGATGTATAACTAGTATTCAATAAAAGCTACTAACTGTTGTAGTGAATATTATTGTGGCAGATATAAAGCAGCCATTGCTTTGTAAAAATGGTGAATTCTTTGCTTTTAATTGTCATATTTGTATTAAAACAACAACAAACACTACCGCATGAACAAGAAATAACTAGCGCATAAATACTACTGGGACTACCGAATGACAATGAGCAATGACATCACAGTTGGCATAACACATCTAGCATGGCTCTATGCAAATATAAACAATAATGACATCAAAATATAGTTCCATTAAAAATCCTATTAAATCATAACTTGTCAGATATTTAATCTTCTGTGAGTCAATATTTAATTCAATAATAAACTATGCAATAAAAATTTAAAAGTAAAAATCATAAGTTTAGTAAATCACCCCAAAATGCAAAAATACCTTTTTATTAAATAGAATAAGGTGAAGAAACACCCATTATTTAAGCTTTTTGCACTCAATATTTTTTGTTAAAATTCATTCTCATTTGCATAACAAGATCGTTAATAAAAATAAACCAAAAAAAAACGTCCTACTTACAAATATATATAACTAGGAAAAAATGAATGAACATTTTTTTCTTTTACAATTAGTATAAAAATTATTAAAACAAAAACACAAACTTGTTATTAAAAACAAATCATGCAACATTATTTAGTACAGTTTTATTAAAAGCAATTATTATTATTTACCACAATATTATAACACAAAAAATAGTACTGAATTATTAGCTATAGCAATGTTACATGTACCATGGTGTAGAATTTATATCACACAGTCAAAATGTTACTAAATTTCGATACATAATTTATAAACCCAAAACGTATTTTAACAATTGATAATTTTTTTTCTTTTTTACAAAACAACAATTTGATGTCCTAATTTAACAACATATTTAGTCAAATAAATATTTTTAAAAGAACAGAAATTATGATTATTGCACAGATTTATAAACATCGCCAGATGCTAATACTATGTAACGTACTAGTGTTTTTCTATTAAATGGGATTTCTAAGTCTCTTTTATCGTTACAAATTTGTAAATTAAGCACTCCTTAAAAAAATTACATCTTTAGTTGTTAATGAAAAGATAAAATTATTGAACATGTACATACAAAACATAATAGTAATAAATTAAAAAATAATTCAAAACATTACTTTAAATTAAATGTATTTATTATCAAAAACTGTAAAATATGACACACACATAAAAAATTTAAGAAAAATTAACTGAATTGTAACTATAGACTAAATTTGAAAATGCTATTTGTGATTAAAAATCTATGAATAATTTTGTCTGTTGTTTGCATTGTTTGTCCTACCTGTATCCTGTTTGATCCTGAACGGTTCATGCATGGTACAAGGTGCAAGCAACAGTTAGACACACAATAAAGCATTAACCCAAGTTAGAAACATAAGCACACATGCTGAGCAAAATATCAACTGTACAAAGTCCTCACTACGCACAAAACAAAACTTTAAGATACTCAACTAAATTTTGAAGTTGAGTTTGGAAAATATAATAAAAAAATATGTCAAGCTTAATTCAGCCACTTTATATATAAAACAATTATAAGCAGTCGGTAAATAAATTTAAAACAATCACACCATTGCTGACAATCTAACCAATGTCAAATATGTTTATGATAGACAAAACAACAAGTGTTTCACAAAAAAAGCGTGGGAAGTAACAAACAATAAACTTTTCATATCAAGCTAAAACCAATGGTTGCAATTAATTAAATAATATTTACAAATTATTTACAATTATACAAATTGCATATGTACAGTATAAACAAGTCCAAGGAAAATACATTTTTATTTTTATTTTTCATGGGAGTTAAAAAGATTGTCCTTTTCTGCGGCTTATATTCTAATTTAGTTCCTTCTTTGAATATTTTGAGTTTGCCACAAAAAAAGTAAGCTTTGTCACTAGAAATATTTTCCATTAGATTTTAAAAAAGTGTAATGCATACAGTAACACCGGTCCTGACAATAAAATATTGTGGTAGATGGAATGTTTTTAACTCCTTAGCGTGGAAATATATAATATGCACCAAAATAAACAGTATTGAGAGTATAACTACATAACACTTTATTTATTAACCCTTTGTGGTTGGAGCACTAGGTAATTCTCGGCGACTTCTTACATTACTGCTGCAAACCCAAAGTTCAGATGAGCCACTAAATGTTGCCGAAACTATTATTTTACTGTTACGCTTAGCATTTGCCAGTCCTTATGTCTAGTGTTTGGAATTTAATAATATACGTTTGCGTCTATATATCCAATTAATGACTTTTACAGATCAATACAACACAACAGTCATTAAAAAATTTATTGATATTGAAAGCTTATAAATGTAGTGTTTAAATTTAAAGGGTGTTTATTCTTGAAAAAAAAACAGTACATTTTTGTAAAATGTGTTATTGTCTGTTATCATCGGTAACACTGCTTTAGAAGGATTATTTTTCACAGAACTGATCTTACTTTGTCTGCAAAAATTTTACACGAGTTACATTTATATCCATTGAATTACCACAAGTTAAGAAAGGAGGATGGACATAGGATCCATGTTACATCGATACCACAGTATATCCAGGTTCAGTATAACTGGCAATCATTGTACAATTTTAATTACAATATTATGTTTAAACATTAATTACATACAAGCCAACTTTGACTTATTTCATCCCTATGTTATATTATTTTGTAATTACTGAAACGTAAAAAAGCCAATTCAATGAAATATTTGCAGTTCAAAACCTGTTTTATAAAAATAAACATTAAATTATTTAATAATAAAAATTACAAGTGAATAACATAAGTTAAGAAAATAAACTGAAAATGCAAACATATCTTGTCATTTTTAATATCATAGTTATTGCCACTCCGAGCTTACATTATAGTCCAGCTTATTCTGTAATAAATTTACAATTGTATAGGATTAAAAATTAATACTAAAAGAGTTTAGGCATTAGTATAAATCACAACATAAATGAATGACTTTTTCAGTTACTTGAATTATTCCCGGACAGATTGTACACTGTCCAAAAAGAATAGTTCTAAGAATTTAGAGAAAAAAGAAAAAAATATTTATAGTAGAGTCTTGATCAACTATCATTCTTGCGAATATTGGGATGATGGATTTGCCCAGACCCCCGTAACAGAAATTGACACCCGTATTTTCGGCAATCAATAAAAACATACTGTACAGCACTCTGTTTATAGAACAGAATGTTTTATTATCATTATTTTTGAAAATGTAGTAAAACTATTAACTTTTCTATTTAACTCTAATTATGTATTATACAATTTTTACATACATTTTTAATACAGTAAATTACCTATACTAACTAAACTTATTGACAAATATTCACATAACATATGTGAGAGGACCGTGTGTGCCACTTGACTGTTACGCGATCAATTTACACTTTGAATGATATTACTGTAAATAGTATAAGTGCTTTTGTTGAATATAAATAAACATGTGAAAGTGCTTTTCTTTCAACATAAATATTCAAGCACTCATTGGGAATTTGTTAATGCTATTTGAGGTATTTCCATCTCATTCCACTAAGACAATAGGAACTTTTACTTTTCTATTATCAGTATTTACTTAGGGTAGCAGTTAGTGTCAGCTGCCCACATGTGCTACAAATAAGTCATGTCCAGTTACAGTGTTCTGTTTTGTCAGAAGGTTACTTTTATTATTTATTACAATTTAATTACTATAGAAGACTGTTTAAAAAATATCAGATAAGAGAATTAACCTGAATGTTAATAGAAACTGACGGTTAATCGAGATTCTACTGGACACACAGCTATTATGGACTGGACAGTCCAAGTTTTTCTGAAAGTAATAGGAACCATTAAGTGTGTCTTCATGCGACTGAAGTAATATCGCCAACTTTATCACGAAAAATGCTACAGCCACTAAGTGTAATTTCTCAGCTCAGAGGACAATTTTAAAAGCAATCAACCAACCACAAAGAGTTAACAAAATACAATAGTAATATACTTAAGTTCATACCAAAAGTGTGTTCTATATACTCTCTACACAAAGTTTCAGCGATTACAAAGACTAAAAATCAATTGTTGCATTCATATAAATAATGTAATTATTTTTTCTCATCTTTTAACGATGGTAGTGAATAAATTATCATGGAAAATATTTTCCTTCAGCATTCTGCAAATATAGGCATCAGATTTTGGTTCACCAGGATATACAAGGTGATTTCCAATTTTTTTTTGAAGCAAAGCTAGAGTAAAATATACAGGTGACAACATTCTGCAAGAACCACTGGGAATAAAAAGCCAAATTTTGAGTATGGTAAAATCTTTTAAAAAGATCAGACAATTTTTCTCTCCATAATAATATTGGTTTACAGGAACAGCATTTCTGTTATGTTCTACAAATTAAAAACAAATACACCCTGCAGTGAAATTGCATACCATATGATTACACACTCACTAGGTTTAGTTTTCCTACACTCTTTCTGGATATTCAAGTCTAAGAAAATATGTTTTAAATGAATTTGACTTTCATATCGAAACCATACATTGGAAAGGAACTTGGATTGATGTAAACCATATTCTTAACATTAAAACACAATAAAAAACTCTAACTTCTTTATCCTTGACGTAAAATTGATTGATCTGAATTATATACATAAAAACACTAATCTGAAACATCTTCCTTGTAGGTATACAACTAATCCCCTAAACCATTTATACTGTGTTAAAAACACTTTCCGTAAACAGACTTTTCTATGACAACTAATATTTTAACATTACTTAGCTGCAGCTTTGAAATACTTCTTGGAACTCATTAGCAATGTGTTTGAAACTTGGACCACCAGAATGACAAAAAATGGTGATCAAGAATAACAATTTTCTCTTTCATAGTAAGAACAATTCAGCTTAAAATAAATTCAAACTGGAATGTAATTAATAAAATTTTTAAGTAGAAATAATCATCAATAGTAAAAAATATAATCACAGTTGTTTGAAATACTTCAGTACTATTTATTTTGGGCATACTGTGTTATAAAGAAGGTTACTTACAGTGCAAAATAACAATATTAAAATTTTTTTTTTATATATGAAATGAAATGCCGCCACATAAAACTTTATAAAAAGGATTACTCCAAGCATTCACTAATTAACATGCAAGTATTAACAAAGTAGCAAAATTTTTAATAATCTTTCTTCTACTATATATAACACCTAATTTTATAAAAAAGATTTTTTTGGAAGTCAATAGTGAAAAATAATTTCTGATATTCCACTTTGTGGTATTAAGGAAAACATATTTTCAAACTGTTTACAGACATTTTGGGTAGCTGTCACAAAACACAATGTTGAAAGTGGATCCAAAAACATCAATAAATGTTCAAATAAAGAAAAAACAACCGTTCATTTAAAATCAGATGCTGAGACATTTTGAACATGCAGTCATTATCAGTTCAAGATACAAGAAATACAATTATCTTACTTCATTTCATAAATATAAAGTACTACAATATTATTTTGGCATAAGTTCTTCGATTGTTTCGAGTGACAAATATTTCAGAGAAAAAAATTTGCCTCCATAACACAACTTATAATTAAAATAATTAATAGGTACAATTTTTAAATGACCTTTACAATGAGAAAAATAATTTCAACATTTTGTGTTTCCCCAATATAAATGGTGTTTTTACTTATTCTTTAAATTTATTTTATAAAAAATAAGCATAATTTCAAAATACACAAATCTGTTAAGTGCTGAGAACAGGGCTGGTATGATTTTCTTAACTTTCCAATTAAGTTTTTTAAATATTATGTATTATTTTTATAATATAACACTGAAATCAAATCGATGTTTAAAGAAACACAAAACACCAGATTGATGACCAGAAACAATTTTATCATTTTTAATAACACTTATAATATTGTATGTATCAGGGCAATTAACCACTATCAAATTGTAGAATTTATGCTACAAAAAATATTTTTACTAATGGTAATGATTATAATTAATCTGAATAAAATAGACATTATTTTCAAGGCAAACATTGGATGAATATGAATCTATACCTCATATTTACAAGCAAATGAAACAAACAGGTGTACATTCAATTTACAGTAATTAATACCATAATAAAATGGTTCATGTACATTATAACAAAATGTCATACTTATTTTGATGTTCTTTTTCTACTTCAATGTTTAGTTTAAAAACAATTTTAACAAAATATTATATTCAGGCTATCAAGATTTGAAATTTATTATTTCAAAATCACATACCAACAGAATATAAATAACATAAATTTAATTAATTTTAAATAAATGAGTAAAAATGAGTGTTACAAATGCACAGAATAAAAAAATATCATCATTTAGAAATATAATAAGCATTTAAAAAACCAATTCTTTATGGTAATGAAATATTAATTAGATGGATTAGGCTTTTCAAACAAGATGCACAATTAGAGCAGGTATTTGCAAAAATCTGAAGAATTTTGGAAAGTACATTTTTGTTAAAATATTAAAGTTCTATGTAAATTAAGTAACGTAAATAATTGTGGCATGCAGCTGTCGCACTGACACGAAATAAATGAATTTCTGAAAGTATTTGTCTTTATCTTATCCTCTTTGAAATTCCGATCTTCACCTTTGTAAATAAAATCTGCATATATTAGCATTTTAAACTTTGAAATTACATTAAAAATATGAAAATGAACCCTGACCATCTTTCAAAACATTTTGTTACATCAACAATATATATATATATATATATATATATATATATATATATATCCCTCATCCTGTATGGATCCTCTTGTGTGTGTGTGTGTGTTGATATATATATATATATATATATATATGTGTGTGTGTTTGTGTGCGTTTGGATTTACTCATTTTTCAAATGGAAATTTGTTAATAATTATTATCCAAAGACTTACATCATGATTTTTGGCATATGAAAGTCTACCTTTTAATCATTTTGATGTTTATTTTCAGAATTATTCAATTTGACTCTGACATAACGCAAGCATAAAAATGTAATGTAAAAATAATTGGGAAACCTTGGTTTCACAGTTCATACAAAATAAGTAAATAAAAACGTTTAAAGAAATTTAAAGTAATTTAGGGAACTAGTTATGATTTTTTAAGTCAAAAATTAAAATATACAAAAATACTTATTAATAAAGGGTATCACAATAAAAATTCACATTTAGAACAAAAAATAGTAACATAATTTTAGGAGAAAATGACATAAAAACCTTTCTTTTATTAGTTTTAGCCTATCGGGTAAGAATCATGTTGAAGTCATTTTTAACAACAAAAATAGCTTTATTGTTTAATCCTTATAAATGTGTCCACAGATTCTCATAATTTCAGTACATTCTATAACGAGTTTATATTCAATAAATTTATAATTTAAAACATTTTTTCAAAAAAATACTTTCCAAAAATATTTTCAATATAATGCAACTCTACACTAACTTTGTTAGTTCAAATCGAAACAGGTTAGAACACAAACATTACATTAGTAAACAACACAACCGAACACTTACCTCAATGATGACAGGAGTTGCGAGTTTGTTATCCGTAACTCTTGTCACAACTGTCTCTGTAAGCAAACTCTTCGTTATCGTTTCCGTCACTTTACCAATCGTTTTTGGTGCTTCTGGAAACTCAATGCCATTGGGCAACTTTGGATCAGGCTTCTTAATGGTAAGCGTAACCAAAGTCGTTGGTTCCAGCACATCCCCAGTGGGGGGACGATCCTTGGTGGGAAGAAAACGGGCGGGGATCATGGCTTGAAACTCCTCATTTGTAACTGGTTTTGGAAGCTGTTGGACCCCTCTTATAGTTACTTCATTTTACAATGGCAACCAATTATTATATGAATACTAAATATCAACAATACTTAGAAGCGTAAAATACATTTAATTACACAATTACTGACAGTCAAATTTCTAATACAATACAGTATCTAATATCTACAATTAAAAAAAAATGTTTTCTATTTTACTATATACATTAATTTTGACTGTCAAAATCAATAATTGTTGCTGAACAACAAAACAAATTTTGAATAAAATAATTATATTTATTACTTTTTTTAAAAACTGTGATACTCACCTGAGCAGCTTCAGGTTCAGAACTAATTGAAGACGATTGTGTTAACTTTCTTGGAGCAGGTCTAGGCGGCGCTGGAGGAGAACCTGCACTAGATGTTGAACTTCGGAAACCAGGTCGGTTTGCCATATAACTGCTTGCAGAGTACAGTCCGGTATACGGCTTGGGTACGCCAAAACTGGACAGACCAGTTTGTGCTGGGCTAGGCAATGGATTTGGACTATTTCCTTTAGGCACCAGTACTTCTCGTTCACACACCAATCTCATGTACCGTTCGAGGCTTGTTAACATGGCCACAGCTTGTTCATGTCGAGCACCTTCCATATCTACACCATTTATCTGCAAACAGAATATAAAATTCAATACAATGCAAATGTGAAATGAAATTTTGAATAACTAATGTTCATCCTTGATTTTAATGCAACACTTATATATATATATATATATATATATATATATATATATATATATATATATATATATATAATATAAATATAAATATAAATGAAATATATAAAATGAAATATATAAAATGAAATATAAATATTTCATGTTACAGCAACTTGAATGACACACTGACAAACTTCATACACTGATGTACCTCACATTTCAATAGAAAATGATTTTTTCCAACAACAAAACATAAAAATTAAATTAAATTTAACATGTTGCCTTTGAACATTACAAGTAAAATTTTATATAATTTTTCTCTACAGTAAAATAGAAGTAAAAGTTGGTTAGAAGAAGCTCTTAACAAAACTTTCAGTAGTAAAAATGTTTGTATTTATTTGTATTTAAACATAATATAATGTAGATTAAATAACTTATAAAATTAAAATATAACTCACAGAAACAACACGGTCACCAACTTGAAGTTTACCATTCCTGTCTGCAACGCCTCCTTCCGTTATCCTTGAAATATAGATAGCCTAAAAAATATAAATAAATAAACTTACATTTAATAAACTGATAACTGTAATATGAATCATGTATTAACATTTATTATTTTTTTAAACTGTTAACCTCTTAAGTTAACTAAAACAGTATACTTACATCTGAATTGTCTTTGAATGGAGGGCAACCTTTCCCACCAGCTATACTGAATCCAAGCCCATTTTGGTCCCTGATAAGTGTTGTTGACACAATGTGTGTTCTTAGTTCTACATCATTTGGATCAGACATTTTTTTTACCTGCCAAAATAATTTAACATTAACAAAATATTTTTAAACAATATTAAAACAGAACAACATATGCAGCAACAGGTTACATTAAAATAGTCTCTACAATAAATTTGTTGTAAGAATTTAGCTACAATAATTTGTTATGAAACTTATCTCTTTAAGTGAAGAGATAAAAAAAATTTTTGAAATATTTTGTTAACAGGTAAACTTTATCCAAAACTGTTTAAAGCAAATGAATAAAATATATAATTTCTATTTTTTATTTATAACAAAACATAAAAGGGCTTACCCTGTTGTCCGTTGGAAGAACATGTCCATTTAGCCCTGAAGCACTTTCAAATCCAGAAGTTATAACAGAGTTATGTGAAGCAGCACTGGGGGCTCTACTTGTGCTGAGACTTGAGCATGCCGAATCACCTGTCCTCGTGATTGGAGAATTCTGCGAATAAAATCAAATCAGGAATTGTATCTAGTTAAGACAATTTAGTTACTGCCAAAAAGCAATCAGCATAACTTACAATTAATTCCTAAATTTTGATTTAATGAATAAAAAATTGCATGAAAAATCTGCTGAGTATAATAAACTCCAAATTTTAAAATATCATTTCAAAATGTCATTAAAAATATAAAAATAGTAGCCTAAATCAAAGTTTTATGTTTACTTTTTGTATTTACTAACCAAGAAAATGACTCGGTATTATGAAGTAAAATTCGGGAGAATCAGGGATTATTATATTCTGAAAATAAAGACATGAAAAAGGAGATTTTAACATTAATCCAAACCAAAACTCTAAAAGAAACAATTATTTTTAAATAAAATTTTGAAAGATGGAACTCACTTTATTTACAATTGGCACCAGTCTGGTAACCTCTCTTCCTATAACTAATACCAGATTACTACCAGCAGATCGCAGCACCTCTACAGCATTGTAATGATCTGCTCCAACCAAAGAATGGCCATTCACAGATATCAGCTTATCTCCTACCTAGAAAAGAAAATTTTATTTTAGATATGCCTTGTGTATACGGTACAAACCATTAGTAATTAGTGCTAACCACTCACACAAATACTGTACCACATAAACCTGAAATATATAATGCTTAGTAACAGAAAATTTGTTAGTGCAAGTGAATTAAAAATAGTTAACCACACCACGACTCCCTTTCCTCACTATTCTAACCACTCTGTGTGAACTACAAGGCACCAGTATCACCCGGTTTGTGTTCTTATGACTACAAATTTTGAACCTCCATTACAAATCCTACACGTGCTTTTGGGATTCAAGATCACCAATTTATAAAATGAAGCATAGGCAGAAACTTAGTTTTCAAACTTTGAAGAAATCAGCTATTTTCAGTAGATAAGAAAGATAGGTACTTCTAATTTTATTCTTGCAGGTATAACAGGTATAAATCAGCTTGTTGAATAATCTGAGCTGTTTTTCATAATAATGAATGTAACTGAATTGACATTATTTTCATATAGCTAATATATTCCTGTTTATCCTTTGTTGCTACCTCTTTTAAAAGTCTAACTGAACATCCACTAGTGTCTCTGAAGCAATCTTATTCTTATTCAGATTTGTTTTTTTCCTCGATTTTTCTTCAAGTTTTTCTATCAATTATGATATGTACAAGTGGTAGTAAACAGCACAAATACACATATGCATAGTAGCATTTAATGTTAAGCACTTTAAAAAAAAAAAAGCACTAGTACCGAACATTAGGAATGAACACGAAAGAAAGGTGGATAAACAACTAACAATTTTACATTTACAGGATTACATTTTGTACAAAATAATATGAACCTGGTTTTACTACCTCTTTTCAATATTTACAAATAATTTAAATTACTTTTGTTATATTAAATTGATTATTTTATCACATTTTTTGAGTTATAGTACCTGATCTAGGCCGGTTTAGTAAGTTTTAGAAAGTGCAAAATAAATTATTAATAAAAAAAAGATTGAGTGACATACATATTCTTATAAAAATTGACATCTTTTAGCCTCAAAATTAGAACAATTAATTGTGAATTTTTACTGATAAATTACTATTATTTCACAAATTCTAAAACGCACATTTTTCCTATTCTGTTACTAAAAAAAGTGAGGTGCATCTTAATGATGGCATCTTACATTTGATGTCAAAACAGTAATCCAAAAATACTAAATGCAGCGTTATCCTGCAATTGATGAAGCCATTCTACATGCTAGAAGTGAATGTCTACCAGTAATGCACCAAATGATACATCTGAAAGCAGTGGAAGCAGCAGTATATTACAGGATAAATTTAGTTAAAGTTACAAGTTGGTGTAATAGGTTTATGTGTTGTCAAAGTTTATCTCTATGGCGTTGAACTTCCATTTCTCAAAAACTTCCAGCTGATTTTGAAGTAAAACTTTCAAGCTTTCAGTTCTATATTATTGGAACTTCGTAGAATGCGTAACTTTGTATTTACCTAAATAAATGTGGATGAAACGCCTATTTGTTTTGATATACCATGAAATTATACGAATAATTCTAAAGGAGCTTGAAAAATTAAAATAAAAACTACTGGATATTAAAAACACCGCATCATGAGTCATGCAATGCGGTATTAGATATCATAATACCGAGGTTTAATTTAGTACATTTAAGTGTTTAATCATGTATTTGCAAGTATAGTACGATATATTTATTAAATTTGATTTTTTAAAATGTTTGTCACTTTGTAATGTTCCTTAAAAATTGTTTGTAAAACAATATGTTTTAGAATCGATGAAATAAGGTATTATTAAATTATTATCCATAATATTTTATAATTCAAACAAAAATATACAAAACAGGTTACAAATAAGAAAATACTCTAGGAATTGCAGAAATTATACGTACTCTTAGATCTGCCAAATCAGCTGGGCCACCTTCAGTCACTCTAGAGATAAAGATGCCTTCATCGTCACCTTTGAATGGAGTGGAACCTAAGCCTCCTGCTATACTCAGGCCTAAGCCTCCAGACGTTCTCTCCAAGCATATCTCTAACCTCTCTTCTGCGATTTCAACACCCGTGTTTTCTAGTTCTGTAGAAAATAATGATGTATAAACTTCACTGAGTTACAACTTGCAATAATTTATGAACTTTAAAACAACCAACCAAAAGCCATTTTATATAAATACTCTCCCAGTCCAACACAAGATGTAAACAAATAACCTACAAAATTAAATGTCAGTCACAGTCTAAACAAAATATACAATAAAATGACAAATATAAGGAAAACTGATAATTTTTATTTTTTAAATGTTATTATATTTGAATTTAACACATGGTTTATTAATTTATGTTTAAGTTCATTGGTTTGATATAAAAAAAAACAACTATTTCATTGCTGAACTTATACAAAACTTAAAACATTAAACCCTTTGCACTTTTTATCACTGTATGTAGTGACCTTTTAGTCTATTACATGCATACAAAGTTAAAGTTGAATATCGGTAAAACACATAAAATACAATGAATATAACAGATGTCTGGATATATGATTTAATTAAATCAGGTGGGGCGTTTTGAGCCAAATTTATTCTCAAGCCTTAAGAGCATTTAAAAAAAAACAAAATTAAATTAAAAGAAATAGTTATTAAATACTTTTAATCTACATGAATTAATTAAAATGCTTTGCCTGATTAAAATTGAAATCTAGATAGAATTTAGATGTTAAAAAAAGATCTGCATTGTAAATTGCTTATGAAAAATTAAAAAAAACGTTTCAACAATACATTTACGTTAATTTAAATTTTGAAATTACAAAATTTTGGTATAAAGTCAAGAAGTTCACATGATAAACTTATTCTTAGGATACGTACCACCAAATAGAAGATTATTTATATAATTATCTAAATTTAATTATAATATCTTTGGTTCAACAATCAATGTCATTCTGTTCATTGGTTAATTTTTATCTGTTGAAATTATTAATCTAACTTTAAAAATATTGAATTTAGAAAACAACTACTTTATTTAATACTTAAAACTAATGGCACATGCAATTTTGAATTTGGGTTAATTCTACCTCACAATTGGCTATCTGCTAAAGATATTAGAATTCAACTAGGCAAACATGATGGCTAATCCATTTATGGCATTATTTGACCTTCTCCATACTGACCTTATATCTGTTTATTGGAACTATTTAATTTTATTAGAATTAGTTGTAGAATTGTTGTATATTTGCTGAAATGCCTAGTATATGCCGTTTTTGTGTATTTAAACAGGTTAAAATATAATGATGAAAAACTGCTGATGGTGTCTTGATTTTTCAGCTGTTTTCGTCCTGGCCTATGGTAAATGTATTTTTGTTGTACATTCGACAAGTTTTGAATTTTCTTTCGGAACATAATTAGGTTAAAATTGACAATGTGTAAATGATGTTGTTTCCTATAGTAAACACAGAAATTCTTTAGATATTGTTCAATATTTGTATGTTTTGTTTAGGCTTAGGCTGTTTGACATTGTTTAATTTTTTTGGATATTTGTTTACTTTTTTTGTTATATTGTGAGAGTATTTATGGAAAATTGTTTTTATTTGGTTATGTGAAAATTATGAATTGTTGCAAACATTATTATTATTGTCTTATACAGGCAGATGAGAAATTCTTTCTAACATTTGACATTAGGACCAACGACAACTTGACTTCTAAACAACTGTCTATCTGATAACACAACTGGATTTGAGATATCAGACATAACAAAGAACAGAGTAATATATATACAGTAAATTAACAATATAGGGAATATCGGGAACAGATTCAATATGGCTGACAGGTCCACAGACTCTTAAATGCTGATCTGAACAATGAATATTTGATTTGATTTTTTAATGTTTATGATTTTATTACCATAAACCTCCACGCAAAAACCTAGTCTTCGGAGCTGATATATCGAACCCAAACAGTCTGAGCCACCAGGCCAGTGAAAGAATGTATTACACAAGGTTATTGCACAAGGTATCACCACAAAGATACAAAATTTCAAATTTGTCTGTCAATCAATGTATAAAACATTTAGATTGCTTGTGTGCATGCATAAAAAGGTTTATTAAAAGGCAAATGAGTTTTGATCATTTGTGTTCCAGTACGGCATGCAAATGACGCCTTATTGCAAAATAAAATATAAATAAATTCTCAATGTGTGTTAACAAAAACACATGTATTACACATGAAACACGTTCTCTTTACAACAAAAATTACAAAAGTTCAAAGCATCTTAAATCAGAGTTTTGTATTTTGGGTTACTTAGCTTGTACATATAATACAAAATTCACAATAAATAAAAAAATAAAATAAAAAATTCACTTGCCTATTCAATGAATTGAACTGGGTAAAAGGTGGGAATGAAAGAATAGAATTTAGTTTGGATGTATGGGAATATTAAAGTAATTTAGATATAGACTGAAATATAGAAACAAGGATGAATAAAAAATATTACTCAATTTGTGAAGTTTAATGTTAATAAATGTTCACTGATGCACATGACTGCAAGATTTGGAAAATATGGTTGCAGTACAATAATTTTTGATCTGTTGTTCAATAACTATGTTCAATTAACTAATGAGATGGAATAAATTATTTCTTGGACAGTGTATGAATCACGCAAGTACATAGCTACGATTAATAATAATAGTATTAATAAATCCACTTCTTCAATAATTAATGTTGGATGCCTGTTTGAAAATTAGATTAAAATCCGAAGTTCCATCAATCTATATCTGCTTCCATAGGAGCCAATTTAACAATGCCTCTTCCTATTCATGTGCATAAGAAGCTTGTTAACATACTCCTTTTTACCTTCTTTCTTTTAAACATTCTTTTTTCTTGTTTTGTCAAATTCCTTTTTCCAGTTTTCTTTTTCTTACTTTTGTTCCTGCTTTTCAATGTGACATATATATTATGTAGATTTACAAAAATATGGATGATGTTAATTTGAATGTATATGTGTATGTGTATATGATCTTGGGTTTTTTCAAATTTTAATTATTTGAAAACTTTGTATCAATACAACAAGTTGAATGAAAAATTGAAATATTGGGACATAAAAAATTTCAAAATATTTAGCCTCAGAATAAATAAAAATTAAACTGAAATGTGTTTCTCACAAAAAAGTTGGTTCATAAGCTATTTTCAATCTTAGAAAATGAAACCCTTAAATTGTCCTTACAAACTGCACAACTTTTATAGCATTTTTATTGGCTGCACATTTAAATAATCATGGCACGCAGTCGACAAGCTAATATGATGGAAACAAATTTCTAAAAACTTGAATAGAAATACAAGAAAAGTTCCTTGTAATTTCAAGGGCCTTCTAAAGTTCTTTTTGACAATTTTCTTGAAAGTTGTGTTATTTTTTTTCATTAGTAATACAAAAAAGACAATGGTTCCGGCTCGTTCTACTAACATGTTGTTTTCGATAATCTGGCAGTAACAAATATACACTGGATTGCTTTAAGCTATTAAAAAAATATCTTCCTTAAATCAACGACATTTCGTATAATGGAAATTTCAATGGGTTCATAGTTTTGGCACACTCTCTATAGCAACATGAAACCTCCAGCTTGTAACTTTACACGATAAACTACCAAGATAAGTGTTAATTCAGGTTGACTAACCATAAAACTGGAGGCAATTTATATAATGACATGCTTTGATAAAAAAAATATCGCTAATAAAACATGTCAACAGAGATAAGAAATCAGAAAATCAAATACACTTCTTGTAGAGATGGTATTGGTTGTCTGAATAAAAATCAAGCAAATAATGTTATTTTCAATCAGATTTTGTAAAACATTTTAAATTATCTGCTCCAAGCGCTACGGCTAAGTAGAAAATATTTTTGTATTAATGTTTGTATTTTCCCTTATTTCTTACACTTCTCTCCTTTAATATGTAACAACTAAATCCGGATAAATCACATTTTTTTACAGCAACAATTTATGTAATACGGTATAAATATAGCCCTTACTTAATTCAAACAAAACGTCCGGTTTTAAGCTTATACCAAAACATTCCATACAAGAGCTGGTAAAGAAAACTGTAAAACTATAACAACCAATTATTCAAAATAAATCAAGTATTTTTCTACAATTATAGTCATATGTTATACGAATAAATCATAACTGAAGTCTTTGTACATTAGTATGAAATAAAAATATATTTTTTCAGTAAAGATGGATGTTTTTTTTTTTTTTTAATTCACCAACGGTGAACTTTATTAAAAAAATTAAGACAATGAAAAGATAAAAAGAAACAGGCAATTCAGTAAAACTATAAATTTCTTTAAGTCAGCTTTCTAAACAGGAACTCCTAAGTAGATATTAAATAAGCTGCTTCACAGCTATAAAACTTTCATAATGTTGAATAATAAGGCATATAAATTAAATTTACAATGTTCTTACACTATTTGTTATTGCTTTAAAAAACTTGTATGCACTGTATTTAGAATAATGAAATGATCTTTTAAGATAAAACAAACTTGGTTATAATTTTAGTCTTTATCAAAACAATAATGCAACCAAAAATATTATCACCAAAAATTTATTGTTCATAAACCAACCAAGCCTGTTAAAATTAGTCATACACACCTGTTATCTACACTAGATAAGAAGAATACTCACCTTGGAACGTGTGCCATATGCGAACACTTTTTCTAGTCTTTTGTTTGTGCATAACGTTTTTAAACTTAATATAAACAAATCACTACACTATTTTACCGTGTGCGGAGCCTGGCGGTGTCGGGAAGAACGATGTAGGCACTGGTTCAGAATCTAAGCAATCTTCATCTTTCCTCTTACTGATAGCCTGCACAGAACAGAGCAGTACAGTACAGTCACTGTCAACGACTAGTACAGTCAGATAATAAACAAGCAGATAACATTCCACATCAATACTACATGATAGATTACCACTATCTAAAGCTTGTTAGCTCCAGTTAGGAGGAACTTATTGAAGGTAATTTTTCTTGATTACACATTATTGAAATAGATTGTTTTGTTTTAATAAAATAAGCATATTTATTTTCTTATATTATTTGGAATAGTTTCACTTAAGTGTTCTTTATGTAATACAGGTAATGAAAAAGTATTCATTGTACTTATTTAACTCTTGAACAAAGAAAAATTACATAAAGTTTACTATTCATAAAAAGTTTAAAAGAGGGAAGCTTTTTAAAAAATAAGGCAACTAAAATGTACATCTTTTCTTTAACTATTTTTTGAGATTTTGTACTGTTCTGACCTATGATTAATAAAAAAAAAAAAATAGTTTATTTATTATTTTGTGTAAATAAGTTTTATGAATCAATATTCGTCGGGTAACTTTGTTTACCAAATACACACTTCAAATAGCAGGACTGTATTTACCAAATGCCGTCTTTACTCACGGACATTTGTTATTTCGGGTCAATACAATTTTTTTTGTATTGTGACTAAATAATTTTAGACACTGGTAAATTATATAAATTGTATGTAGCCTCTTCAAAGGTAACTAAATCAATTAACATGTTTGTATCCATTAAAGAAAATGAAATACAGTACTTATTCAAAAAGCAGTGTTTACTTAAAAACTTTCACAGTACGAAATTTCGCATGAGACCCCTGGTTTATCAATAATATTTATAGAAAAGGTTTTTTTTATTTGCAGTTTCAAAATGGTAGTTGTTTTAAATAAACCCTTATAATTTTTTTGTTTTGTTTCAATCAGAAATCTTTTATTTCAAATTTGGTATATTGGCTTAAAAAAGGAAATATGAAATATGTTTTCATATGTATATGACCAAACTTTTGACAAAATTTGTTTTCACACTTTAAGCCTTTTAGATTTTTCACATTGTAGATTTTTGACTGGCATTTTCTGGTAAATTTCCATTACAGAGTGAACAGCTTTAAAAACCAATGGATATACAAAGATGCTTAAAATTTTATAGTTTTTGACTACACGGGTTTTCACTAATTAAATGGAAAAAAGGCAGCAAAGTAAGTTTTTCATATGCTAATATTATATTTCAATTTTTTAAAAAGCGAAAAACATATTTTATTTATAATCAGCAAAATATTGATACTTTTATATGGTTTTAAACATGACACTTAAAGTTTAATCAATTTTAAAATAATAAAAATAAGTTTAAATATTAAAAAACATTGAAATTAAAATTTTAATCATTAGTTGAGCATTTGTGAAAAACAAGTTCGTTGAGCTAACTTGAATATTACATAACATATTTCACAACGTATAAATTTTAGAGAAATAAATAAAAACAAGTCATTAAAAAAGTAAAATAATACAAGCCAAAATTAACATAAACAATAATAAAAGTAACTTAATATAAAAAATACCAGTATAAATAAATACTATGTTAAAAGATGTTTTATACATAGCAATACTGAGAAGAAACTGAATTTTGTAATTACTGCTCCAAAAAGTCTGGCGGCAATGTAAACATTCTTAATCACACTTAAATGAGTAAAGCACTGGAGTATGTAGATTAAATTTGGAATACACGTCATTGTTTATATATTCTTATCTCAATGACAAAATAGGCCAAGTGATTCAGAATTTTTACATTTAGATAACAAAATAAAGGAAACATTGTAGTTAAAAATTTTGTTTCAATAAAATATATATACTATACAGTAGTAAGACTGTGTGAAAAAATACTTCAAGATTTTGATGTATGTCTGTTTTCAGGTCCCCTCAGATTTCAAAATAGTGATTTTACTGTGCCATTCGACCGATTTTAATGACAATTGACATGCAGTTACAGTTTACCCAAATGGAAAGTTCGTTTTTAACTTAAACACTTCAGTTTTTAATCTATTTTCAGGCTAAAAAATCTCATAAAAATGATTAAAATTTTTTTCAAATAAAATGTTTTTATTTAAATGTATTAAAAGAACCAAAATATTTCAGCCTAACATCAGGCAACCGAATTTAGACATGTTTATAGCTAATGTCAGTGTAAACGATTTGAAATGAAATTAATTTATGTTTAGGAATTAAATAACAAGAGAATTGTAACCCAGCAGTCAGGTTGGTTTTAGTCTCAAAATGTAAATTTTTATTATTTCCAACTGTTATACTGACTTCATAAATGACCAAAATTCTATAACCTACCTTTTGAAAACTAGACAATTTTTTTTTAATTGTAAGGGGTTCTAGGGTTTTTAGAGATTATAAATGTAGGAAGTTTACATTAAAAGTACTACCAGAAAAAACTGGATATGACGGTATGAACAAAAACTGTAAACAGAAGAAATTGTAATTAACTTACGATTTAATTTCATATTTATTCCTTTTATTTATTTCCTAAGTAAAGTAAGACTTGGACTTTTGTTAATGGTTTTTTTTTAGAAATGAATTTAATTGTTAATTGCCGATTTTAATTGTTATTTACAATTAATTAATTTTTTTAAATAAAAAAATATTCATCCCATTTTTGTTTGGTTGATTTTTAAATCATTTCTTAGTGAGCACTACTACATAACCCAAATCAGCATTAAAAATTTCAACTCTGTAACTACACCCGTTGTAGAGATACTGAGATGGATAAAAGAGTCAGTAAATAGTATTCTTTTATGTAAACAAATTTGTCTTCAGATAGATAAGCAGAACTGTTCATATATTTGTGAATAAGCAAAACTTTAAATTTCACTCAAGCAAACAGCATACTTTATTTTTATCAATGGCTTTGAGAAATATACAGTGTGCAAGTTTTCATGTCAGAAGCTCTTCAGATATGTATCTAATACAGAATGTTATTAACATGCTATTTTTTTATTCAATCAGTACCATGTCATTCTGGCATGATAGTTACGTATTGCTCAAAGTGTGTTTACACTTGAAACAATTTGCGACAAATATGTCACAATAAGACATACATTTATTTTGTCTTTTATTTATATCATCATTTTGTTTATGTCATATCATGTTATATTTATGAATAATACTGCCTTTTTTGTTTATACCATGATATTGCCTGACAATTTCAAATTTGCAAGTTACACTCCATAGGCACCTTCTGACCAAGTCACAAGATCATTGACTACTTACTAAACTTCACAATTTACAACTTAATATCTTCGAAAGATACTAAAATCAAATGCTTTAATTAATATCCACTTTAATTGAACATAACAAAGACCTACCATTAAAAATAAAATACTACACTTGAATCACAGTTAAACACAAATATAAACAGTTATCTAGACTGTGCCAATCTATTCATATAAGTCAATTGCAGAATTACAATTGCAATAGCCTTGAAATTACATCAAAATAAAATACTGTAATCAAATCGATCACAATCAGCTGATGTTACGTAAGAGTTCAATAACAGATGTAAGGAGATTAGAATATCTGCAAATAAACTGTGATAATTTATATGAGGAATATTAAAAAAGTAAATACGCTGAAGTCTCTTTTGCATTTGATGGATGCTAAAGTAAAATGAAATGATCAATGTTTACATTTGCACAAGTACACTTGTAGCATGTTAACAGTAGCTGTCAAATTATAAACACAACAACTTTATTTAATATTTGAATTCAGTACTAATGAATGGTGCAAAAACATTAAACTTTTTCACATTCAATTGTTTTTCTATAAAATCAAATTCAGAATCAACAAGAAGAGAAAAATGGTATACTTTAGAACAATCTGAGTTCACTCACAAAAGAAGTCATAATTGAAGAAAATGTATGAAATTTGAAATAAGAGACATTTACAGTTCGAGGGTAAATCAAATAAACATGACAAATTTGAGGGCAGCCAGAGATTACCATTTATTTTTTTATTTACTTTAAACCCTAAATTTTTATATTTCAAATCTGCTACACTGACTTGAATAATAAATCTTATATATGACCAAATTCTGAGTAAAATATAATGAACCTATTTTGAGAATAAAGATTCCAGAGTATAGACTTGACCAGTACACGAGTCACACAGTGGTGATGTTTTGGCCAAAATAAACATTATTCATTCATCCATGTTTTTTAATAAAAATTGTGTTGCCCGTGTTAGAGAAAACTGACTTATCATATGTCCTGAGGATGAAACTATAAAGTTTCGAAACCACAGTAGCCTTTAAAAGGTAATAGACCACTAGGCAGTAAAAAATAGATTGAAACTTAATATATAAAAATGTGTGGTCCAGTGGCTGGTACAATAATTAAATACAATTATTCAATTATATAAACATAATTTTTGTTTTCATAAATAATTAAATTTTTTAAACTCTACAAGTTATATATGAAAAAAATATTTTGTACATTTTCAGAAGGACAAGTGAGAAGAATGTGAAAATAAAAATACATATTTTGTAATACTTTATGCAATAAACATAGTTTTTCTACTAAAATTGTTTTGTTTTTTTTAATGAACCCCCAAAAATCTGGTACTCCACTATCTATGTCCGATTACTCAAAAATCAGTTTGCTGAAAAATGATAATTTTGACAATGTCACAAAATAAACAAAAAAAGTACAATCTAACCCACTTTTACAGATGACATTCACTCTACGTAAAAAGCAGACTGGAAGTGGCTGACTGTATGGGAAATGGCTTTACTGTGTAAAACAGAAAAGCAGTGTCAAGCTGTCTTGTGAACTTGACAGGAAGGCACAAGTGTTTGCTGCTCAAACTAGAACTGGGCACCAATGAAAACCTGCTCTTGATTCAGTTTAACAGATTCTCAAGTCAACTGTTATGAACTTTGCAGTAATGACTGTGCGAAAGGAGAAAAGCCCTATAAGGAATAAGATAAAAATGATTCAAGCATTGAAACAACCTAACTCAACATGGAGCATAAATGCTCTCATTTTAGGAAACTCATCTGTTAATACTATAAACAAATATCATAGTTTTGGCATCATTTGAGGACAGTGGCACAAAGCATGAATAAACACAAATAATTCATTATAGACTGAGAATCAAATGTATTTTTATAATGGCATATATATCTTGTACTGTTTTTTACATTATCCATTAAATATAAATAAACAGGAGGAAACATGTGCAAGATAAAATAGTATTTTTAATAGTGTTTCGTAAAGTTAGTTTATAATTTTGTATATACATTTTTTATCACCATTAAAATTGTTACAGAATGAGTTTAATTATGATGAAACAGTATTAAACAATGATAACATTTTTGCAATATGACAAGACAAAAATTAATCCAAATAAAGTTTATAATAGCAAACTTAATTCATCATCAGAGGTTTCATAAAATTTATAAATCAATTTACATTAATAAAATTTAAGTTTTGTATTTACAAGTTTCTATGTACATTAAAAATGGAACTAATTTACAGGAAAAAATACAGCAATCTCCAGTTATATATCCATATCTGTTCACGCTCTTTCTAAGAATATGACGGGAAGAATTCCACCCAAATGACAACAAGTCTGTTCTGTCTATTAGCATGGCGAAATTGAAAAATCATGTTTTCCAAACTTCTTCAGTGCTGTGTTGTCAAAATTACACTCTACAGGTGTTATAGCACTCTTGTTTTTACAAAATTTGCCGAACCCCAAAAATCTACAATAATTATAGTAATCATCACGACACACAGCTTGCTAGTTGATGTTATGATACGAATTTTAAATATTATTTTATTTTTATTTTAACGCATTTTTGAAAATCATATTTTCATCATTATAATCAGCGATTCCATCATTAATATTTGCATATATTAGCACTCCAAAAAACATTAAAAACTTAAAAAGCTAATTTATACAGATTTCAACACTGATTACGATGATGAAATCAGATTTTCAGAAAGTTACGATTTAAATTTATTTTTTTTTTTTGTGTGTGTTTAACGTCTGACTACTGTGCACACTTGGGCTAATGCAGATGATGGGATGATTTATAGCGTATGAAAATGCTAAGCCCTTGGCGGGAATCGAACCCGGGTCCTCGGGGTGAAAGCCTAGTAATCCACTAGGCCGAGGCGGCTGCGATTTTAAAAAGGAGTGCCATTTTGAAACTGTGGATTTTGCTGGATATCAAAATTGTCCAAGGTATTACCAACATTGAATTTTATGCCAAGTTTAAATGCAATCGAACCAAAATAGTGAATGTGAAAATGTGAAAAAATATATGGACGGTAAAATGGACGGAGGAGTGGAGGAGGATCCATGAGGACATGATGAGGGAGGTGTGGAGGATTAGAAGGAACAAGACATGAGTCGGAGTGCTTTGCGTGATCCAACAGGGTCTATACCCAAATAATAATAATAATAATATATATATATATATATGTGCACACAAGCGTTTGTGCATGCACTTGCGCGCGCACATACACACACACACGTTTATACAAATTCCTTCACGGATGAAAAAATATGAATTATATTGAAGACTAGTGTACATCCATTAGACACAATTGTTTATAGAAGTAACCTTGTTATGACGTTTCACCAGAATCATATCTGGCAACTTTGAGGTTATTCTCACTCCCAGTCCGAAGTAATGCCTACTTTATATATATATATTATTATTATTATTATTATCTGTGTATAGACCCTGTTGGATCACGCAAAGCACTCCGACTCATGTCTTGCTCCTTCTAATCCCTCCACACCTCCCTCATCCTGTTCCCATGGATCCTCTTTTGCTCCTCCGTCCAATTTACCCCTGCTCTCTTTGGGATTTCATTCTCTGGGACCTTCCAACCGAGCATCTTTCTCCTGTATTATATATATATATATATATATATATATATATATATATATATATATATATATAATATTATTTAAAGACCATTTAAAAAATGATTAAGAGGTCAGGATCAACATTTATTTCAAGTCCCTGAGTACTGCTCACTTACAGTAAAAATTAGCGAAAAACAATAACAGTCTGAGTTAATTAATATTCGTAATTTTGGTTTTAGAGAACATTTTGTTTTCATATATTTCAAATAGGTTATAAAACACGCCTTTTTTATAAACAGGTTATAAGCTTATTTTATCTTATCTCTTCTTAACTCCATACCTTCATAATGTATGTATGTGAAATATTTATGCACCATTCAGTGCACAGTAAATTATTAAAAAAAAAAAAATACTTATTAAGCAATTTTTACCAAATCTCTAGAGAAACTTAAGAAAGGTCAAAATCTTCATTCTAATGATGCTGGTTTAAATAAACGAAACCACACAATAACTCGTTACAAATATAAAATCTGAGGAAGAATAACATTTTTTTTTTAATGCTGAAGCTTTTTTTGCTCCTGATGGCGTATTAGTCATTGCTGACAGATCAGCTAAAATGTTTGGCAAAAAAGATGACCAATTGGACAATACAGTGTTTAAAAATATGCACTGCATTAAATGGATAATCAGACCTGTTCTTTGTTTAATGCTAGAGTGTTAAACACTAC